>CM039138.1:28410078-28844759 GCA_022036555.1 Microstegium vimineum
CTATCACAGTCTGCGCTGTAGTACAAGGATAGGAGTAGATCTGTTATTTTATCGATCCCGACATCCCGTTCATTTACCGGACGGGACGACAGGAAGAATGCGAGGTGTTTCCATTCGTTATTATGGGTATATCACTCTCGGATTAAAAAAACCAAACATGTTTAACTTTGACGAATAATAGTATATAAAAAATTAAATATTTATAGTATATAAATATTATTAAATAGATTATTGAACATTTATTTATTTTACTTTTTCTGGCTACCCTAAGTCTTGACTTTCGTCATGTTCGCTTGATCGTTTCAATGACTGATAATAAGTTGGTTTATGTTATTTTTGGTTGTTTTATTATGAGAGGAAAATATTGTTTCGTTGAAGTGAAAATAGTTAAGGAGTTTTTGGGTCTGTTTTCATTGTTACTTAGACTATCTCCAAAAACCATTATCCAAAATACAACACTCATTTATCCTTTAGGTAGCGTTACAGTCAACAGGTTTAATACCCAGTTTTAGTCTTCCCCAACAACATAACCTAAAAGATAATTGTCTCTCCAAATGGATTTTCAAGAGACAGGATACTTAAATTTAGGTTATGGCTCCCCTAAAACTCATGATAGGTCTATTGAATAGGTTCTCTGTTAGAGACTAGAGATATTCTGCTAAAGATCCATTTTGGATTTGATATCCCTATGGATATCTCTGTTGGAGACAGTCTTATGAATCTTAGAACCTAGATATTCATCATGGCATCATCTAGCACCTTCTTCTTCTTCTCCAGCCATATTCCTTACCTCTATTCATGATCATATTGTCCCATCAAAATATCCTCACCTTGGTGCTACTCTCCTCCTTCCATACTCGACGACTCCTATGGATAAAACTGCTACTATGCTAACCTATTCTCTCTAAGCTTCTTCACGGTGGTGTATCTCACTGTCCTAAAGACCAAACACCATCGCCGCCAATCAACCAACTAGCTTTCTTTTTAAAGCACTAAATCCCCATATCGAAATCCTAACTCTAACAGATCTCTAGGAGTTGTGCTCGCAGCAGCTGAAAAAAAAAGTTGACTTGTACTGTAGATACAATAGGAATCAGCTTGTCCTTTACCTTATCTGGTTACACTTTGAAGATTGAGATTTTGCTTTTAACCTTATTTAGGGATTTGAATTAGCGACATTCTGCTAAGGCCATGTTCGGCTAACCCCATCCTTAAGGTTATTTTTGAACGAACCATCCTTAAGGTTATCGGAGGGGGTGAGAAAGACTTTGGACCTTTTTGCCAAACGTTTTTGTAGAAAAAGCCATTTTTTAGTAAAAACAAGCCCCTTCGGAGGAACCCTACCAAACACCCTACCACAAAATTAGTTTTGTCATGCAATGAAGTGCCACAAAACACGTCTTTTCTTTACTCCCTCTTTCTTATTTTGCTGGTTCTGTCTCTGGCTATATATCTAGAAAAGTTAGCATCTTATAAGTTAGAACAACGGGAGTACTATATAATCAAATATTCACCCACCCTAGTTTTGTCATGCGTATGTAAGGATGCTATGGACACATAACACATTAGTGCGCCATACTTGCGTCAGCCAGTGAACACATACACATCCTTCGTGACAGAATCACAGCCTTGGCGTTAGACTCCAGGCTACACGTGTGTTACGGGGTAGTCCCTCGGCGGCACATGAATCAGCAGAAAGAGATAACAGCCATTTCTGACGACAATAACAGCACATCAAAGAATGAACAAACTGCTTGTCTCCAACTGAGCGGCCGTCTTACCACCGCAGGTCAAGTTCTTTTTTCTCCAACTCTAGCGATTTTCTAGTCTCTGCTCACAGGCTTACAGAAAAACGTTCCTCTCAAATCCTCAAGAATAAGCTTCCATCATGACATATACGAAACCACTCATCCCAGAGGTTCTCCTGTCAATACACCAACAAAAAGATGAAGGGAAAGAGTGAGGGCATGAGTTGAAACGTGAAAGCATGTATTGGGCAAATATCAATAAAAAACACAATCCTAGCAATGCAAGAGCATAAGCTCTCACAAGGTTACTAGTAACCAAAGTAGTGCCAATCAATGGCTTCATATTCCTTCCTATAATGTGTAAGAGAGTTGTGTATTGTTATATTAAGAAGAATAAAAAGAGTTTAAAAGCCGAAAAATACCAGACCCACCCACACCAAACAGTGACTTATATTAACGAGTACATTAGCATGTTCTTTGGAAATAATAATAAAAAAAATCCTTCAGGAACTGTAGACCAGATTGCACCAACAATTAACCTTGACTTCACAAAAGAACAAATATGTTTGATAATGCAATCAAAACTACATATAGTTCACCATTTAATTCCATGTTAGAAATCCAAACCGAAAATCATGCAACTGCTATATAACATTTGTGCATTATCTATGGACTATATGTAGAGTGCATGCAAATAATCTCTCAGGATCTTAAATTCTAGGAAGAGAGTCATAAAAAACACCAAAAATCCACGATAACAGAGAATAGCGAACAACGTAATCATATGGAAAGATTTATGCATACTGCACGTAGTAAGTGTAGCTCATAAACGCAATGCCGCTAGCTGCACTGAGACCTAGGATAACAACCAATGCTACCAACCAACCAGACATTCCACTTTTCTTGGGATTCACTGACTGTGTCATCTCAAGATCACTACAGCTCTGCTGATTACATGCCTCCTGTCTTGCAGGCTGTCAGTCAAATAAAAAAACATTCAAATGAGAAGCCAAATTTACTGATACTTTAGAGAACCAAATATGATATCTCTACAGATTCATTTTTCTCGAATTATCTCTATACTCAAGAGTTCATGTTCTTCATACTTAATATGCTTAGCACAGCATGTAACAAAGAGAAAATTATGTACACCATATTCTGCTTCTGAAGCTTAGAAGGTCAGTTATACGTATATTTGAGGATTTCAGATAGCTGATGTTAATTCAAAAGATATATATAATTTTTAGTTAACACTGAACAGGCATTTGGAACAGTTGTTTATTCAACAAATGTAAGTATATTCATGCGAAAATGAAAAAAATAGCATGTTTTTTGCAAATTTCAATATACGCTTACCATAATTTGCATCAATCTAACTAATCTGGTATAATCACTGTTGCGGTACTATTTCCGTGCCTGCTCCAACACGGGTGATTTTTCAGTAACCAGACCAAACTTTATAGCAAACAATGTTTTTTTATTGTTTTGATATCAATAGACATAGGAAGTGACTGTAATAAACTAAGTAACGAATACGCTTTATGAGTGAAAGAAAGTATGCAATAGACAGGTTTAAGTTAAGGTACAAACAAATGAAATTGAATAGTTCAAAGTACCATTTCATGTGCTGAACAACTAGCATCATCCACAGGGTAGTGTTTGATTGTGTTGTCATCCAGATTTCCATAACAAGCAACATCACGATATCGAATACCACCATCACATGGAGAGGAGCATGTCATCCATGGGCCAGCAACCCAGTGAAAAGTTTCTGCATAACATATATTCAGGACTAGGAATACAGAATAGAAAGATTAATAAATGAATGAAGGGGAATATGACCGTGGATAGCGATATGAGCATGAAACTACTGCAAAGACAATGTGCAGACTAAATGCTGATTGCTGAAACAATGAATTGTGCTACAAACACTTGAACGACCTTTGAAAATAAATATGTGTTACACCAGCTGAGAAAATTTTAGAATACATCAGACAAATTAATGCATAAGCTCTGTTTAACACAGTTACTGAGTTACAAACATTTCCTGTTCTTAAGAGCCATCCTGCTTTGTACCAGTATCTTACATACTACAGATATTGGACAGTATAGTCAGTTTAGTGTTTACCTAAGAATGATAAAACCCCACCTTGTATTTTGAACTAATGTTATTTATGAATGTATGATAATACATGAACCTTTTGCAGGATTATTTGTCAACAGATGACTTAAGGTATACTGAATATTCCAGGCATCAACTAAAGCAAGCAAGAGTATTTTTATTCCCTTATAGAAGCCTTTTGCTTCCCCCCTTCCATCTTAACTAGTACTAGCCTTATTAATGTTATAGTACCAGATATCTCTTTAGTCAGTAAATGATTAAAAATACATGTGCATGCAGTAAAAGCTGTCAAACTGCAATTGAGCCTTGTCTTGTATGACTTAGTGGTGAAAATACACCTTGTGGTTTTAATTGCATTGTTAAGTCAGCACCACTTTTGCAGTAACCCAGTTTGCTATTCTTGTCCATAATGGTTGGATCAGAGCAATCTGAGCAGCATATAAACTCTTTGCCAAAATCCAGCTTGCTCTTGCAGTGTCCACACTTGTTTGTTACCTTTGGGATTCCTGTCCTTCAGAATGCACAATAAAAAAAACTGTATCAAAATGCTAGAGTAATTTATTCAAATGGTACAGTGACAATTTACTGAAACTGCTTATGCTAAGGAGCAGGTATTAGTATTAAGTTCCATGTCCATACATGATTCAAGCAAACTAATAGAGTGCTATAGTCATTTTCGTTGGCCGTTAAAACCAATGTATAGACCTGGTTTGCAACAATAGTCATTTTTGTTATTTGAATGTAGTAAAACCAATGTATAGACCTGGTTTGCAACAATAGAAATGTGTGTGGAGTGGAAGGCATGTAGGGCTTTTTGACTCCACGCAAAGTCCGTCACAATCATCTGACTGAGAATCCAAGAAGTGGCGAGCAGTGCATACTCCAAACCATTTGCTTTGGCACCCAGTCCAATAGCACCCTGCAAATTTCAATGTGATGCTTTAATGAAATGAGAATATGAAGTATTGCCAACTTCATTGTGAGCCAAAGGTAGTATGGTAAAACTTCAAGTGCTTTTGTTCCATAAACTAGTAATCCATGCCATAAAATTTAACTTAATAGGCATATAAAATGAGAACATTCACTCGTGAGATATGCACTTGACTAGTTTGCTGCAGCACTGGAGTTTCAGACCCCCTTCAAGAAATGTTAATTACCTGATGGGTGTCTGGTTTCCATTCAATACAGTGCGAAGTAGTCAGGGCCTTATGGTTGATGAAGTTATCTAGTTGGTACCAGATAGCTCATAAAAATTATCTATGGTCTCTATTTTGTCCCTGAATCTAGTGTCTTGACACAGAACAATGCCTTTGCCAAACAGAGATCCAGCACACAGCAGTAACCATTGAAGTCCTTTAGCATTCAGCTGCGCGATTTTATCAGGCTGGTCTTTGACACGCATGAGTTGAACCCAATCACAAACTTTTGCCCTATGCCCCTATCTGAACCTTTCACTACAAACTGTGCCCTGCTGCCTAATGGTGCTTCAGAGCCACATACCAATGACGATGAAGGGAGTAAACGTCACATGGACATGGGTCGTGTTACTGCTTCATAGACACCACATAATCTAAGCAGTTCAGCTACTCTAAACACAACATAACTTAAGCAGTTGAGACCAAAGCCGGAGAGCAACACCATGGCAGAGGTCGGCGGTACCAAATATCTCATCATAATTTTAAGTCGGAGCAACCCTAGCTCGGAGAGCTGTTTGTTTCGGACAAGCGAGTCATTATTACTGCGCAGTGCATTACCATGGGAAGGAACGTCGAGGCAGGTCGCGACGGCGAGGAAGGGGAGCAGCAGCGCCCACAGCCGCGGCAGCGCAGCCGCCCCCGCCAAGGCCATCTCCAGCAGCTGCTGCAGCCGCCGCCGGCAGACTGAGGAGGAAGCTTGGGCCTAACCAATGCGGAGGAATGAGGGATTTTGTTCGCTCGGATTGCGCGAGGCGAGGGGTAGGTGCGCGCGTCGGTGCCTGTCGCGGCGGCACTCGGCAGCGAGCAGCAGCAGCACGGGGGATCATGGCCGCCAAGCGCTGCATTTACTGACGTTGGATCTGGAACTGACGGCGCGGATGGTGTTCGGTGTTCTCGTGGGGTTGGACTGTCGCCGCCGTCGCGCTTCAACAACAGCGCCAGTTTTTCCGCCACGCCAGGCCCAGGCCGCTAAACCCCGCTGCAATTCTGCGAGAAAAATTGCGTTTGGGCTTTGGCCAGATTTTTGTTTTGTTTTTTTGTTTTGTGGAAGGCTTTGGCCAGGCTATCATCAGTAGTAGTAGTTTGAAAGTACCGTATAAATTTGTCATTAATTTTCTTGGCATACTGTGTACGTACATAGAAGCATGGAGAGTACGTGCAGTATGCGGAGTTTTTAATTCAGTACAAGCATTAGCGAGTGCGGTAATGCCGTTGGGCGATGCAGCTTGGCTAAGCCTTGCCCATTCTATCTGGACTCTCCTGTTTTCAGTAGGAAACGACACGGGCTAGTAGTGGGCTGCATTCAGGCCCGGTCGCTCCTCTGTTCCAATAGTCCAGCCCATGCCCATGGGTCCTCTCGTGTTCCTTTCCCGCTTGGACTCTGGACCGGTCAGCATTTACTCCAAGAACCACCATGGCCATGGCCAATATGGCCCTTCTTCAGTCTACGGTCCACTTGAGATGATCGCCGATGACAGATATCCTGTACGTATTCCTGTTCGGCGATCAAGCTGGTGGTGTTGTGATTGGTGCCCATGGCCTTGGCATTTGAGTACTACTACTCGACGACCACGGTTTGCGCGGTCCAGACTCCAGAGTACAGGCGGGTGGAGAGGTAGACAGCCGACGGTCCCTGCAGGCAGGCAGGCAGGCTCCAGCCACAGCACTCGTACTACCTACAAAACCTCCGCACAACAGCTGGAACGACATCATGAGTGATGACCACTCTCGTCTCGTCGACGCGCATGTCCGTATTAGTCGTACGCGCGCGCGGACCACAGCCGCGGATACCACGGCAACTCGCGCTGGTGGCCGGCCGGACGCCACCGCGGCCGGAGAAGACGACGCCGGTGAGATCCGCGCCTGTGGCTCCTATCCTATAAATCCCGTCGGCGCACTCCGATCATATCTCCACACCGGAAGCATATCATTGAAGGGGAGCGGCGGCGAGTGGTGGACAGAATAGAAGAAGTCGACCACGGGCAGGATGGCAGCTGGGGCCCCGGGGGGTTCATGCACAATACTGTATGGCGGACGGGCTGGCAGGAGCGCTCGCTCGCGGCTGCGCCACGACGGCGACGGCAGATCGCCCGATGGATCTGTCGGTCGGACTCGGACCGCCCGCCCGGGGGGCTTACGCGGCGTGCGCGCTCGTGGCTGTCGCTGTCGCCCTCACCGCCGCATCGCTAGCGCACAGCGCAGGCAGAGAGGCTCACATGGCCCGTGTCGTTCCAGGCCGGGGCCCCGCCTGGCAGCCGAACCGACGTCGTCTGAGATGAGAGGAGGCCAGCGCCGGGACAGGACAGCTGCTCCATCCTCGCGGGGCCCGGAACCGCCGGACGCCCGCCACCACACAAACTGCACTACTGCAGGCAGGCAGGTCCTCCTCGCTACACAAAGTTAACAGTTGATGGATTGATCACCGTTTCACTTGTCCGTCTTGATCGTGAAATCGATCGTGAGAAACGTGTAGACATGCAAAATTACCAAACCAACCTTTACGTACAACTAGTAATAAGCAATTAACAAGACAAAGCTAGCTAGCTTTAATATCATCCAAGTGTGCCAAAGACAAGCCTGACCCTCTCCTCTGTACTATATGAATCAATTCATCATAATATTAATATATGTAGTACTATCTACTCGTTAAGCCCCCACGCCTCCACCTGCATCTCCGACCAGCCACTAGCTTGCGCTGTACGTCCTGCTCCCTTCACCGCCACCGCCCCTGGGCCTCCCCTAGGCGGCCGAGAAGCCGAAGGCAGCCGCAGCGGCTTCCCTGGCTGGCGTCGGGCCTGTGCAGCTCACGGAAAGGATAAGGTCGAGGACGATGGTGGGTTCCACAGCAATCTGTGAGTAATTTGAAGAAAAAAAAAATCTGAAATTTTTCACGATATCTACAATTCCTAGAAAGTAATTTTTATTTTTTTTTCTAAAAGAAATTGGCATATATATATATTTCTGTGATATTTGTAATCTCTCCAAATTACATAATTTTGTCCAATAATTAAATTACTTTGAAAAAACCCGTTATAAATATATAGGGTATAATAAATATATTTAAAAGGCAGTGTAATAAGAAATCATTGTCCAATTTGTAACGTTGCTCGTTAATACGTACGACAGTCATTATACGTACCTGATATATACTGCTCCAGTTCTACCAAACAATGACTCACACAATGAATGCAATGGAGACGTCTGCATGCTTCCCGTGCAACAGCAGGCGGGCGGCGGTGCACACATGCATGTAGGGGAACAGATCGAACAAGAAAGGACCATGGTCAAGGCTTTTTGCATCGATCGGCTTTGTGTAATGTAACAGAGATATGGTATCGTACCATACCGACCGACCTTTGTACGTGCGGCGGTGGTAGCTGCGATAGGTCAAGGTCACGTGTCCTATGTGCATGTGCACAGTTGTTGAGACCATACTAGCTGCCTATCTATCTATCTGCATGAGACCTCGTTTTCACGGTGGGTCGGGCCTACTAGCTGCTGCTCAAACTCAAGTGGAGCAGTAGTAGACAAAACTTGTATTGGAGGCCGCGCGCACAGATCGCGGATCGACCCGTGTGTGTGCGTGTCCATCCAAAAAGGTCGTTTCAGGCAGATTTGGAAACGTACCCAAAGCAGCACAGAAACGAACGGAACGGACGAACAAGTGCAGATCGACGTGTGCAGTTGAGGATGGATTGACCGACCAGTGCTCTGACCTCTGAATCGTAACTTTGTCGGCGCCCGTACTGTACGTCTCAGACGTTCGTTATCCGGAAACGCTTTTGTTCTTGTACGTACCCATAAATCCATAGTCCATAGCATGTGCTTGTCGATCCTTTTGGCCCCGTCGAATGAAACAAGCGATAGTTTTTTTTTTCTCATCACAAAACAAAAGCTATATAGGCGGTGGTGCATGATGGCGAGTACTCGCAGATTCCGATGCAGTGCATGTGCCGGTTCGGAAGCAGAGTACTTGTGCTGTGTTTTGACGCCGGTCGGATCGGAGCTGCATCGGTGAAGCAAAAACACCCGCTCGCGCGGGCGTCGCTTCTGAACGAGCCCAACACGTACATACAGTACGCTGTACGCTTCTTAATCGCGTCGGTGTTCGCTTTCACAGCTGAAGAAATGACGGCGGCGTCAGCTAGCACGTACGGTATATAGCGCGTCTAGGGCGTGATTGGTTGCAGCCTAGCCTGGCCAACGGCATGCAACCTTTGCATGTTTGGATGCCTGATTTCGCGTTTGAGTCTGGCTGTGCCGATGCAATATTCGCTTCCTGGCCTGGCTGCGCAGGAACGAAATCAGGATCCGTTTCCGCCGGGCCTGGCCTGGCTGGCTCGGGCACAACGTTTGCTCCTCTGTCTCTAGGTGCATGCAGGATACAAAAACGAGCAGGCCAACCAATCATATTTTTGCGCTGGGGCAGGCGGAACAGAAACGCCAGCCAAACAACTGAACCCGCATGATCCCTGCGTAAAATAAGTGTGTAGCATCAGCTGCGACACTGCGTGGCGCCTGCAGCAGGCTGCTGCTTCCGATGATGCATGCATCAGATACACAGTGGACGGGGCAGGCTCGATCGATCATCACATGGGCTAGCTAGCTGCAAAGATAAGACCCGGCGGCCGGCCGGCTATTACTTTTAAATGGCAGTGGCAGTGGCATAGGGCGCTGCACTGACTAGCTAGAGGCCGGCGCGGGCATTGCGCGTGGGTGGTGCATGCATCCGCGCGGCGCGGCTCCATGGAACGGACACAGCCCCTCGGTCGCACATGGAGCCATCACTTGTGTTTTATGGGGCAGGCAGCGGCAGCGGCAGCTAGCGTGCGTGCTAATTAATATAATAAGATGAGGCGGTGACCCGTGTCGTCGTCGCTGCTGGATCTGGACGACACTGGAGTCTGGACTGGACCTCGCCGGACCATGCATGTGTATAGTAGTACTAGTATTTTAGTTCGTCGTCGTAGAGTCTCTTTCTCCATCTCCGTCGTCGCCACCGAGGCCCGGCCGGCATCAGCTTTCGGGCGCGAAAGGGAGGCCGGTGTGGGGAAGGAAATATCCCTAGCCAGGACCAGAACTGGTAATGATGCCAGCTGAGAATCGATGGCACCAGCTGCTGCTACCGACGGACGGATGCGCATGCGAACCGGGGTTACCGGCCCGCCGGTCTGTGGAATTCGGGACAGGTGCGGTGCGCCTGCGCGCGGCCACGTCCCGGAACCGGAAGGCCGGCTGCGATCGAGTCTGCGCGCGTGAGACCCGGAGCCGGAGGCCTTGGTGTAGATGGATCTGCCGACCTCGCGTGGCCCGGCCGGCCGTGTCGTATTGGACCATTACATACCGATGCTAATTTGTACTAGCTTGGTGTTGAGTGCAATTAAGCGACCCTTTAATTTTTTGTGGATCAGCGATCGATCAACCTGCTTTAAATTTTGGCCTGGTATTTTTTTTTTGTTTGTCTCGTTAAGTTGTTGATGAGTGAGTAGAGAGGAGTGCAACATATAATGCACTGCAGACGACAGCAGTAGTTTTCTCAAGCGGCAAGCAAGGGGCGCATGACTTACGGCGCACGTACACATGGCGTCCTGCGCTGATGGGGTCGAGCTAGCTAGCTATAGGTTAGCCTTGCCTATCGATGGCACTCCTGCCGTGCATTTAGCCGTCTCGGCATAGCTAGTACATCATGGTTTTTGTCGTTCCTGAACATGCGAGAGCAGTATGTTGTACGTACTCCGGCCAGTAGACTGGAACTAGGGACTGGTTGCTTATCCTACGTACGTACACACGTACCATATACTATACGAGATGTGTGTAGACGCTGTGATGAGCAGATACTATATGAGTAGTACATAATAACCCAGATTCGGCACGAAACCACAGGCCCACTTGGTATCGAATCGATCAAACCGACGCGGCCGAAACTCCCGGAATGACGAGACTGTCCTTCCCCGGGCCCCCCTGACCACCGCCGAATCGACTGTCCGCAACCCGCAAGTGGCCACGTACGCGTTGCAAACAAGGCCCCATGTGACCACACGCAGGGGCTGTCTCGAGCCCGAGGGCAGGACAGCCACTCACTCCGCGTCCAACCGGTCCATCCGTCCGTCCGTTGGGAACCCCACCCACGCTAGCTAGAGGCGCGGGACACGCGTCTGGACCCTGAGTGGCATTCTCGCTATTGAGCGGCAGCCTCCTGGGCGTTTTGCCGCGGGGTCGCTCTATAAGAGCGGCCGCGACCCCGCTGCTCTGCTCATCTTCGTCTCCCGTGTCCCCTTCCTTCGCCGAAGCTCCAGCATCTGCCGGCCTGTGAATTGGTGAGGAGAGGGGAGAGCAAAGATGCGTCGCGTCGCGCTGTCGTTGCTCTTTCTCGTAGTATGCGCGGCTGCGCGGGCTGCCGCGGTCGTCACCGACGGTGAGAGCTCTCGCTCGCTCGGAGCTAATAAGCTAAGCCTTGGTCATATATATATATATATATATATATATATATATATATATATATATATATATATATATATATATATATATATATATATATGCGTCGTTCCGTTATGTTGCTTTTCACTTCAGTCTTTTTTTGTTGCTGTTGATGTTGTTGCGACGAAGTTACACTTCTGTCTTAGTGGATACAGATCAAGTCACAGTAGTGAGCTCTCTGTTTAGAGCATAGCATATAACCTCGCTCCGAACTGAGCCATTTAAAATCAAAGCAAAATTCCCTTCCCGCGTAGGTCGTCGTAATAACAAATTAACGACAGCCGAAAAGAAAAATATATATCATGGAGTCTAGCACGCACCACTGTATTCACAAAAACTAGACAAGAATATATCAGTACGTATGGATGTAGATAGATAGGGTGTCCATAATTCGACAATGCATGTTTCATAGACCACGTAAAAAAACAAAAAACAAGTGCGGCATCTATCGATTTCTTGGATAACACACGATATATATACTGACGACATAGAGAAAGTGAATTCCGCCCCTAACCTATTATTTATACACAGGAGAGTGGTACACTCCAGTATGTTGCCCATCTATTAAATGCTAACCTGTTAGCAGAGCACGTACTGGTCTGCAGATCGCAATCCTTCCCATCGATGACCGGTCCACCGGTTTAGCGAACGAATGGTTGGTTTGGTTTTCTCATCATCACTCACGCACGTAGTTAATGGCCTGCCTCTGTTTAGATCCGAACCTTCCCAAATCAAGCTAAAAGGGCCGGCCGGGGGCCATCACGACAAAATGATTCCGGGGTCGCTGTCATATATATGGGCCTCATCATCATGGACGCATCAACGCTAGCTAGCTCAAGGCTTTGATCATTAGAAGATGGCCATGCATGCATACATGCAAATAGTATACTGTATGCAGACACATGTTGCCTGCTGGCCCACGACCACGTGCACCTCACATGGCATGCATATATATACCCTCCCTAAAACTAATTATTAATCAGTTATTAAGCATCGCATGTTGGTCTGGTCGATATACACCCTGGCCATTCCACATCCCAAATTAAGAATCGTTTTTATCAGTCCCTACTCCTAACAAAGCTTGCAGGAGCACTGCATAAGCATGTGTTTGATTTGGTCATGCATGTTCAGCTGCATTGGACCCATGCATGCATGCATGTGTCTGCAGATCTCTCGATCGGCATGTGGTAGATAGAGCAGCCGTGAATGCGTCTGACGGCGGTGTGAGCCCCCCACCGACAGAGCAGCAGAACCAACAGACTTAATTATGGTCACTGGTCGCACAGACACAAACAGCAGCCAGGACTAGTGCATGGTAACGTGCACCTGTCAGCGCCAGCTCAAAATTAAAGAGAAAAGACTGCCCGTTACAGTTGCAACATCGATCTGGTGTCGTGTCGCGTTTGTAAGAAGCAGCTCCATCTGCAGCTGCAACACCTTGACATGAATTATTCAGCTGCTTGGATGATTAATTTGATCGGCGTGAGCCAATTTCAATTCCATGGAGCTCGATCCGTCCCAAATCGATGGACCGATCACAAGCAAATTAAGCAATTGACAACAACAATTACTGCATGCAGGTCTCCTCCCTAACGGCAACTTCGAGGATGGGCCTCCCAAGTCGGCGCTGGTGAACGGCACGGTGGTGTCGGGCGCCAACGCCATCCCTCTGTGGGAGACGTCCGGCTTCGTGGAGTACATCGAGTCGGGTCACAAGCAGGGTGACATGCTGCTGGTGGTGCCGCAGGGCGCGCACGCGGTGCGCCTGGGCAACGAGGCGTCCATCCGGCAGCGCCTGTCCGTGACGCCCGGCGCCTACTACGCCATCACGTTCAGCGCGGCGCGGACGTGCGCGCAGGCGGAGCGGCTCAACGTGTCGGTGAGCCCCGAGTGGGGGTTGCTCCCGATGCAGACCATCTACGGCAGCAACGGCTGGGACTCGTACGCCTGGGCATTCAAGGCCAAGCTGGGCGCCGTCACGCTCGTCATCCACAACCCCGGCGTGGAGGAGGACCCCGCCTGCGGCCCGCTCATCGACGGCGTCGCTATCCGCGCGCTGTACCCGCCCACGCTCGATACTCGCGGCGGCAATCTGCTAAAGAACGGCGGGTTCGAGGAGGGTCCCTACTTCCTGCCCAACGCGTCATGGGGCGTGCTCGTGCCCCCCAACATCGAGGACGACCACTCGCCGCTCCCCGCTTGGATGATCGTCTCATCCAAGGCCGTCAAGTACGTGGACGCCGCGCACTTCGCCGTGCCACAGGGCGCCCGCGCCGTCGAGCTGGTGGGTGGAAGGGAGAGCGCGCTCGTGCAGGAGGTCCGCACCGTGCCTGGATGGACCTACCGCCTCGCCTTCGCCGTTGGGGACTCCCGCGACGGATGCACGGGCTCCATGATCGCCGAGGCCTACGCGGCGCGCGCCACCGTCAAGGTGCCGTATGAGTCCAAGGGCACCGGTGGGTTCAAGCGCGCCGTGCTCGACTTCACGGCCATCGCTAACCGCACCCGCGTCGTCTTCCAGAGCACCTTCTACCACATGAAGGCTGACGGCACGCTCTGTGGCCCGCTCGTCGACGACGCCTCGCTCGTCGGACTGCGCAAGAAGCCCGCCGCCGGCCGCCGCCTGCTGCAGTTCGTGTAACCAGCTAGCTTCCACGTGCGATGCGTGCTCATCGCCGCCGCAGCGGTGATGTAATATTGCTTCTTTGGTAGGCGTTTTGGTTTGGTGTGTGTGCGTGGTACTCACTCCTATATGCGTGCCGTGCGCGCCCTGTGGCTGCATGCAGCTGCAGTGGCGTCGCGTTGGGTGTTTTTCCTTCTTGTGACCAAGAATTCAAGAAAGGGGGTCTGATGAGGTGCCAGACTGAATGAATGAAGATGACACGGGATTAATGGAAAATGCTGCTACTATTTTTGTTCCAGTCTTCGAGCATTCACTGCGAAAGAATTAACTGAGACGGTACTTGAGAGACGAAAACGCGATTACGTCTGCTACTCGCATGTACACAATTTGGGCTAGGCGTCTACCTGGACACTGGAGGCAGGCCACCGACGACGACACAAACAGACAAGCGCTGAAGATTTTCACTAGGATATTATCATGTGGTCTTCAAGACTAGACCTCCAGATCACAAGCAAGAAGCAACGCCAGGTTTCTGATGATTCAAGACATCGGCGAACAACATGGAGACTTGGAGCGCCGAAGAAAGAGAAGAGCTTCGCCTGCCGAGAACCCGGGGTGGATTGGTGGATGGATTCGCCACACCAGACACCACCGATGGAGGCGCCGGCCAGCGGAGAGGCGGACAGTAGGATTTCTACGTACATCCTGGCCCACTGGACAGATCAGGCACCTGTAAGCCCAGACCACAGCCATGCACAGGCCCACGGCTCAGTAGCCCACTCCTGGCCTCTTCGTTTTTTTTTTCTTTTTGCAAGATTGGACAGCCTCACCATCAGTCTGCCTATACCATTTTAAGACAGAAAGAATTTGATGTAAGAGGATTCAACGGGATTAATGTCTGAGCAAAAGTTCTTTGGAAGCTAGTATGCACTTTCTGATGGAGCCGAATTTGGTTTTTGTTTATTTTCAAACGATAATTAGCCTTTTGTTTTGACTTGTAGGACTTAGAAGTGAATTATATATTTCTACTAGTACGGTGCCCATGCGTTGCTACGGGATCACAAAACTTTTATACTAAAAACACATTAATCGCACAATGAGATAATAATACTACTATAAAATTAAACACCAATGTTAATCTAATATTTAGGATGACTACTCCATAAACTTTGTTTTCTATAAACTTCACTGTGGAGCAGCTTCACAAAAATGTGAACTTTATGGAGTACATCTTTAGGTGCTCTCACAACTCCACATTTTTTCCTCAAACGACGTGCGTGGAGCTAAAACCGTTTAGCTAAAAAACCTGGAGCGGAGCTGAAAAACATAGAGTAGAGCAGTCCAAACGCCCCCTTAGCCCCCTTAATCCAAAAAGCAAAGTTCGTGCACATGCTCACAAATTGTCCAGTATAGTTACATTTAACATCCAATCTTATACTGAAAACATCTCAATTTTATTTATTTAACTAAATCGGAGAGCACGGACGATGATTCTCCATTAGATGCAACACAAATTCTCCATGAGAGTAAGCTACACTGATTCGAGTAAATGTAAATACCTTACATGACCATACTCTTGACATGAAAATCAAACACGTACAGATAATTCTCCGATAGACATGTAGTATGTATAACATCTCTGTGTAAAGTCTGACAAACCATTTAAAATAACTAGGAACAATAACAAATATAGTGTTACTGAAATAATATTTATACAATATAAATGGAATGAAAAATACATTGTATTAGTAATGTTCTATTACCCCATCTATGGTGTTAGAACCAGGGTTTTTGTTACCGTTTCGAAACCGGTAACCGTCGGCGAGCGGTTGGGCGGTTACCGAGCGGTTTGACCGGTTACCGGTCCAAACCGAACGGTTTGGATTTTGAATTCAAATCACGCAGTTCATTCGGTTTGGGACCGGTAACCGGTCGGTTAGGGCCGGTTACCGACCGGTTTGAGCGGTAACCGGTCCAAACCGCCGGGTGGCTTTTTTTTTGCTTGAAAAAATCAATTTTTTTTGCATGACCTTTGCACATAATGATGTAAATAGAACTCACAATTCATGGAAAAATAGTGTGACACAAATGGCCAACCCATCGAAATATCATAGTGATGCACTAGCCACAAATTCACGACGGAAATAACGTAGTTCACCGTTGCAACAACAACAAATCGTCCATGGAAATACCTTGTGTCGTAGACATGCGAAAATCATGGTCACTGGCATTGAATATAAGGGAAGATCCCGTTTCGGCACCCCTCCTCATACTCCGCGGTGGACATTAGAGCGATACCGCGCGACTGGAGCCCAGCCTTGTAGTCTATCCATGATTGGCCCGTCCAATGAGCTGTGGTCTCCCATTCCTGCACTAACATGTTGTAGAAATCCGGGTCTTGCCATTCGTAGACCCATCTAGTGGCCGGCTGCGTGCTGATGTCAGGAACGGGGTAGGTATAACCACCACCGTACGATGTATCACTGTACGAGGAAGAGGAGTACTGTGGCGTGCCGTAGCAGTCTGTCGGGTCGTAAGCTCTCCTCTGCGATTCCGGCTGCCCATGGTTGCGGTCCTGAGTAGCATGTGTGAAGTCTGTCTCGCCTGCAGCCGACCATAAATAGTACTAGTGAATAGTCATAGACATTAAAAAAAATGTCTGTAACAATCGATACTTGTGAAACGAAGTCCACCAGCATCACCAGCACCACTACCACCAACACCATCTGCAGAACCCCCAGCCCCACCACCACCACCAATAGCACTAGGTGGAGCAGCTCCAGGGTCATCATCACCACTATGACCGTCTCCACTGTCATTTGCTGAGCTGCTGTGATCGGACTCCTGGTTCCGTGGACTTTCCTCACCCTCCTCGCCATCATCTGTCGAATCATCGCTGGTGACAGGTTGTTGCACTCGCTTCCCCTTTCGTTTCTGGCTAGGTCCCGTCTGGTATTTTTTTTGCCAAGATGCGTGTCTCCCACATGTCTACGGGCCCAATCATTGATGGGCCCAAGATCGTCGGGGTCCACTTGGTCTCTGTCATCACAAAGAATGAATCATATTATTAAAAGTATGGTTCGTTAGTGGCTAACAATGTACATCAACGTACCTCACGATATGGGACGGAAGAGGGATGTCCGTTTCTTCATCCTCTTCGTCGAGAACTGGAGCCTGGTTGGATCTGCCATACTCCATCCAGTCTCGAACCGGATTATCCCTTTTGTAAAAGGATATCTGCGTGAACTGGTCAATGAAGTCTTCTTCCTCACGCCTAGGTGGTCCGGAGGCATCCGCGAGTCGCAGGCGAAGGTTGTAGTTCACACACACTAGCTTGTTCAGTTTTTTGTGGGACAAGCGATTCCGAACCTTCGTGTGCACCAAGGCAAATGTACTCCAGTTGCGCTCGCATCCACTGGAGGATACACACTGTGCAACAAGCCTCAACACAAGTTTTTGCAGATTTAGAGTGCTCCTGCCGAACAACATCCACCATTGAGCTGCAAGTGGAACCCATTATGTTAGGTATGCGCTCAAAAAGACAAAAAAAATGAGTTCAAAAGTACTCTTACATGGGGTTGTCTTGGGGTCCGTGACCATTTTAATGGCCAGCTCAGTGCCAAACTCCCCAAGGTGTAGGCAGTATGATTCTGCCTCCTGTAATGCCAAGACAGCGGAGTGCACATCCGTCATTTTCCCAAATGCTTCCTTGAGGCCAGCAAACATTTGCGGAGTTGGATTGTAATGGTATACAAGCCTTGGGTTGAGGACAGCAGCTGCAACATACGATGCACGACAAATTAGCAAATGGTAAATACTCAATATGTAGAGACATGGATTTTAACAATGGTTGTGATCGCACCTGGACCCACATGCTTGCCATAGTACACGTCCGCAATCCTGCCATCCATGATAGTCTTGTACTGATGCCATGTTGAGACATTTGTTCCAAAGAAGGCCTCCATCTCCTTTTTGCACTCTTGAAAGTTGTACACTACTTCACACAGGTTAGGTCGCCTATCCTAATCAGCGAACCGAAGGAACCTGTAAATTGGTGCCACTGAATCGATGATGTATTTGAGTCCATCCCACCACTGTATACTAGACAACCTTGCGTGAGCATAATGACCTTCCTTGGATTTTCCCCACCTGCTATGCAAGAACTCGGGAGATCCCATCCACTCCATAAAACGATCACGCTTCCGATGGAAGCTCTCCATGAACATGTAGTTGGTCCCAAACCTAGTGGCATTCCATTTGACCAACTCACCACCAATGGCTTCCCTCATCATTGCATTCAACTGGCCATGGTTGTGCAGCCAAGTTGAAATGCGCTTGCATACGGAGATCATACCTGCATGCTCCGACCTTTGACCAATGTCCTTCAACATCAAGTTGATGGTGTGTGCAAGGCAAGGTGTCCAAACAATATGCTCGTACTCCTCATTCAATCTCTAGCATGCTCTCTTGAAGTTGGCGCCGTTGTCCGTGACGATATGCACGACATGCTCAGCACCTATCTCCTCAACCACCTTGCGAATCAGCTGCACAAGTAGACACAACATTTAGTGGAACCGAGAAAACATAGTGCATGTGAACTGGCACAATATTTTGGACGTACCCCCAACAAATAAGATGAATCTTGGCTCCTGCCCGTCGCATCAACTGACTTGTGGAACCACATAACGCCATTGCAATAGATCAAAAAATTGATGACATTCATTCTTGTCGGGCCCGTCCACGAATCACACATCAACGTGACCCCAAACAAGGGCCACTCCTCCTTAAACTTTGCGTACCGGATCTGCAGGTCCTTCTCGTTATGATCGAGGTACTTCCCGTCTATATCCTTTCCACTGGGTGACGCGATGCCTTCACCTGCAATCGTAAGCGAATCATGAGAATAGAGAAATATACGTAATGAATTGAAGTCTCCAAGTATATGTACTTACCCCACTTCTGCGTCTCCCTGACCGCACTAACAAAGTACGAATTGTCCGCCTGTCTCCCGGGGATTCCTGCAGTATGGAAAAACTTTCCCCAAGCTTTCCCAATTGCGTCCTTCGCGTTCCTTCCCCTCTGCGTCCATGACCCTGTATCAATCCTTGTCTGCTTCAGTCCACCCCTCGTACCGGCTGCCAAGTTGTAGTCCTCCACCACCGCAGGGGTCTGTCTCTGTGAACCAGACCTCCGAAACATCCTCTGCAAAGGATTGCCCCCCTGCGAAGCAGTACCACTACCACTGCCACCTCCACGCTCGTAAGCGCCTCCTCTCCGCTGCACTCTCTCCTGGTACTCATATTCTGCTCTGGACTGATTCATGGTTGCCTGCAACTGAGCCTCGTACTCGTCACCGTCAAGGGGGTGGTTGCCCTCCGCTGCAGCAGCCTCTCGTGCAACCCTCTGCCGAGAGCGGTCACTAGTTGCCTGTCTAGTTCTGTCGATCTCCTACTGAAAGTACTCCCGGACGTCTCTGGGCACCTTGCTGCAGTGGATCACCTCCGTCCCGCACGCAGCCAAATGCTGCTTCAATCGGGAAGCACCACCCCCGGCTTTTGTGTACGACAGTAGTTGCATCTCCAACCGGGAGCAAGATTCTCACCATGCTCCCATACCACGTCTCTGCGGTCTCTCAGCATCTTCCTGCACAAATGGACAACACAAACAAATCGAACACATGCATCAAATCATACCGCAAATAAACCTAAATCCTAACATACACCTAAATCCTACCTAAATCCTAAATCCTACATCAATGAAATCCTAAATCCTAAATCCTACATACATCCTAAAGCAAATCCAACCGCAAATCCTAAATCCTAAACCAAATAAACCTAACTCCTATATACATCCTAAGTCAAATCCTACCTAAATCCTACAATAAATATTTTCTACATCATATACTCCATAAATCCTACATCCTATAGATTATCATAACTAAATCCTACAACTAAAGGAGCTACAAATGCAAGGAAATGAAAAAAACAAAAAAAAACTTACCGAAGCAACCCGGTCGGTTACCGTTCTGGGGGTCGGTAACCGCCGCGTCCGGTCGGTAACCGCCGGGGGGAGGGCGGCGTGGCGGCCTGGTCGGTTACCGACCAAATCTCTTGGTAACCGCCGCCGTCCGGTCGGTTACCGAGGGGCTTGGTCGGCTGTGGGCGGCGCAGGGGCGGAAATGACGGGGGCGGGCGCGGATAGGGTTTGGGGCGCGGACAGCCCCCCCCCCCACGCCGACAGCTCCCTTGTAGGAGGCGCCAGGAGCCAATGGGCCGCATGGGCCCTTAACGGGCCGGCCGTTTTTTTTCTTTTTTCTTTTTTTTCAAACTTAAACACGTCCAAAAAAATAGCAAACGAACTCCAATTTGAAATTTTTTTACACCATTGGACTCTATAAATCGTGAACTGTTTTTAGGAATTTTTTCAGAATTTTTTTTAAAAAAATTCAAATTTGAAATTTGAATTCAAACCGGTACCGAAACCGAACCGCCCGCGGCCGGTTTGTCGGTAACCGACCGGTAACAAAAACCTTGGTTAGAACTCATTTAAATACAATATTCTTTGTAAAAGTTTCATCGTTGGGGTCTTCTTATCCTTAACCTTTTTATTTGATGCATTTTTATTTTTATTTTCATTAGCATTCTTTTTAGCCTTTTTTTCTTTCCCATCTTTTTGGCCTCCTCTTTTGCATCTGTATCAGGCGGTAGGGCAAGGATCACTTACATGTGGCTTGTCGTACCCTGTGTACAGTCTGACCGCGAGTCAGATTGAGATGGAGACTAAGAGTGTAGGAGAAGCTAGCAGATTGTCGTGGATGTCGGCCACGGTGACGGCACCAGACAGACGTCGTCGGCTCGCTGCTGACGTCAAGTGGCCACAGGGCATCGGAGGCTTGTAGCAGATCATCGGTGATGTCGCGGTGCCATGACGACAGCAACATTATAGGCGTCGGCGGCTTGGAGTAGCAGATCACTGTTGATGTCGACGTCGAGTGCTTACAACGACGGCAGTTTTACCTCTTCAAGTTCTTTTTTGACGCGTCGGTTAAGATACGAGAAATTGGCTACTATGCGACTCTAATCGTTGGGTTTTCTGTAATAGGATTCCTAACGTTTGTTTCTCTAAAATAGGACTCCAAGCAATTACAATGAGCTCTAATGACATTATATTTCTTTTTTAATCTCTTTTGTCATCTAAAAATATATGTATTTTTCGTATTGCCCATATTACCCCTCATCCAATGTCTTTCATCTACTACGCTGTTACGAGGCCTGGGGAGGCCGCCCGACCGGCCACCGCCCACGGCCGCTAGCACGCACACGGCCGCCAGCACGCGTACGGCGCAGGGTCGGCGGCTGCGGACACGCGCAGCAGCCGCTGTCGTGCCACCACGATGACGCCCGCCGGGTGCGCCGCCACGGCCATGCGGCCGTCCGCGCACGTGCATAGCTCCACCAGCACCGCCATGGCCAGCTCCGTCCACCTCCTGTCGCCGCCGTCATGGCTAGCACGATGCCGCCTTGTTAGTTGTCGTCAGTGACTAAAGGTCAAGCTTCGCGCGCTTCTAGTTCCAGAGAAGCCGTGAAGCCCAAAGTTCTGACGAAACTGAATTGCGTTATCTGACGAAACTGAACTGAATACTCGTACTAGGCTATAGCGCCGAACAAGGTTCATAGTCCTGGCCTAAGCAGCAGACAAGCCCATCCACATGATCGGATCGGGATACCCAAATATATATATATATTTGGCTAAACTAAAAGGATGCAGATCCCGGCATGGTTCATGTATAATACGCACGAGAGTACGTTTATACATTACATGACGAAATGAGGCAGTCAAGTCACTCAGCTGAAACGATTTTGAATTACTGAACTATGCTTGGGAAACTGAAACAGATTTAAGACAAGTATTATATATAACGGCAAGAATTCAGTAACGAGTTCATCGTAGCATAAACAAGCTCATCTCAAAAGACCAAAATATAGTTTCAAACGAAATTAATGTCATGTGAAATAAATCATGAGGTTACATCTCATCACAACTAAAATGCTCCATCATCAAATGTTTAGCTTTCTCCTTTTTTGAGTGATCTTTTTTGGTGGCACCGGGGTAGGCATCCTCACGGGGCTAGCGTTGTTCGTTTGTGAAGATGTGCCCTCTCCAAGTAACATCGCTAGCTTGCTGCAAATAAATTGGATTGGCAATTAGATGTATATATAAAACAATGATTGTGTACAATTAATATTCCTTACCTTCTAGTGACCCTTCCTGGACTATCTCGTAGGATTTCATCCCTGGTTGGCCTCCGTGGGGTGCTAGGTTCTGCCGGTCCTTCTTTTGTGACATTCTTCCTAGGTTGCTTGCGCTTCCTATAAGTGATGAAATAAGTTAATGTAGGTAAATTTTCATTCTAGTTTGTTGATAAATAAAATCATCAATTACCCATTTTTTGCGTTCCCATTATATGGGCACTTGGAACTAGCTTGTCTATGGCCTTTTCTCCGCATCTTTTGCAAGTCACAGGTCCTCTGATTTTTTTCTATCCCTTTGCATTTGTTTCCACAGTATTGTTATCACCTTCACCCTCATTCCATCCCTCCTCGCCTTCATGCTCATTGGTAGATTTTCCTTTCTTCCTGTGTCCACCTTCATCCCATCCCTTGATTCTTAGTTTCCCCATTCTTCCAATAGATAATTTATCTAGAGGTGCACCAACACCAAATGGTAGGTCAACATGTGGCCACTGTGTTTTATCTGTCATTGGCTCAATCTCTCTACCATAAGCAGCCCGAAATCTATTCATAGAGTAGTAGTCATGCACAAACTGTTCAAGATCCACTCCCCTTTGGCAGGTTGCATAGGCCAGTACATGTTGACATGGCTTACCAATGTGCTGCCATTCTAGACAAGTACATGTTCTTTGGCCTAGCTTGACAATATGCCTCACAGAAATTATGCCGCTATGGTCCCACACCTCTGCACTCCAGTTAGAATATGGTACAATTTTCAGGTGTCCCAAACCTCTAGTGTTTGCCCTTAGCTGAATCATAATAGATGAGAGTATCCTGCCTTCAGGTAGCCTGTATGCAATAGCTCTTCTCTTATTCCACAGTACCATGATCATTTCTCTGATCTTATCAGCAAGGTAAGCGACCGGTAAGTCTTTATGGTCTCTAATCCAGTTATTAAATGACTCAGCAATGTTACTAGTTATATAGTCACACTTAATTTCTGGATTGAAACCGCACCTGTACCATAATAGCTTATGATTGGCCCGTAACCATTGCACTGATGCAGTCGATTCACTTATCATTTTTGCTATATTGTCATAGAAAATCTCCTCTGTGTAAGCTCTTGCAGCAGGATATATCTGGCCAAACCCTCTAAATCTCTTCTTGAAGTTTCTGGCCATATGGAAAAAGCATTCCCTTTGCTCTTCATTGGGGAATACATTCTTCACTGCATTCTCCAAGCCCTTGGCAAGCATCAGAACAAACAACAAGGAGTGGAAGATCGCCTATAGCTTTCTTTAATTGTTCCATGAACCAAGTCCAGTTGTCTGTTGTTTCCTGAGCTATGAAGCCATAAGCTACTGGATACATCCAATTGTGACCATCAACTGCTACTGCCGCAGCCAAATGACCATTCCACCTCCCATTAAGTGTTGTAGCATCTACACTCAAATGAGGCCTACAACCTTCCATGAATCCATCAATGCATGGTTTCAGGGCACAAAAAAAACCGGTGGGAATATATCTCACCTTCTATCTCCAAAAGATGAATCTCAACGACACTCCCAGGACTCCGCTTCATCACCTCAGCTTTCCACCTAAATAATAGCTCAAAGCTATCTGACCATTTCCCATAAATCTCTTCAAGAGCTTTTTTTACCCCGTTGGACAGTGTCATATCCAATTGTACACCTATGCATTGGATTTGTCTCCAACCTTGTTTTCAGTTCCTTAGTACCAATGTTTGGTTCAACTCTAAGGATATCCACAGCCCTCATAGCTACCCACTTGCAACTTGGAGTTGTAACCCGCATCCTCTGGCTAGACACACATTCATGTTTATCAACTAACACGGTTAACTACAAAATAAAAAATGATATTAAATTTCATAACAAGCGGAATGATTAAATTAAGTGATAAAAAAATATTTTACCTCCACAGTAGAGCTTCCGTCTAGTTTCGAGCCATTTATTCTCCAAGGACAAGGGCCCGTCAATTCATCCCCAGACTTCCAAAAACCCCTATATTTCTTCGTAGTTGACTTCTCAACTCCTAAATGGAACTCCTTCTTGATGGCATATGTTCGCACTGCTAGCTTGAACTCTTCCATTGTTGGGTATTGTGTCCCAACATTCATTGATGGGTTGTTCTTATCATATGAAATGATAATCTCACCCGGTATAACATCATTAGTAGGAATGGCAGCACCATCAACATCTTCACCAAGCTCATTATCATTGCCTTGTTCATCCATTCGACGATCATATGCTTGTGTAGGTATATTTGACGTGCCCTCATCTCCCAATCCTAAAAGCTCGCACATCTGATTCTCGCTCATAAGTTCAATTCGACCTTCATCATCACGTGTCTCAACTATCTGTATGGCAGACCAATCAACTCTTTCTATATTCTCGACGTCATTTACTTGGGACCTACAAAAAAGCGAAATCTACTTTACTGTACTAGTAACATTGACACTAATAAATAGAATATAAAGAGCAACCTTGGAAAAAAATACTTGGAAAAAAATTACTTGAAAAAAAACTACTTGGAAAAACCTAAGAGACAACTCATGGTCAAAATTACTTAAAAAACTCACGCTCGAAATGACGGAACAAAGTTTATCAGGGTTATTGTGCAGATTAGCTTGTTTGCTCGCAAAAAAAAAATCAAGTAGACAGCCTCCCTACATATACTGAACTTATGTAGGATCACATAATGCTGCTTAAATTTTATTTTTGTGCTCAAAGGCTGTATATTCAGAGTAGGATCAATCAACTATGATTCAATACTGACAAATTGTAAATACTTGATGCACTACTAAAATTAGAAGGAATATCCAAGTGTAAATACTTGGTTCTGTCATGGTTACTGAATTAACTGAATCAACAGCTCAATAACAAATTTTTTTATGCACTTGATTGATTGATGATGAAGAAGAATAAAAAAATCTTAATTGTAATACCATAGGCCGCTCAAATGTGTGCACGTAATTTGCAGTTTTTGCATTAGTCAATGCGCTAGTACACAAACCAACAAACACGGACAAATTCAGCTAAAAGTAAAAAAGGCAACAGGGACCGGAATACCTCTGCACATCAAGCACCGGAAGATTGAACTCAGTTATTGGATGATGAACAGTGGGCATCAGAGTTCTTGCTAGAGCTACAACGTCGTCGCTAGGGTTCTCCACTGGAGGTTGTGGGAGGTGATCGGCTACACCAGCCGCCATGGCCTGCCCTCCAGGAACCGCGTCCGGCTGTGCACTAGATGCCGCAGTGCACAGGACAGCAGGCCCCGACCCGCCTAGGGCTAGGGCAGCAGGCCCAGTCGTTGCCTCGGCGTCCATGGCGACCGCCCTGACGACGGCGACATCTTCGGCTGGAGGTTCTCCATCCATGGAGGGCAGATCACCGGCGTGTAGGAGGGAACAAGGGACAACGGTCGATGGCGGACGGGAGGCGGCGTTCACGCGGAAGGGAGAAGGAGTCGTCGAGCCTCACGTCTCGTACGTGTTGTAGGTCTCGTAAAAAACGTAGTAGATGAAAGATATTAGATGAGGGTAATATGGTCAATACAAAAAATACTTGTATTTTTAGATGACAAAAGAGATTAAAAAAGAGATATAATGTCATTAGAGCTTATTGTAATTATTTTGAGTCCTGTTTTGGATTCATGGAAGGTTGTAGGCCTCATTTGAGTGTAGATGCTACAACACTTAATGGGAGGTGGAATGGTCATTTGCTGCGTCAGTAGCAGTTGATGGTCACAATTGGATGTATCCAGTAGCTTATGGCTTCATAGCTCAGGAAACAACAGACAACTGGACTTGGTTCATGGAACAATTAAAGAAAGCTATAGGCGATCTTCCACTCCTTGTTGTTTGTTCTGTTGCTTGCAAGGGCTTGGAGAATGCAGTGAAGAATGTATTCCCCAATGCAGAGCAAAGGGAATGCTTTTTCCATATGGCCAGAAACTTCAAGAAGAGATTTAGAGGGTTTGGCCAGATATATCCTGCTGCAAGAGCTTACACAGAGGAGATTTTCTATGACAATATAGCAAAAATGATAAGTGAATCGACTGCATCAGTGCAATGGTTACGGGCCAATCATAAGCTATTATGGTACAGGTGCGGTTTCAATCCAGAAATTAAGTGTGACTATATAACTAGTAACATTGCTGAGTCATTTAATAACTGGATTAGAGACCATAAAGACTTACCGGTCGCTGACCTTGCTGATAAGATCAGAGAAATGATCATGGTACTGTGGAATAAGAGAAGAGCTATTGCATACAGGCTACCTGAAGGCAGGATACTCTCATCTATTATGATTCAGCTAAGGGCAAACACTAGAGGTTTGGGACACCTGAAAATTGTACCATGTTCTAACTGGAGTGCAGAGGTGTGGGACCATAGCGGCATAATTTCTGTGAGGCATATTGTCAAGCTAGGCCAAAGAACATGTACTTGTCTAGAATGGCAGCACACTGGTAAGCCATGTCAACATGTACTGGCCTATGCAACCCGCCAAAGGGGAGTGGATCTTGAACAGTTTGTGCATGACTACTACTCTGTGAATAGATTCCGGGCTGCTTATGGTAGAAAGATTGAGCCAATGACAGATAAAACACAGTGGCCACATGTTGACCTACCATTTGGTGTTGGTGCACCTCTAGGTAAATTATCTGTTGGAAGAATGAAGAAACTAAGAATCAAGGGATGGGATGAAGGTGGACACAGGAAGAAAGGAAAATCTACCAATGAGCATGAAGGCGAGGAGGGATGGAATGAGGGTGAAGGTGATAATGATACTGTGGAAATAAATGCTAAGGGACAGAAAAAATCAGAGGACCTGTGACTTGCAAAAGATGCGGAGAAAAAGGCCATAGACAAGCTAGTTCCAAGTGCCCATATAATGGGACCACAAAAAAGGGGTAATTGATGATTTTATTTATCAACAAACTAGAATGAAAATTTACCTACATTAACTTATTTCATCACTTATAGGAAGCGCAAGCAATCTAAGAAGAATGTCACAAAAGAAGGACCGGCGGAACCTAGCACCCCACGGAGGCCAACCAGGGATGAAATCCTACGAGATAGTCCAGGAAAGGTCACTAGAAGGTAAGGAATATTAATTGTACACAATCATTGTTTTATATATACATCTAATTGCCGATCCAATTTATTTGCAGCAAGCTAGCGATGTTATTTGGAGAGGGCACATCTTCACAAACGAACAACGCTAGCCCCGTGAGGATGCCTACCCCGGTGCCACCAAAAAAGATCACTCAAAAAAGGAGAAAGCTAAACATTTGATGATGGAGCATTTTAGTTGTGATGAGATGTAACCTCATGATTTATTTCACATGACATTAATTTCGTTTGAAACTATATTTTGGTCTTTTGAGATGAGCTTGTTTATGCTACGATGAACTCGTTACTGAATTCTTGCCGTTATATATAATACTTGTCTTAAATCTGTTTCAGTTTCCTATGCATAGTTCAGTAATTCAAAATCGTTTCAGCTGAGTGACTTGACTGCATCATTTCGTCATGTAATGTATAAACGTACTCTCGTGCGTATTATACATGAACCATGCCGGGATCTGCATCCTTTTAGTTTAGCCATATATATATATATATATATATATATATATATATATATATATATATATATATATATATATATATAGGTATCCCGATCCAATCCTGTGGATGGGCTTGTCTGCTGCTTAGGCCAGGACTGTGAACCTTGTTCGGCGCTATAGCCTAGTACGAGTATTCAGTTCAGTTTCGTCAGATAACGCAATTCAGTTTCGTTAGAACTTTGGGTTTCACGGCTTCTCTGGAACTGGAAGCGCGCGAAGCATGACCTTTAGTCACTGACGACAACTAACAAGGCGGCATCGTGCTGGCCATGACGGCGGCGACAGGAGGTGGACGGAGATGGCCATGGCGGTGCTGGTGGAGCTGTGAACGTGCGCGGACGGCCGCACGGCCGTGGCGGCGCACCCGGCGGGCGTCACCGTGGTGGCACGGAAGCGGCTGCTGCGCGTGTCCGCAGCCGCCGACCCTGCGCCGTACGCGTGCTGGCGGCCGTGTGCGTGCTAGCGGCCGTGGGTGGTGGGTGGTGTGCGTGCTGCCGCCGGCCGTGGGCGGTGGCCGGTCGGGCGGCCTCCCCAGGCCTCGTAACAGCGTAGTAGACGAAAGACATTAGATGAGGGGTAATATGGGCAATACGAAAAATACATATATTTTTAGATGACAAAAGAGATTAAAAAATAAATATAATGTCACTAGAGCTTGTTGTAATTGTTTGGAATCCTATTTTTATTTTTAAGAAAGAAACGTTAGGAATCCTATTACAGAGAAACCCAATAATTAGAGTTCTATAATAGTCAATTTCTCTCAGTTGTAGCGTTGTATACTTGTATGGTGCTAAAATCCCATCAGCGTGGCGCGACCGGATTCATCTTTGATGGCTAAGCTCCTCGCCGGCCACCGCGGGCAGCACGCCGGCGAGCTCTGCACCGGTGGCCGCGAGTTAATTAGTGCGAGGATAAGCTCCCCCATGGCCGCCGCGAGTTGCGCGGGGGCGAGCTCCGCACCGGCGGCTGTGACCAGGGTCTCCATGAGCTGCGCGAGCGGATCTCCATCCTGATTGCAGCAAGCTGCGAGGACGCAAATCTCCGTTCTGGTCGCTGTGCAGGGCGAGCTCTGTCCCTGCTGCTAGCTTGCGCTGCGAGGGCGGATCCTACTCCTCGTGGATTAGGCTTGTTGGTCTTTTTTTCTCTTTCATATCTGAACAAGTACTCTATATTGCCTTTTCTTCTTGGTGAGGTATTTCTGATTCTGATAGTTGAAATAGTTGCAACTGCGTGCACTAGTTGTTTCATACAGTAGTTTGAAGGAGTAGCAGATAGTGTGAATAAGTGCCAACCTTTACGGTGCAATTTTATATAGATATCATTTTGATGATTTAATAAACTGTTGTACTCAAATTCATCTTATTAGAGATTGATTTTCTATCAAATGACAACACAATTGTATATAAAATACTATTCACAATTGATCTTGGCTTTATAGACATCATTAAACACCTTATAGAAAGTGAAACAGACAGTCCGTTGTATGACCTATCTTTTTACCTGTCGGTATGATAAATTCGAGACTCTTAGAGACTACCCTCGTCTGTGGGTTGTACATGCCCTTATTGTGATCGTGCTCTCCCCAATCAGCAAGCGGTGAGAATTGTTCTGAGCTCTCGTGTTCTAAACTTTGGATAAACCTTGATATAGCGCTAAATTCTACAGTAGATGATAAGTATGGACGTCCAGACTTAATCAGCAATCCTAGATGATAAGTATATATATAGTGCTCTAAATTTAATTATATGCAGTGCCAAACGTAAGGTTGATATGTGCAACTGTGTGTTGAGTTTGTAATGAGTGATTGTCGGAGATGATCATGGCTATAGTTGAGTTTGGAGACTAACCATGACGTGAATATGTGTGGCAACATGTCTCTTAGTGGTGTTGGTGTAAATGTATGGACCGTGGAGCATAGATAAGGTCAACATACATGGTGAAGTTCAAGTACTCAAGTAGAGACGGACATACCGATAGACTGCAAGTGGTGAAGGACGAACATGAGTCTTAGACCAAGATGGTTGGAAGACTGATCATGATATCTGACACATGGGGACATCAACAAGCAAGATCACACAAGGATGAGTAGACTGTGTTGACCAATTCAAGACAATGGTTGACCAAATCAAGAGGAGACGCTCCAGGCCTTGGTGATCGGGTGTCCGAGGAGGACAATGACACATGTCAAGATTATGGAGCGGGTACATGCATCCATTGCATTTTCACCATTTTGCAACAAATAGTCAGAATATACCATTTCATAGCAAAGGACAATTTTAGTGACGAGGGAGGCTTGGGTTGCGTTCTGATACGTTCAATAGAAAGATCTTTTTCTTCTTATTATGTTTTTGAGGTCTTTTTTTTAATTATTATGCTGTGAGTTTTGTTGATATTCTTCTCTTAAAAAAGAATTATAATCCTAGGGTGTCCGGAGCTTATAAACTCTTCCTCCTTACGCGCTCCATTTTAATAGAAATTGTTATGTGATGCGTGTAAATCAATTTTTTTTTCAATTTTTGATTAGATTTTTACAAAATATATGCAACATTTATCTCTTCAAATAAGTTATGAAGGTGTATTTAACAATCTACCTAATGATACAAATTATATATTATACATATTAATATTATCTTATATATAATTCATCAAAGTTAAAAAAAAAGATTTCTTGGGAGATGCATGACTTCTGTTTTGGGACCGATACGCCAGGTGACTCAACCTTTTAAAAAAATCACGCAAACTATCATCTTCAACATGAATCCACGATCAAGCATGCGCACCAAAATATTTCCAAAGCTTTTTTTTTAAAAAAATAAAAAAAACCTATACAGATGTACACTGAAAATTTGTGGCCTAGAATCTCTCAAATTCAGAAGAGCAATGGAATCAATCTAGTTCTCACAAGAAAATTCGGAGCTGTCGTTGCCCATAACATTTTCTCATGCAGGCGGTAGGGGCATGTAACTACTGAAACAACAGACAGACTAGATTTGCTAAAAAAAAAAACAGACAGACTAGATTCCTGGTGACTGAAGATGCATACTGATCCTAGCTAGCAGCGCTGTGCTTATCCAAAATCAGCGAGGAGGTCCTCCGGTTCTCCTCTTGTGGTTCAACATCACATTGAGCACATGCAGGTTCTCGTCGTTGGAGACATGGAGGTGCACGCGAAGGTCACTGAGCAGCGCCTCCTCCCAGCTCAGCGCGTTGCCGCACGCATGGAACGCCTTCATCAGAGCAGCGTAGGCCTCCAGCTCCAGACGATGGATGTGCTCCTGCACCGGCGACACCATCTGATCCCTCATGGGCTCCCTTTTCATCTCACGTGATTCAGCAATGTCGTCACAATGTGGTTCTTTCTTGACGGGTTGTTCTTCCTTGATGATGGGTTGTTCTTTCTTGACAGGTCGCAGCTGATCGGCCTTCTTCTGATCGTTACAAGGCCTGGTGGTGGGAGCTGCAGGGCAATCCTTGCCGGCGTCCATGCTCCTGGTTCTGCTGATGTCGCTGTCGCTGTCGCTGTCGCCTGAAGACGAGTCGGAATCACTGTCGTCGTCGTCGTCATCGTCGTCCTTGTGCTCACGCTGCTGCTGCTGCTGCCGCCGCCGATGGTCATCATCATAATCGGGATTAGTGCCTATTCCATTGGTGTCAGCGTCACAATCTTCGGCGCTCATCTCGTCCTGCTTGTTGTTCACGCACACGTTTGGGTTTGGGACTAGCACTTTGACTCCACATCTGGGTTCATGCTTAAGCCTCTTGGTGGTGTTGCCCTCAAATCTCTTGACATTGGAGCTGCTTGTGCCACAATCAGAACCCAACATGCCGAAGCTCCTCTTCTTCAATAACGGCGTGGAGCCTGGCGCCTTGGGCTTGTAGCCGCCTTTGCCTCTTCCGACGCCGGCCATGCCGTTGGCACGATGAGGCTTCGCGCTCGTTCCGACGCCCATGTCGACGATGGTAGGATGATGCATCGCGGTCGGAGGGGCGATACATTTATCCTGATGGAAAAAGAAGCACGGCGAGATGTCAGGAACCGTGTGTAATAGAATCGATCTACTGCGCGCGCATGGGGGAAGAAGAAAACTAGGAGCAGGCGGCGACGGCGATGGCCTTACCTTGTTCTTGCGGTTGTGGAACACGACCCAGACGTTGTCCTCTTCCCTGACTTCCTGGCGGAAGCGGAGCCTTTGCGTCGGGACCGTCAGGACCTTGGTTGCGCCGACGATCTTGACGTCGAAGTGACGGTCATTGGCGGCGGCGGCACCAAGGACCTCGGCGAACTTCCACAGGCAATCATCGTCGTCGAACACCTCGACCATGTCCCCGGCGTCCAGGTCGCTCGGCACCACCGGCGCAGGCGGCGACCGGGGCCGGAGCGACTTCCTTAGGATGCGCCCGGACACCTCGCCGTCGCCGTCGTGCCACCGCACGGTGTACGCGTGGCCGTCGCCAGACGCGACATCGCCGGAACGCCACGCGAACCACTTCTCGTCAAAAATAAGGAGACACTACTACATAATCTTTTTCCGTGGAAGTCACTTTTCGTTTTTCGCGGCGCGCAAAGAGGTGCGCCACGGTGATAATGTCACGGTAAATCGTGGCCAAACACGGCAGACCTCTTTGATTTACCGTGGATGGCAACCTAAGGTGCCCGCCACGATTAATAACGACTAACCTGGCGGGCGCCTTATGTTGTCCGCTGCGGTTAATCGTTAAGAAAACAAAAATACTGTTGACATCGTTTTTTGTATGTGTCAATATGAACCGGATGCAATGATCGGTAGAAGGATGACTGTTTCTCTTTATCGGCATCAGAATATCGCCAATCAGATTGCCGATAGAAGCAGGAGATTGAAGAAACGTCAAAGATAAAAGAAGGGTATTTGCCGATCGAAAAAATGTTACCGATGGAGACAGGAGAACGTTGCAGATCGGGAATGTTGCCGATGGATGCAGGATATAGATGACGTCAGTAGAAAGATGTCGATGGTAATGGAAGAAGGTTGCGGATGGAAAGAAATCTGCCGAAGAGAATAGATAAGGAAACTGGTGATTTTATACCAGTATTATTATATCAGTTTGTGTCCGACTCTTGCGTGAGTCATTTATTTCCTTAAATGAAGGAGTTTGTTTAGGTATGAGTCGTGTCTGTGTACAACTCCTCCTACCGGAGTATAAATATGTATCTAGGGCTCGTGTGGAAATATATCCAATACAATCAAACAAATCTATTATTTTCATCTTACTTTTCAGCATCTACTTTTTCGCATTAGTTATAGTTTATCTACGAGTTCTTACGATCTCGACGGGCTGCATCTACAAGATCTCCGTCTACCTCGCGAGTTCCGCTTTTTGAGCAATCTGAGCCTTGACATCCGGGCGTATCGCTGTCGTCTCGTTCATCGTTGTTCTAGTTATCGTCCTTGTTGATTAACTGGTCAAATCAACTGGCACACCTTTGGATATTGAGTTCGGGTATAAGCCCGAGGTGTTCGCAGATCCGACGCTTTTTGTGTCAACAAATACTCCATGACCCGCCTATGAGCTCGTTTTCGAGCCCACTCTGAGCCCAAAATCCTAGATCTTCATGTCGTCATCACCATCGTCCCTAGATCTTATCGTGCCTGTCCTGGATCTGTTGCTAAAGGACACCACCACCCTCGATCCGCGCCAGGGAAGTCGATCCATCACTGGAGGTTGAGGAGACCGACCCGCCAACGAGCTGACCACTGCTTCTGGGGCCTGCCCCTGCCGTGGATCTGCCCCATGGAGGCTGCCTCCTTGCCGGATCCGTGCATGGACAACCACCCCCTTGCCGGATCTGTGCGCGACCGGATGCCTCCTTGTCGGATCTGTGCGCGACCGGACACACCCTCATTGGATCCATATCCGAGGAGTCTGCTACCACGTTCCTGCGTGCCACACTAACATGAAGAGATGGTAAGCGAGATGGAGAGAAAAGGAAGGTGTCAAGGACGGAGATGAAGTACTTGATCGCCGTCGGATATGCTCACGAGCCACGTGGCCCTACTGCTTTACTCCGCGGTCAACTTTCATCTAGAGCCCCATCACTAGTGTGTCCTTCTGTGTGGCGGCTGGTGGAGTGGTGGAGACTAGAGACAGAGATGTAAAGAGAATGAAACCTAACCAACGTGTATATATAAGCTCAATAAAGCTAGATTGGATGCGCGTGTCTCAGCTGGGTCTTTTATTTTTGGAGGTGAACCTGATAGGATGCTCGCCATGGTAAATTGATTTACCATGACAGAGTTCTTAAGACACCCACCACGGTTAATAGATCTACCTCGGTAAATCATGGGATTAACCGTGGCGAGCTAAAATGGACGTCCGCCTCGGAGGCCATCGGAGAGTGTCGCAGTTAATTATTCGTGTAGTAGTAAAAGCCACCCACAAGTTGTCACAAGTTAGGCACTTTGCAAAAATGTTTGCGTAAATGCTGAAAGGATCAAGATGCCCAAGAGGGGGGGTGAATTGGGCTCTTCTTAATTTCTAGACAAGAAGTAAACCTATCAAGAGCCAATTAACCCCCTAGTGCCTACCGTTTGTGTGTCCTAGCTAGAAAGCGGTAGCAAGCCAATTGAAAGCGAAAAATTCCTACACAATTCTAATATGAATTGAAAGACAAGTGCGGAACGTAATGCAGTATGAAAGAACTAGGGAAAGAGATGCTTGACACGGCGATGTTTTACCGAGGTATCGAGGAGTCGACACTCCCCCCTAGTCCTCGTTGGATCACCTCGCAAGGTATAGCTCCCCCTCAATCCCACTCAATGGATGAGTGCTCTCTACGGGCTGATTCTTCGCCACTCCGGCTCGGTGAATCGCCCACAACCGATCACAAGTCGATGGAGAAGGGCCACCGACAATCTTCCGGCGATCACCTTCCTCCGAGCACCACCGGACCGTCTAGGTGATGTCGATCACCAAGAGTAACAAGCCTCGATCTTCGCTTGACTCACTCAAGCTTCACAACTAGAGGATGCACACTTGAACTCTTGGATGAACTAGACGAGAGGATGGATGGATTCGCGAATCACTCTCTCTCTCTAGGGCTCTTGCTCTCTTCCCAACCTTCTCAAACAACTCAGCAACTAAAATGAGCAAAGGCAAGGTGAGAGAGAAGGGTGAGGAGCTATAAATAGCCCCCCCAGAAAACTGCCTCGGGCTGACACTTTAAGTTGGCGACGGACGCTCCGACATCTAGGGGATGGACGGTCCGTCGCCCTGCCCAACGGCTAGTTCTGCAACACTGTTTAGGCGACGGACGCTCCTGCGCAGTCCGACTGACGCTGAGACATCAGCTTCCGACGCCCCTTGCTTAGTTGCTTTGAGAAACAACCCCACTGGTAGGTCGAGGGACGCTGTCACAGCGTCTGATGCCCTCTGAAACTCAGGGGCTCACACTGAGCGGTCGACGGATGCTACGTCACCCTGACGTCAGCGTCTGACGCCTTCAGACTCATCGTCCGACGCCCAGTAAACTTCTTTTTCAACTCCGGTTTTCATCGCGATGAACTCGGAAGAAGTTCTTGGCTATCTTACGGTCACCATAGGCTTGCTTAGAGCTAAGGAAGTCAAGTGTGCACCACACCTAAGTCTTGAAGCTCTCCTAAGTCAAGCTACTAGTCTCAACCCCTCTTGATAGTACGGTCAAAGATCAAATAGAAGCCCTATCTATTTCTAAGTGCCCTTCATCACCTTATGGCACTTAGCCTATCATTCTAGGGTCTTCATCATGTCTCTTTGAAATCCGAAATGATATCCATCTTGAGGGCTAAGTGATGACCATTTATGCCCATTCATGTTGATCACTATGGCTAAGCTACGCATAGCCTCTGCAAAACACATGTTAGCCATAATAATCGCTAATTGCCGTTAATCACCGAAACCAATAGGGCCATGATTCTTCAATCTCCCCCTTTTTGGTGATTGACGACAATAACTCCTCGAGTATGGATATAAGAGTGAAAGGTTAGGATTTCAGGTGACTTGGAATGGTTGAGCAAGGGTTAGTGAATTTGAAATGAAGCATACTTGCTCACCCAAACCAAATCACAAGCATGGTACTCATGAATATGAATATTAAGCGGAGTACCTCATGATATTCTCATGTAGATATCGGAGTAAGACGTGTAAGCTCAAAAACATTTATCAATGAGACATATCATGAACAAGTGACAACTCACAACATGAATTAGTGATAATCAAGAGTATGTCACAGAAGCATAGGTATCTCATAAACATCATCCATCACACATATACACAAATGCACAAAAGATAGACATGATGACATGAGAACGGGGGAAATTAATCACACAAAGAAGCAAATCCCTCCCCTATCTCTATACTCGACCCTCTCCCCCCTTTGGCGTCTAGCACCAACAACTAAGCATCTGGGGCTGGAGAAGAAGGCGAAGAAGTTGTAGCCTGACGATCGAGCATGATGAAGTCCTGAAGATCTGACTCGTCTGACTCAACATATGCCATGTCCTCTGCAGGTGTAGGTGCAGCTGGGGTGACCTCTGGAGCTGACACCGGAAGCTCTGGAGCTGCTGACTCAACGGGCTCCCCCTGAGGCTCAACTGGTGCCTCTGACGGTCCTGCCTCTAAAGTAACGGGTTTGGGAGTCCGACGAGTGAAAACTCGAGGCGGTGGAGGAGTAGACACTGCCAAAGCGACTAGAGACACTGCTGCAACAAGCTCCGCTGGCTGGGACTGAGGTGGAGTAGATACTGCCACTGTAACTACCTCATCCTGCTCCTGTGCTTGAACTGGGGCCTCTAGCGCAACTGCCTCCACTGCTACTGAGATAGCATCTGTATGAACTGCAGCTGGAGGAGTGGTGACGGTCTGCGTAGATTGATCTGGTGCGATCTCTGATGAGTCAACTGAGGAAAGGTAAGTGCCCGTCGCCGGAGGATCCACCTGAACTCGTGTGTCTGGCTCTCGGCCTCTGCAATGGTAGTTCCCCGGATAGGTGTGAAACCTGTCTATATCTCGCCGGGCGAAACTAACCATGAGGACACCTGGGTCCTCGGAGACTGACACTCTAGAGAAGTTGGTGCCCGGTAGGGTGGAACTACGGGTGCCTGACTCTGCTGTCCTCCGGACGGTAACGCTGGAGTAGGTACCACGACCACTGGAGGCTGCTGCTGAGAGACCTCGGACAACTGAAGCTGAGGAGTGACGGTTTGCCCGGAGCTCGAGCCAAGAAGACGCTCAAGAAGCATGGTCTGAGTCTTCTAAATTTCAGCCTGCTGCATCTAATAAGATAGGAACTGGAGCTGAAACTGGTCCTGCCTGGCCTAGGTCTGAGCCTGAGCGGCGAGCTGCTATGTTGTAAGCCTCCAAACCTCGGCAACCTGCCTCCTCTGCTCCTCTGCCTATCGTGATTACTCCTCCTGCATCCTCGGAAGGAGGGTAAGAATCGTGGCCTCTGAGGTGCCTAAAGCTGGAGCTGGAGCTGCACCTGACCCTCCTGCCGCATGGTCATGATACATCGGTGCGTACTCAGGCATCGGCCTGTAGTCCTCTCTATAGGCAGCCTCGACAGTTGTATCAATCTCTGCGTCAAGATCTGCAAGCTCTCCCTGGGCGATCTGCTCAACTATAGCATCAGTGTCCTCTGCTGACTAAGGTGGCACATCTGCCTGTCTGGTGCCTGGAGGGTACGCTCTGCTAGGGCGAGGAAGGTTCCCGTAGATGACAAACTGACTCATCGAGTAGACAGGGTACTCAGTAGCTGACCTGGTAAGAGTGACTCGCATTGATCCAGATCAAGTCATAGCCACTATTAGATAGGAGATCCAATGTGCAAACTGTAGCTGCCAGTGACCTCTGAACCCTACAGCTATGATGTCCTCTAGCTCGCTGACGATCAAATCCCATAGATCAAACTTTTCCTTCCAGATGATATGAGCGAGAAGCCACAACTGAAGACAGGTAATAGTGTCCCAAGCTCTAATCCTAGGAAGAATGGTACGTCTCAGTACCTCGTGGAGAATCCGAGCAAGAGGAGTGAGGTCTCTCGGTGTACAACTCGAACCCTCTGAGAAAGGCAGCGGAAAGCACAGCCTCACGTAGTCTGTAGACGGAACTATCCCATCGTGAGGTCGACGGGGTGCCTCCTAGTCCCCGTAGCACAAACTGTGAATCCTCGTAGGGGAGGACTCTAGATGAAACATCTCTCTGAAACGAGCTGCAGTGACCCTGAAGTCGTGGCCCTGAAAGCCGAAATGGAAGAACTCATGGTCAGGGGAGATCCACAGCGAGGCGCAGAACTGATAGACCCAGTCCTTCTGATAAGCACCGGATCGTCCCATCAAGTCAGACTAACCTTGAAAATTCTGTAGATGCTGAAGAATCTCTGGACCACCGACACCCTCTATGTGAGCAGGTGGGCAAACTCTGTGAGCCCTAAGAGGAGCGTCGGTCTCAACGTAAGCTCTGTAGAAGTCCTCGTGAATGGTGGTATAGAAGTTATGACCAGCACGGGGATCCCTCTGAGCCGGGAACCAATACTGAAAGTCCACGAAGTGAAGAAGCTGGACCTGCTTGGCTGTGAGAATCCTGACCTGATGCCTCACTGGGTCTGGTAACTGAGGTCCTGGAGGACTAGGTGGTGCTCCAGACCCACGTGAACGAGTGACACGTCTGGCCATCAACTCACCAATCGTAGAGTGGCCCGCGGCCTCTGGCTGCTCGGTCTGTGTAGCCTGCTCTGCCTCCTCTGTCTCAGTAGCCTCTGCGGGCTCTGTCTCTAGACGCGAAGGGGACTCACGACGCACTCCACGGCGAGGTGAGAGCCTCAAACCGGCGCCGTGTCCACCTCGCTCCGCGATCTCTGCTGCCTCGGCCACTGCAACTGCAGCTGCGGAGTCTGGATCCATAAGTGGCCTCTTTCGCTTCTTCGAAACAACCTTCTGCTTGCCCCTTCCCGATCAGTGGGTGGACGTGGTGGAGGTGGAGGGTCACCACCACTACCGGGAACAGGGCCGATGTTCTTCGTTCTTGCCATGGACATATACTGGACGAACTGTCACTGTCAAAAAAACAACTACCACAAGGGAACCCCAAACAACCCTCTGCCACTGACAAACTGACAATACTCTGACAAGAGTTTGGCTCAATGGCTCTGGCCTGTCCTCTTGAGGCTTTGCCTCGTTCCTTACTCGCGGGCTTTGCCTCGAGTTTACTGCCACTGCCTCTGTCACACAGACCCTTCTCGTATGGATAGAAGGGGTACATAATGTAAGCATTTAGCTAGAGGGGAGTATGTCTATAGAAGCATGAAATGGGATAATGAAATGAATCGATCTGTCAAAACCATAACTCTGTCCAAAGTTGTCCAAAACAAGAATAGATGAGAGGTCTCAGTCAATTCGAGTCACTAACCGCAACCCTAAGCTGCAGCGGCAATAGGGAAGAAGAACCTCTGCTGCTCTCTGAGTCGACAGCTCAACGGAGAATAGGCACAGAGGAGCGGCGGCGCTGGGACAGAGAGAGACCCACGGCGTCGCTGGGAGGGTCTCCTGCGTGGCTAAAACGCACACGCAGGAGGGGGGGAACAGAGGAGGGGGGAACTGCAGCGAGCGGTGGCGGCACAACACGAGAACCGCCGACGGCGAGCTGGAGAGCGGTGGCGCGCTGGCGAGAAAGGAGAGGGCGGCGGCGGTTAGGGTTGAAGGCGGGTGGCAGCGGCGTACGGAAGACACTGAACCCGACCGAGAGAGGGAGAGAAGAGACGGGGATTTTTTAAAAAAATTGCGCCTTAAGTTTGCGACGGACGCTCCGTCGATGTGCGACGGACGCTGGACAACGTCCGACGACATCGTCCGTCGGGCTTCCAGAACGAGTGTGGAGCGCTTCGACACATTTACCGTGTCGGACGCTCCGTGACGGACGCTGGGGAGCGTCCATTGCCCGTAGTCAGGCAACGTTTTGTCTCCGGACGATCGCGACGGACGCTGAGGCATTTGGCGCCGAGCGTCCGTCGGCAGCATCCGACGCCTTTTAAATAGAGTTTTTCAAATCTGTTTTTTGCGTCTTTCTCCCAACCAAGTTCCAATCCCAATAAGATCCAAATAACACCTGATTGGACTTGATATGAGAACCATCTCTCAAACTCTCCTTTGCAACTATTTTGCCATAGGCTTTCATTTAGTTTTAGCTCAAAATATTCGAATGAAAACTTGCAAGGAGACATCATATGGCCACAAGAGGGTTATAGAAGAGTCTTGAGCTTGGAATGCTCCCCCTAAGTGGACGAACACAAAGGATGCTCAAACTTAACCGAAAAGAAACGACAAACAACACATGCAAATGCAATGCATTACAAGAATTTGAATCTAGGTTGCTTGCAAGTTTAAACCATGATTTGGACTTCTTCACACGTTCAAGAATGGTTATTCCAACCATGTTAGCCAAGCCTATGTGCATTACTAGATTAACATGATTATATTACACATGATGCAAGGTTGGTTCACACAAGATCATCTTTTAGTGAAGTTTGAGTGATCAAGCACATTCAACTCGCTTCTCAACCTACAAAAGGTTGCTTCATCGAGAGGTTTAGTGAAGATATCCGCCAATTGATTTTTGCTAGAAACTCCCACTAGTGATATGTCTTTCCTAGCCACATGATCTCTAAGAAAGTGATGACGGATATCAATGTGCTTGGTGCGAGAGTGTTGAACTAGGTTATTTGCAAGCTTTACGGCGCTTTCATTATCACACAAGAGTGGAACATCTTTTAAAACCACGCCATAATCAAGAAGTGTTTGTGTCATGTATAAGATTTGTGCACAACTTGCTCCCATGGCTATGTATTCTGCCTCGGCGGTAGACAATGCCACACTATTTTGCTTCTTAGAGGACCAAGAAACAAGTGATCTTCCTAGCAAATGGCAACCGCCGGAGGTACTCTTCCTATCAACCTTACACCTGGCATAATCCGAGTCGGGATAGCCAAAAAGTAGGAAGGGAGCTCCTTTGGGATACTAAAGGCCAATGATAGGGGTGTGCCTTATGTACCTAAGGATTCTTTTAACCGCACTTAGATGCGACTCCTTAGGATTTGCTTGAAACCTAGCACACATACACACACTAAACATGATATCCGGCCTAGAAGCGGTGAGGTAAAGTAAACTACCGATCATCGAGCGATAAAGAGTTTGGTCGATCGGGTTACCTCCCTCATCAAGGTCGATATGCCCATTAGTAGGCATTGGGGTCTTGTTAACACTGGATTTTGTCATACTTAGAATGACAGGTGGACCAGTGTGAGGAAAGGCTGCTGGAGGGCAAATTGTTTGAAGATGTTCGGCAAAATCTATGCGGTCGGCTAATTCCTGGAGATTCGGCAATTGACCATGTGATCGGCTACTTCGGAGAGAAAGGCGGTTTTGCGTCGAGGCGACAAAAAGGGCAAGTAAAGAATCGATCGACAACAATAGCCGTAACGGTTAAGGCAATAAAGACTCCGAAGGGGAAATGGAGTCGAGATATTGTATCTTTCCTTTAATATCTTGTAGTCGTGTCCTCTTAGGACTCATGTCATGACCAGGGTATAAATATAAACCCTTGGCTATTGTAAAAGGCATTCACAACCAAATCAATACAACCGGCCCCGTGCCAACTTCGAGTCCTTTGTCGTGTCGTCGAGTTCTTCGAGAGGAATCATCGATCCGTCGACCTCCGTAAGTCTTGACAACCTTGTTATCATGTCTATTATCATGCGATGGATTTAGATATTGATGCAAGTAGTCTTGTTTATTATCAATGATCGTGCGATAGATCTTTGCTTAATAATCAAGAGGTCTTCGCTTGTGTTTTGCTTATGAGTAGATGTCGTGCGGCGGATGTTTGCTTGTATTCTTAGCAAAAGCAAGATAGTTATCGGCTCCTGTAGATTTGGCAAGATCTATTGGGTTCATTAAGTTATTGTGTTGCATGTTTTATATAATCTTTACATATTTGCAAACACTCTTTTGCCCAATCTAGATTGATACGGTTCAGCTCTTGTTAGTTTATATAGATCTATCTATGTTACAATGAGTTGCTTTTATGTTGTTTCTATAAATAGATCTTATATCTATAAATAGCCGAATTAGTTTGAATCTAGATTGTTACGTGTTGCGGGTTCATGCATGCTATCCATGTTTAAGCTTCGATGACGCTAGGTATCGTGCGGCAGATGCAGACTTTAGATTGGTTTAATCATGTATGCTTACGTGTTTCCTTCATCATGGATCCTAATTCGGCTAATTGCTGAGATTGGTTATGCTTTAACTTATAGTCAACCATGAATCGTTCGTACGTCCTTTTCCCATGCATGTGTGTTCAGCAATCAGTGGTTTGCGTGCTATGTCTTTTTTAGCCGAACGTTCTATAAAACATGTTGGCAGATAACTTTCATAGCTGTGTGTCATTGTAAGTGGTTTTAGGGCCGTACATATGGAACTGTCTGGTATTACCCAACACGTTCCAGTTTATATCTAATGACTTTCATCCCTTGTTAGTTTCACGTCAAACTGACTGGCACATTTTCGGTTCTCGAAACACCCGGGCACCCGATTGAAGTCACGCTTTCCGGCTTGCTGTGTGTGAGACACAGTACGTCACTTTTTGTGTCAACACACTTTTTGGCATGCTCGGTGGGACATGATGGTTGAGATCGATAACAGCCTGGTTCTGGACGTAACCATGGATGAATTGCCGGCAGACATGAGGATCATGGTCCAGCAGGCATGCGACGAGTTTCAGAATAAATGCTTGATGTCTTTCTCAAAGAACAAAAGTAATAAAGTTATCCAGAAACAAGCTCTCCCAAGAACCCTCCTCCCGAATCAATCTGATTGCACGGATGAGGAGGAGGCTCGTAGAATCGGTGCAGTGATCTACAAAGCTATGAGTGAAACTATGACGAATCACCATACAACTTTCCTGAATACTTTTCGCCAGATCATGGTTAGCACGTTCGGACCAGCAGCCGACAAACTCTTTGAGGAGACTCACGGTCCGATACAGGGAGCGACGTTGTTCCATGTGCACAAGTACCAGGAGAAGACCGCTGAGGGAGGAGGAGTGCCAGACATGGTCCAAGCTGCTGGGATGGATCCTCACCAGAAGCAGCAATATCCCGTGACTCACGGCCAACTTGCGTTCGGCATGTTAGGGAACGTCCCACATTCGACTCTCAAGATATCCCCAATAGCAAACAGGCTGCAAAAGAGCATGTATGGGCAGGGGTATCAAGAATTTGCCGATTACAGCGCCATCAATGCTCTCCCGAATCCTGGATATGGGAGCCCGACAGGGCTACCACTTGAAGGGCACGCACGCGGAGCTCAGCATCCCAGTGTCGATCTTATCATGGATAGGATGGCGGACATGATGAAGAATCAGTTTGGCTTGAAGCCGAAGAACCAGTCATACGCGTACCAGTCCCCTTATCCAGAGTGGTAAAACCGAGTGGCTCTCCCTCCGAGAGTTAAGGCTCCCGCAGATCTGATCAAATTCTCTGGCCAAGACGACACCAGCACCATAGAGCATGTCAGTCCATACTTGATGTAGCTGGGAGAAGCATCCACAGATGACGCTTGGAAGATTCGGTATTTCCCTTTGTCTCTGATAGGACCAGCCTTCACGTGGTTCGCGTCGTTGCCGGGGAACTCCATCGGCAGATGGGCGGATTTAGAGCAGAAATTCCATGCATATTTCTTTACAGGCACCAATGAGAAATAGCTAGTCGATCTAATGAGCTTGAGACAAAGGGCTAATGAGACACCCCAGGAATATCTCCGCAGGTTTAGGGAAACTAAGAATCTCTGCTATTCTCTAAACTTGCCAGATGACCAGTTGCCAGGGATGGCGATGGCAGGCATGCAGCCGAACATTAGAGAGAAGTTGTTCGGTATGGACTTCGAGGACCTCGATCAGTTGTCACAGCGGTTAGCAATGATGAATAACCAAGCTCAAGGGTTCAAAAGGGATAACCGCTTCCAGAAAGGTGACATAACTAATACAGTGTATCAGAGTTTCCTGGAAGAGGCGGCAGAGTTTGAGGATGAAGATGAAATCGCTGCAGCCGAACTGTTCTGGGCAAAAGAACCGACTCAAGTTAATCAGCGGTGGTTGAGACAACAGAAAGGTACCTACGACTTTGATGTGTCCAAATCAGACAAGCTTTTCGAGTTGCTGTTCAGGGAAGGACACATCAAGATACCTAAAGGACACCCTATGCTGCGTCCTGAAGGAGTGAAAGACAAGAGGTTTTGCGGCTACCACAACACCAACTCCCATGCCATCAATGATTGTCGGGTGTTCAGAATGAAGATCCAGAAAGCTATTCAGGAAGGACATTTGAAGTTTGACGGCAAGATGAAGATTGACGCTAACGCTTTTGCACAGAACACATCGTCTTTCTCTATGAATATGGTTTCCGCGGAAGAATCCAAGGGCAAGAGCGAGATGAAAGTGCTGACCTCAGATAGAGCGAAAAAGACTAGTGCTGTTGACCCTGATCGGCAGATTACAGAAAAGGAACTTCGACAACGAAGACAGTTCCAGAGTAGCTGAACTGAAGGAGGGGAGGCTTCCAAACCCAGGGTCATAACGCGGATCCTATTAAACAAGTGGCAATGGGAGTGAGAGCGGCATCAAAGGCGGATGCATTACGAAGAGCAGAGGTTCATAGAGGAACGTTAGAGGCATGAGGAAGAAGTGTATCAGAGGGAACGAGAGCGCTTGAGAGAACAGGAGCAGTCTCATTGGGGATGCTCGTTTTTCAAACACCGTTGGAATGAAGGCCTAAAGCTGCCTACTAGAGATAATTGCCCCGAATGCAGTGATCGGTATTCAGGGTATAGGCAGTCCCAGGTCAACTGCCGTCCGATCCTTGAAATACTTGGAGCACATGCTCCTGGGATGATCGACGTTTAAAAATAAGCGACTCAGAGGATCAGCAAGGTAAGAGGTTTGCCGATCAAGAGTGGGTTCGTTCTGATGAGCGAGAGCACCGAGAGTATGCATGGCAGAACGGGCCCTGGTGTCACCAGGGCTGAAGAAAAGCCAGAAAAGGAGAGTGCAACGTTTGAGGAATAGAGAACTAGCATGAGTAACTGCCGAACAGAAGCCGACATGGAGCCCTAAGGGAAGACCCCATGGACACAACCGTTCGACTGATACGTACATGACCTTCTTCATTCCATCAAAATTTATAGCTTCCGAAGGCCAAGATATTTGAGAGGAAGTGTCTTCAGACGATGACGAGGGCGAGTATCAGAACCTGATGGCCCATCTCGTCCTGACTCAACAAGCAGTGTTCGACAAACCAGCTAGACATCGACACTTGAAGGCGCTTTACGTGAAGGGGTACATCAATGGCAAGCCCCTGACCAAGATGCTGGTTGATGGAGGAGCTGCCATCAATATCATGTTGTATACTACCTTCAGGAAGCTCGGAATGACCAATGAGGAATTGTTGAAGACCGATTTGGTACTGAGAGACTTTGTTGTCAACCCTTCTGACACTCAGGGGGCGGTGCACGTCGAATTGATGATCGGATCCAAAACTCTGATCACTACCTTCTTTGTCATAGACGACAAGGGTGCATATAGCCTACTATTGGGAAGATATTGGATCCATGCTAACTGTTGCATACCTTCAACCATGCATCAGGATCTCATTCAATGGGTTGGAGATGATGTGGAGATTGTTCAGGCCGATGATTCGGTAAGTGTTGCTGCCACAGAGCCTGTCTACTGGGAGTATGATGGCTTCGATTGCTACTCTAGGAAAATTTGGGGAGAAGGTCCTGTGAATGTCTCGAGCAAGGGCCAACAACCGATCCAAGCAATCGGCTCTGAAAGTAATTTTTAATAGGGAACACGATTGATGATAGCGAAGGGAAGCTGGGACGTGGCTTCATGTCGGCCAATAAGCTAGAGGAGATAAATGTTGGTGATGGTGATAGACCAAGGCCGATGTTTATCAATGCAAATTTAGACCAGGAGCATAGGCTGAAATTGATAGACCTGCTAAAAGAATTTAAAGATTGTTTTGCTTGGGATTATACAGAGATGCCCGGACTGGATCGTTCCATCGTTGAGCATAAATTGCCGATCAAGCCAGGATACCGTCCTTTCAAGCAACCTCCTCGAAAGATTTACAAAGAGGAGGTATTGTCCGCTGTGAAGAAGGAAGTTGAAAGATTATTGGAGGCAAACTTCATTCGGCCATGCAGATATGCAGATTGGGTTTCAAACATAGTCCCAGTATACAAGAAGAATGGAAAGATGAGGGTCTGCATTGATTTTAGAAATCTCAACAAACCTACTCCCATGGATGGTTACCCAATGCCAGTTGCCGATCTGCTCATCGATGCATCGGTTGGTTACGAAGTCATCAACTTCATGGATGGTAATACCGGTTATAACCAGATCTTCATGGCAATAGAGGATATTTCAAAGACAACCTTCAGGTGCCCAGGTCATATTGCTTTGTTTGAATGGATTGTCATGACTTTCGGTTTGAAGGATGCCGGTGCAACCTATCAAAGAGCTATGAACTACATTTTTCATGAGTTGATCGGCAAGATTGTGGAAATCTACATTGATGACGTGATAGTTAAGTCTAGAAACCATGAGGGTCATTTGGTCGATTTGAGGAAGACCTTGGAGTGCACTAGGAAACATGGTTTGAGGATGAACCCGAATAAGTGTGCCTTTGGAGTCTCGACTGTTGAGTTTGTAGGTTTTCTGGTCCATAAAGGAGGGATCGAAGTCGGCAAAAAGAGCATGGAAGCAGTGGACAAGGTAGTACCTCCAACCAATCTCATGGAGTTATAATCATTGTTGGGCAAGATTAATTTTGTGAGAAGATTCATCTCTAACTTATCAGAAAGAGTGTTACCTTTCTCTCCGCTATTAAAGCTTAAAAAGGATCAAGAGTTTGTATGGGGCGACGTACAACAGAAGGCATTTGATGAGATCAAAGAGTACATGAAGGCACCACCAGTATTGGTACCTCCGCAACTTGACAAGCCTTTTAAGTTGTACGTGGCGGCCGACAACCTGACGATAGGGTCGGCCCTCATGCAAGAGTTCAAAGGGAAAGAGAGAGTAATGGCTTACCTTATCCGAAAACTACTAGATCCAGAGACAAGGTATTCGGCTATAGAAAAGTTTTGCTTGTGTGTGTTTTATTATGTACTAAGCTTCGACATTATCTGTTGAATACCGAATGTGTGGTGGTTTCTGAGTTCGATGTGATAAAACACATGTTATTGATGCCAATTTTAAATGGAAGAATTGGCAAATGGATTTTAGCTCTGTCAGAATTTGATTTAAGGTACGAATCGACAAAAGCAGTAAAGGGTCAGGTTATTGCTGATTTCGTTACCCAACACCGCGATCCCTCTGCTGATATGGTAACCATTGCACCATGGACTTTGTTTTTTGATGGTTCATCTTGTAGCAAAGGTGGTGGAGCCGGTGTTCTATTGATTTATCCCAGAGGTTTGACCTTTGAGTATGCCATCCCTATTGATTCCTTGGTTACTAACAATCAGGCAAAATATGAAGCATTGCTCAGAGGGCTCCGACTGCTTGTCGAAGTGAGGGCCGTTGCTGTTGAAGTTTTCAGGGATTCTGAGTTGGTAATTAATCAACTGATCGGCCAATATGAATGCAAGAGTGATATGTTAAAGGGATATTATGAAGAGTGCCGAGAACTTCTAAAGAGTTTCCAAGTAGCCACCTTACATCATATCCCTAGGGGGCAGAATGAAGAAGCAAACAGGCTGGCTCAAAGTGCTTCGGGGTACCGAGAGGATCAGGAAATTCATGTTTTGGATGAAGACCAGGTAATTGATGACTGGAGGAACGAAATTGCCGATTATTTAAAAAATCCATCACAGAAAGTTTCCCGAAAACTTAGGTATAAGGCTATCAAGTTCGTGCTCCTTGATGACCAGTTATACTACAAATCCATAGATGGAGTGCTCCTCAAATATTTGAATCAAGAGGAGTCCAGAAAGCTGATGTATGAAGTGCATGAAGGAGTATGTGGTGCACATCAGTCGGCTTATCGGATGAAATGGATAATAAGGAGGACTGATTATTTTTGGCCAACCATGCTTAAGGATTATTTTGAGTATTACAAGGGATGTCTAGACTGTCAGAGATTTGGTAATATTCAGAGAGCCGCAACGTCGGCCTTAAACCCAATTGTCAAACCTTGGCCGTTCAGAGGATGGGGGATAGATTTGATCGGCCAAATTCATCCTCCTTCTAGCAAAGGGCATAAGTTTGTGTTGTTGGCCACGGATTATTTCACAAAGTGGGTTGAAGCTATTCCCCTAAAGAAGGTTACCTCAGAAAACATGGTCAATTTTGTTAAAGAACACATAATTCACAGATTCGGGATTCCTCAGACTATTACAACAGATCAGGGAACTCAGTTCACTTCATCCGAATTTTGTGATTTTGCCGAGAATATGGGAATCAAATTATACAACTCTTCTCCTTATTATGCATAAGCTAATGGCCAAGCTGAAGCTTCAAACAAGATCATGATCAAAATTATTCAGAAGAAAATTGATGAAAAGCCGAAGAAGTGACATTCGGTTCTTGAAGGACAGAGAACGGCGACCAGAGGGGGGGTGAATGGGAGCCAAATAAAATTCAACTCAAAGACTTGGCCCTTGTCCCAAACTCACACCCAAACATGACCTCGGAAGAACCGACTCGCACACGACCTAACAAGTAGGTGGACACCTTAGGAAGACCCCTAAAGGTGCAGCGGAGCGGTCGGAGAAGATGGAGAACGATCAAAGCCACGAACTCGAAACCGATACACCGAGAGCGGTACTCTCAACCCCTAGAGAGAAGAGGCAAGAGGACACATAAAAATACTTATGAGAACTGGTCTCAAAAGTACCTAATCAGGTTCCTTACATGAATACAAATCCAACGCAACAAACGGAACTTGATTCGGAGTCCGGACGAGAGAGAAACGGCCAAAACAGTGACGAAGAAAATCCTGAAAACCTTGCTGGAAGGGCGACGGACGCTGCAGAGGGCGACGGACTGAGTCCGACGGGCGACAGACGCTGCTCTGTCAGGAGCGTCCGACACTCAAAAAGCTGCTCAAAAACAGCCCCAGCGACGGACGATCATGACGGACGCTGTCGTCATCACTACGTAGCGTCCGGCGCCTCCGACGGACCATCTGACGCCAAACTCTGGAGCGTCCTACGCCCCCGAAATCTGCACAGTGATCCCGAAAATCGTTTTCTCTCCTCCCAATCTTCCCAAAACTCAACCAAATGAACTCCAACTGCAACCAAACTTTGTAGGCATGATCCTTGTACAGTTGGGGAGCTAATCCTAAGAAATCATCGCTCAATTTGGTGAGAATTAAAGGAAAACGAGGATTTGGGGGAAAGGGGGCAAGAACGAAGAACACCGCAAAGAAATCGCCTGATCTACGCACTCGTGAGGTTTGACGGGAATTCCTTCGGTGCAAAGATGCTCCTCACGAATACGAACAACTTGGTTCAAACGGATTTGCAAGAGCTACTCCCTACAAAGAGAAATCATCTCGGGAAAAAGAGGGAGCAAAAGCAAAACGCGAAGAACACAAGCAAAACGGGGACACGATCAAGAAGTCAAAGCCACCATGGCTTACGGAGGTTACGGCCTCCGATTCCTCGCAACAAACTTAAGTTCTTACAGAGGTTGATGAAATCAACCTAGGAATCTCATGAACTAAAGAGAGGGTAGAGAGAGAGTTGGGGAAAAATGATTAGGGTTCAAGAGATGGGATGAGGGATACCCCTTCACCCCTACTTAACGGGCTTTGGCTATTTCCCAAAGACCCTCCTAGATACATTGAGTGAACTACCTAGCCTAAGCATTGCAGTCCAAGCTCCTGGAAATATCTCCCGCATTTTGAATGGACGGCCCCGCTTCCTGCCGGGAGTTGTCTTCGCCTCAACGCAACCTCCAGGATTCCGCCACGTGCCATCCCCGCTTCCTCGGAAGCTCCGCCCAGGTTTTGAGGCCCAAACCCACCGGTAGCTTTGGGCTCATCTACCGAACCCCAAGTTTTGCAGCCCAAACTCGGAAACCGGCGCATATGGTTTTGAGGCCCAAACCACCAAACCACTCGACGCGAGCCACCTTGTCTTCGCCTGGTCGGACTCCGAGTCCCCTGAGCCTCCGCTCGACTCGCGCGTCCACCGTCTTGACTCGACCGACTCGGTCTACCTCCATGTCTTCTCGCACTCGCCGGTGCCAAGTACTAGCCACCACAGCTAGTCCGCCGGCGCCCATGGTCCCTCAGTCCGAGCTCCGCTTCTGCCCTTCAACGCTCTCAGTCCATCGGCATGGAAAGCCTCTACTCGACCTTCTCCACGCCATTGACCACTGTCACTAGGCATAACACCTGCACACCACAAGCCGATAGACAGGCACACATTTGCTTTCGCAAAGGGTTAGAATCAAGCCACTCAAACTGAACCGCTCAAGTGTTGGGCAATCACTCATCACAAAACTGAACTACATGGGTACTTATCCACCATGTGTTCGCAATCTCCCCCTTGATGAGTGCATTGTCAACACAAGTGCATTTCAGATTTGAGCCACAAGGTAAAGCTCTCCAAATGATCAAAAAGCTGAGAAAGCCAAAACGGGATCACTTGAGAGAAGCAAGGCGGATCCAAAACTTGGTTCCCAAAGACATGGGCAACGACTCGACGCAACCAAGCAAAACAAAGGTAGCCCTCAAGAAGAGGCAGAAAACGGGCTCAACACCGCTAGCAACTCCAAGATACCAATCACAAACTCTCAAAGCTTAGAAAACCAATTTAAGCACTAAGGGAGCTCAAAAGATACCAATTGAAACCACTTACGTCCCTTAATGCTCAAGAAACAATCGAAACCTGTCGGAGCCAACAAAGCAAGCTAGACCCTCCAGAAGAGGCAAAGGCTCAACACATCTAGCAAAAGCTCCCCCTGGGCAAAAGCACACTCAAGATACCAAATGAGCTCTAAACCAATGAGATGCACTCTTTCTCCCCTTGGAGGTAGATGGCTGAAAATGGAATGAAATGCACATCTCTCCCCCTTGTTGACACATGTAGCTCATCAAACATCAACAACTCAAGATCCAGCAACAAATGCCATGAAATGCAAAATGAGTGCAAAAGCTTCATACTTAGAGCTAAGACAATGAATAGATGCTCTAAGTGATGTGATCCTGTGAGAATAGGAAAAGCTCTACGTGCCCAGCAAATACTCAAGTTGAGCTTAAGATCACTTTAGAAGCTATTTTAGAGAGCATATCATGTGAGAGCAGAGAAAGGGTACCACCTCCTAGAGACAACTAAACATGGCAAACAAGATAAGATCTATCTCAAAGCAATCTCATGTATAGCAAGTAGAACTATCCCTAGCAAAGTTCATACAACAAGCCAATGACCCAACTGAATGAATTTTTCAAATTTCAGAGTTATGCAGCCAAAATTCAGTTTTAGGCACATTTAAGTTGTATGCGAGTGGTTGTAAGCAAAGTGATGCCACTGCTTACCAACCGGGCGAAGTCAAAGGACTTTACACACCGGTTTTGGTCATACACGACACCGCTCAAGTATCGACCCATATGGGAAGCAGTCTCGAACACACGGTGAAGTGCTCACAATGCAGACCCAACTTGATCTTTCCAATTCACAAAACGGAGAGCAATTTCAGTTTAGATATTAAACATGGTGCTCAAAGGTAGTGAATGAAACAATGAAGAGCCATAGTTACAAGCTATATATAAGGCATCCAAGAAGGATCTTCAAAAGCCTACACATGCTAGTGCCATTTTAGAGGTGACATGGGGAATTAAGTTCAGTTTAAAGCTTTTCTAACTTAGCTCTATTGCATATCATATAGATAAAAAAGAGTCTAAGTTAGGCAACACCATAGACACATAAAGCACCTCAAACAGAGCATAGATTCATTATATTGGCTATAGATATGAAGCTTAAAATGAACTATGTCACAAATGCAAATGAGATGCAAAATGCAATGACACCAACTAGCACAAACAAGACATCAAGAGAGAAGAAGGACAAAGAAAAGACTAAAAGAATCAAAAAGAACTATGATACACAAAACTTTCCTCCTCTAAAAAGGAAAGCAAACACCCAACTCGCCCCGAAGGCGAGAAAACACAGCTTGATCCAATGGCTTAGTGAGAATATCCACAAGCTGGTTTTAGGTCTCGACATGCCGGAGGTCAATGTCGCCCTTCTCGTAGTGATCACACAAAAAGTGAAAGCGGACCTCAATGTCTTGGTCTTCGAATGAAGCACGAGATTTTTAGCCACACTAATTGCACTCGTGCTATCACAAAGCAGAGGCACCTTAGTAAGCTCAAGACCAAAATCTCTCAAAGTGGCAATCATCCAAAGCAACTGAGAGCAACAACTAGCCACGGAAACGTACTCAGCTTCGCACGTCGACTGTGTCACGCTAGATTGCTTGCGAGAAGACCAAGGAACCAAAGAAGACCCGAGAAACTGACAAGTCCCAGAAGTGGACTTCCGATCAAGTCGGCAATCGGCAAAGTCGGCATCAGAATAACCGCAAAGCACAAGAGAGGAAGAGGTGGAGAACCAAAGACCAAATTCGGGAGTGAAGCGCAAGTACCTCATGATGCATTTCACTGCCTGCTTGTGCGAAGTCCGTGGGGACGCCTGAAAGCGAGCACACAGGCAGACGGCGAACTGAATGTCCGGTCGGGTCGCCGTCAGGTACAGAAGCGACCCGATCATGTTGCGGTACTCCGTCTGGTCCACCGCCTCTCCTTCCTCGTCCGCATCCAAGGCAGTCGTAGTCGACATGGGCGTCGAAAGAGGATTTGCCTCACCCATGTCAAACTTCTTCAAGATATCCTTCGTGTACTTGCCTTGGTGCACGAACGTCCCTTCCCGGGTTTGCTTGATTTGCAACCCGAGAAAGAAAGTCAACTCTCCCATCATGCTCATCTCAAATTCCCTGCTCATAAGATCTGCAAACTTGGCAACAAGAGCATGATAAGAACCACCAAAGATGATATCATCCACGTATATTTGGATAAGGAGAGTGTCTTTGCCTTGCTTGAGGAGAAACAACGTCTTATCTACGGATCCCATTTTAGCAAGCAAAAAGGTTTTTAGCCTATCATACCATGCTCTAGGTGCTTGTTTCAAACCATACAAAGCTTTGTGAAGTTTAAAAACATGGTTTGGAAACTTGGGATTTTCGAAACCGGGAGGTTGTTTAACATAAACTTCCTCCTCTATGTAGCCGTTTAAGAAAGCACTTTTAACATCCATTTGAAAAAGTTTAAAACCCTTAGAAGCCACAAAAGCTAGAAGGATTCTAATGGCTTCTAAATGAGCTACGGGAGCAAAGGTTTCCTCATAGTCTATTCCCTCCTTTTGACAAAAGCCTTGAGCTACCAACCTAGCCTTGTTGCGCACTACCACCCCATCCTCACTTTGTTTGTTTTTGAAAACCCATTTGGTACCTATAGGGTGGCAACTAGGTGGTGGAGGAACTAAGACCCAAACGCGGTTTCTCTCAAAGTTTTCTAACTCCTCATGCATGACATTAACCCAATCCGGATCCATCAAAGCATGTCCAACATCTCGGGGCTCAAAAGAAGCGACAAAAGCCGAATGAGCAAAGTGAGAGATATAGGACCTGGACCGCGTGACTCGACGGTCAATGTCGCCGATGATGTTCTCCGGCGGATGCTGCCGCTAGATGTGGAGGGGAGCCTGCCTGGACGAAGTGGCCTCCCCCTCAACAGCAGCTGGAGCTCCCTCATGTGCAACGGGCACCGACTGAGGAAGCTGCTCGAACGGCCCCCATGTAGAAGTAGTCGGGTCGGGACCGTGAGCCGAAGTGGAAGTCGCAGGGTCGACGGGGGCAGCCAGTGGAGTTGGCTCGGGATCACCCCAATCAGCATCATCCTGCTCCTCCTCCACAAAGATGCTAGTGTTGACCTCATCATCACCTGCAAGTCAAAAGCAGTGGAAACACAGGGCATAGTTTCATCGAAGGTAATCTTACAAGTCTCCATCACTCGGTTAGTTTCAAGGTTAAGTGCACGATAAGCACGAGAGTGAGTAGAGTAACCCAGAAAGATACCGTCAGAAGACTGTGATTCAAATTTATTCAACTTACAGCCCTTTTTGAGGGTGATGAAACACTTGCACCCAAACACCCGTAGGTGACTTACCTTGGGTGGTCTCCCAAATCGCAGCTCATAAGAGGTCTTTTTCTTGAAAGCTCGGAGAAAAATGCGATTGGAAACATAGCAAGCAGAACTGAGTGCTTCGGTCCAATACCGCCTAGGAGTCCTATGCTCATTGAGCATTGTCCTAGCCATCTCAACAAGGGTACAATTCTTGCGCTCAACAACACCGTTCTGCTGGGGAGTGTGAGGTGAGGAAAACTGGTGATCGAGACCCAAATAAGAGCAAAGAGTTGCAAAGTGAGCATTCTTGAATTATGTGCCATTGTCACTGCAGATAGCTCTCATGGCATTCTTAGGTAGCTCATTTTGCAATCTCAAAATCAGATCTCGAACAAGTGGAAAAGCCTCATCCTTACTCTCCAAAAAGAACACTCAAGAGTATCTCGAGTAGTCATCAATGACTACAACCACATACCACTTCCCTCCTTTTGACCTGACCCGAGCTGGACCAACTGTGTCCATGTGTAAGAGCTCGCCGGGTCGAGTGGTCATGACCTCAGTCATAGGAGGATGGGAAGTGGCAACCATCTTGCCATGCCTGCAAGGATGGCAAACCAAATCCTTCTCGAACTTTAGCTTTGGCAATCCTTGGATAAGGTCCATTGAGCTAAGCCTTGCAAGCAAGTCAAAACTCAAATGTCCCAATCTCCTATGCCACTTCCAAAGTTCAGAAGAAGAACCGGCAAGAAGACAACGAGAAGGTCCGGAAGAGATAGAAAAATCCGCACGAAAAACCTTTCCGAAGGGCAAAATCCGGCAAACAAGATCACCCGAGAGTCTAAAATCCGAGAAAGATTAGGCTTAAAACTCACTTCAAAACCGTCATCAAGGAGTTGCGAAACCGAGAGAAGGTTAAAATGCAAATTCGCAACCAAAGCAACATCCTTGAGGACAAAAGACGAATTGACTCGGATGGACCCCCGGGAGACAACCTTACCTTTACTCTTATCCCCGAATGTGATATACTCGGTGTGGTGCACGGGGTCGAAGCTAGAGAACCACTTGGCACTTCTGGTCATATGGCGTGAGCATCCGGAATCCACAAGCCAAGTCTCCTCCAGTCCTCCTTCCTACATCAATAAAAAGACATAGGGTGAGCAAACAGACCAACACTGGGGTTAGTAAACTGTGAAGGATACCAGTGTTGTCCAACTTTCCCAAAGAATGGGTTAGGAGAAAAACCAAACATCTCCTGTCCCATGGGAGGATAGCGATCACCACGATGGGGAAAACGTGGTCCGCTAAAGAAGGGTGGAGTAAAGCCACCGCCACGAGGTCGTAGTCATATGGGTGACGACCGGTACCCCGCCGGGCACGACCACCACATGGTCTCGCCTCCTGAGGCCTAGCACCTTGAGGCATTGTACCTCTAGGCCTAGTAGTGCGCCTTCGAACTTCCGGTTCACGCACCCCAACTCGTGGGTGGTACATGTCCCGGTTGTTCAACTCAACCTGCCTCCGATCATCTCTCTTCCTCCTATAGCAAAACTCAGCCAAGTGCCCATCCCGCTCACAATACTCACAATGGTACCTCACCACACTCTTGGTAGGCACTCTCTTGTTGGGTTGGGTGGCTCTAGCTTTCTTAGGAAGGGGATCACTAGAGATGTCTCGCAGTGTGTCAAGTGGGTTGCGAAGATGGTTCGGTTTTGCAATCCACACTTGCTTCTATGGAGTGGTTTTGGGTGGCTCTTCAAACACACCATCTCTCACAGGAAACTCAGAGGGGTCGGCGGGCTTAGGTGGAGTGATCTTGGTAAGCTTGGGATTTGTGGTGGGTTTCTCATTCTCGCTCAAACCACTGCACTCACCGATCTTACCGAACATGCTATCGTCCTTCCCACCTATAGCAAAGCCTACTCCTGTGATGCCAGCCCTCTTGCATTGGCTGAGCATCATCCCCGACCGCAGCTCTCGGCAAGACACCCAGCTCAAGATGGACCGAAGGTATGTGTTTTCTTCCTCGGTACTCATCTTGTCGTGTCTGCACGACGCGATCTCAAGCTCCAAAGCCTCAAAGCGTTCCGACTCTCTAGTGTTATCTGAGCTGACCTTCTCTAGCACAACAATCCTAGCATCTCTTTGTGCCAGCTCAGAACGCAAGCCTAAGCAAGACTTGCACGCACCAAGTAAGCTAGGCCTAGCCTTCAGCTCACTGACCTCCTCAAGTAGAGTGCCATACTTGTCCTGGAGAGTGACAATACTAGACATGTGGATGGCACAAGCATCACACTATACCTCCTCGGTAACCACCACTGACGCCTTAGCAAACTCTAGCTCATGCAGCGTGCTAAGATACTTAGCCTTGAAATCGTTCCTCTCGCACGCTGCACGCTTGAGCAAAGCATCCTGGCTCATCAAGGTGTCGTTCAGAGACTCAATCTCGAGAGAGAGGGACTCAACGGTGGGTGGTACCTCGGGTGTGTCGGAGTCGTAGTCGTAGTCAGGGCCTTCCTTGCGCTTGCCGACCTTGCCTTCTTCAATCGCCATGGTGCAAAAGCCACCGTGCTTGGCGTCGGCGTAGAAGCATAGGCCGTTGAACTTGTCCTCAACCTTTCCCTTCGACTCATCATCGCTTGAAGAAGCACCTCCGCCGGAGGACGCATTGATATCGCTGAGGGAGGCGAGGAAGGCTCGGTTCTTGGCCTTCACCTTGTCGATCACCTTCTTGGAGGACCTTTGGTGGTAGCCGACTTTGGGCTTGTGCTTGTGCTTGTCCTCGAAGTGGTGCTCGTGCTTGTCCTTGCGCTTGGTGAAGTCGCCCGCAGCTTTCTTGGGGCAGTTTGCGATGAAGTGATCCTCATCACCGCAACGGTAGCACCCCTTGGCTGAGCCACCACGCCGACGGTTCAAACGGTTGTTGTGAAACCGTGAGAACTTGGTGATGACCAAAGCCAGCTCATCATCTCCAAGAGCCTCCACTTGATCCTCTGTCACATAAATCAAAGACAAAGCGAACAAAGAGTGTGAAGGGTCAGAGGAGGAAGAAGACGTATCGCCGGGGCCAGAAACCAACGCCATGGATGGTTTCGACGGGTTTTCAAGCTTGGCCCGGGTCTGGTAGTCAATCTCTGAGGACTTGAGCTTGTTGAATAGCTCGTCCACAGTCAGGGCATCATATCCCGGTGACTCCTGAAAGGCAGCCACCTTCATCTCCCATACCTTCTGATCAAGAGCATGCAAAAGCTTGATAGCCATCTCATGATCATCATAAGGCAAGTTGGCTCGATTAGCACACATCTTGTTGACGATAGATTGGAAGCGAGTGAACATCTCGTCAATAGATTCGCCAGCCAACTGAGCAAAGTTCTCGTACTCTCTACGGTACGTGTCGAAGAGTCTGGACTTGATCTGAGGGTTGCCCTCATGATATCTCAAGACTGTTTGCCAGATCTCCCATGCCATAGTGAGACTCGAAACCCTCTCAAACTCTGGAAGAGACAGGCAAGAGAAGAGAATGCTACGGGCTCTTGCGTTTGACACATGTTGCGTAACCTGGGCATCGGTGATTCGAGCCTCAAGAACCACGTAGTTCTCATTCTCACAAATCTCCCAAAACTTTGTGTCAAGCCCTTGGAGGTAAGCCGACATGCGCACCTTCGAATAGGCAAAGTTGGTTCCATCGAAGTAGGGAGGTTTACCAGCACCTCGCTCCATGTCGCCTTCGTGGATCAAGAACCGTGTAAGGTGGATTGATCCTTAACCGGCTTTGATACTAATACAAGGACCGAGAACGGCGACCAGAGGGGGGTGAATGGGAGCCAAATAAAATTCAACTCAAAGACTTGGCCCTTGTCCCAAACTCACACCCAAAGCATGACCTCGGAAGAACTGACTCGCACACGACCTAAAAATTAGTTGGACACCTTAGGAAGACCCCTAAAGGTGCATCAGAGCGGTCGGAGAAGATGGAGAACGATCAAAGCCACGAACTCGAAACCGATACACCGAGAGTGGTACTCTCAACCCCTAGAGAGAAGAGGCAAGAGCACACCCAAAAATACTTATGAGAACTGGTCTCAAAAGTACCTAATCAGGTTCCTTACGTGAATATGAATCCAACGCAACAAACGGAACTTGATTCGGAGTCCGGACGAGAGAGAAACGGCCAAAACAGCGATGAAGAAAATCCTGAAAACCTTGCTGGAAGGACGATGGACGCTGGCGACGGACGCTGCAGAGGGCAACGGACTGAGTCCGACGGGCGACGGACACTGCTCTGTCAGGAGCGTCCGACGCTCAAAAAACATCCCGAAAACAGCCCCAGCGATGGACGATCGCGATGGACGCTGTCGTCAGCACTACGTAGCGTCCGACGCCTCCGACGGACCGTCCGACGCCAAACTCTGGAGCGTCCTACGCCCCCGAAATCTGCACAGCGATTCCGAAAATCGTTTTCTCTCCTCCCAATCTTTCCAAAACTCAACCAAATGAACTCCAACTATAACCAAACTTTGTAGGCATGATCCTTGTACAGTTGGGGAGCTAATCCTAAGAAATCATTGGTGAGAATTAAAGGGAAACGAGGATTTGGGGGAAAAGGGGCAAGAACGAAGAACACCGCAAAGAAATTGCCCGATCTACGCACTCGTGAGGTTTGAGGGGAATTCCTTCGGTGCAAAGATGCTCCTCACAAATACGAACAACTTGGTTCAAACGGATTTTCAAGAGCTACTCCCTACAAAGAGAAATCATCTCGGGAAAAAGAGGGAGCAAAAGCAAAACGCGAAGAACACAAGCAAAACGGGGACACGATCAACAAGTCGAAGCCACCATGGCTTACGGAGGTTACGGCCTCCGATTCCTCGCAACAAACTTAAGTTCTTACAGAGGTTGGTGAAATCAATCTAGGGATCTCATGAACTAGAGAGAGGGTAGAGAGAGAGAGTTGGGGAAAAATGATTAGGGTTCAAGAGATGGGATGTGGGATACCCCTTCACCCCCTACTTAACGGGCTTTGGCTATTTCCCAAAGACCCCCCTAGATACATTGAGTGAACTACCTAGCCTAAGCATTGCAGTCCAAGCTCCTGGAAATATCTCCCGCATTTTGAATGGACGGCCCCGCTTCCTGCCGGGAGTTGTCGTCGCCTCGACGCAACCTCCAGGATTCCGCCACGTTCCATCCCCTCTTCCTCGGAAGCTCCGCCTAGGTTTTGAGGCCCAAACCCACCGGTAGCTTTGGGCTCAACTACCGAACCCCAAGTTTTGCAGCCCAAACTCGGAAACCGACGCGGATGGTTTTGAGGCCCAAACCACCAAACCACTCGACGCGAGCCACCTTGTCTTCGCCCGGTCGGACTCCGAGTCCCCTGAGCCTCCGCTCGACTCGCGCGTCCACCGTCTTGACTCGGCCGACTCGGTCTACCCCCATGTCTTCTCGCACTCGCCGGTGCCAAGTACTAGCCACCACAGCTAGTCCGCCGGCGCCCATGGTCCCTCAGTCCGAGCCCCGCTTCCGCCCTTCACCGCTCACAGTCCATCGGCACGGCAAGCCTCTACTCGACCTTCTCCACGCTATTGACCACTTTCACTAGGCATAACATCTGCACACCACAAGCTGATAGACAGGCAAACATTTGCTTTCACAAAGGGTTAGAATCAAGCCACTCAAACTGAACCGCTCAAGTGTTGGGAAATCACTCATCACAAAACTAAACTACATGGGTACTTATCCACCATGTGTTCGCAGTTCTTAATGAGGCTTTGTGGGTTTACCGAATGGCTTGCTATGGATCTACTCAAGTGTCTCCTTATGAGTTAGTTCATGGACATCATGCAGTGCTGCCATGGGAATTGCATTCCGGATCAAGGTGAGTTATGTTGCAGAACGATTTGAGAAAAGAAGATTACAAGAATCTGATGATGGACGAATTAGAAGATTTGCATTTAGTTTGTCTCAAAACATTGGAGAATATTGAGAAGAATAAAGCACGTGTTGCCAGGTATTATAACAAGAAGGTTAAAGAAAAGCAATTCGCAGAGGGAGATCTGGTTTGGAAGACTGTATTGCCGATTGGGACCAAGGACAGAGTGTTCGGCAAATGGTCTCCAAATTGGGAAGGACCTTTTCGAGTGGTAAGGAGCACGTCGGGTAACGCATATATCTTGAAAACTTTATTGGGAGAGGAATTTGCTAGAGCTATCAACAAAAGGTTTCTGAAAAGTTTTCACCCCAGTATTGAAGTTGGTGCATAAACGGATTTGGATCTGATGCACAGATAGCCGATACGGAGATATCGCCTTTAGCCGAAAAATACTGGAAAATTCAGAGAATAGCCGACATGGCATCTGTCGCCTTTAGAGCAAAATAAATAGAAACAGAACACAGGCATTTCCAGATTGATTGTTCTCGAAAAAAAAGAAAAAAAGGGGGAAGAAAACGGTAGAGATCCTGAATATTACACAGGGGAGGTTCTTTACGTGGGGTTCCTAAGTGCAAACTAATCAAACAGCCTATTGAGAACTGACTAGGCATCTGTGGCCTGGCTGAGGACAGTAGCGTGATCTTCGTAGCTCTCCATAAGATCCTCGATGTCCTCAACGTCTGTTGGAGGCACTTGGCCACAAAATCCAGTTGGCTGGAAGGAGAGGTCTTCACCACGTTGGGTGGTCATGGCCGCCAACCCTAGGGCCACGCTGTGGTGCACGTCGTGAACGGCAACTTGGTCAATGCTGCCATCCACATTGTCAAGGCGTGCCTCGACGGTCTCTCCCTGGGCGTTCACCTTGTCGGCGATTATGATCGCCGCGGCCTTCAAGCGCTCATTCTCTGCAGAAAGGGCTGAACGAGGATGCAGATTGGATGAGCAAACGGGATTAAAAGAAAAGGCAAAATAGTATTGCTTTCAGCTAACCCGTGATAGCATCGCAGAGTTGCTTCCGCTGATCCTCCCACTCGAGTTGGTCGACACCATACTGCTTGGAGATTTTATCCAGTTCTCCGCGGGTTTCGTCCCTCTCACGCCTGAAGTTGGCCACCTCCGCATGGGTGTAGGGGGCATCCGCATCCGACCCCGAACCTAAGTCCCAGGGCTGGGAGTGGTAAGAGTCCGAAGATCCAGAGGAGACCGACGCTAGACTCCCCGGCTGACCTGCTACCGCCGTGAGGAGAGGGATGCTGTGACTCGTGGAGATGGAGATGATCCTGATGAACAAGAACGGAGATTCAGGGCTGGCATAATGGACGGAGGACAAAATGCAAGGGGGCAAGAAAATGATCCTTACCCGCTCTGCCGATTGCGCCATGTCCGGATCCCTTCAGGTGCTCCTTCGGCGGGGCGCTTGCTGCGGTTGTAGCCTCCTGCCATTGTTACTGTATGGCTAGGGTTTCCCTCTAGGATTGAAAAGGAGAAGACGAAGGCAAGAGTTTGACTGAACCGTTGAAGAAGGAAGGTTTATTTATAGGTTGAACGAGAATACCAAGAGGCGAGTTAGGATTGTTCCTATTTGATGGGCCGCTAGAATGGGCCAGGCTCGGGTATATCAAAGGTTGCTCGGCTATATCCTTGTACCAATACGGTCAGCTATGTCAAAGGTCGCTCGGCTATATGCCTACGCTGAATTTAGTCGATTATCTGAGAGCCATAGATGATTCGGCTATACCTTAATCAGAGAAAATGATGGAGCCAATTATGCTATCATACGAACATGGATATATATTGAGAAGCAAGACAGTAGTAATGGTCAAAACATGAAACATGTTGCTCTTAATCTATTACAAAAATGTATGTCTACCGATGCAGGAGCTGATTGATGGCATCTAAGACTTCAGCCTTGATTCGGTTAACATCAGCTAGTACCTTTTGATCTTCATCTTCAGAATTTTGGATGTTGGATAGCCTTGCTCTAAGTTGTACGTTTTCTTTTAAGGCTACTGACATTTGTAGAGCTCGGCAGATCTGTCACCTTGGCTTCATAAGATTGGATTTTGGCATTCAGTACAGATAATTCAGCTTCCAGTCTAACCATTTCATCCTTCATGACTTTCAACTCGGCTTCCAGAGTTACCATCGAATCTTTGACAGCCTGAAGATTAGAGTGTAAGGTTTTGGCCTCTTGTTTCTTTAGGAGCTTGCTATCCTGCAGAGCAGTCCTGGAAGCTATATTCTTGTTTGCTCTCTTCACCATACCAAAGTAATCATCAAGTCTGGCTGCAGATTCCAAAGAGGCCTTGAGAGCAGTTGGAAGATCTTGATTAATGATCTCAAGGATATCCTTTATCTGATCTGAATCTTGTAGCAGGATGTTGATGTCCTTGTTCAGCAAATGGGCTATATCCTACAGCCGAGATTGGTTTTCCTCTGATAAAGCCTGCTGAGAGGTAGCTTCTTCCCCTTTTTCTTTGATGAAGTCATCAACAGTGAAAGAAAAGCTAGTAGTTGGTTTAGCAGTATGCTGGGGAAGTAGGAAGGGTTTCAAGGTTAGCCGATTAAGTAGAACATATTGAGGGAAGGGTTTAATATGTTATGTTACCTGCTGTGTTGACTGAGCCTCAGCATGAACTGTGTCTTGATCAGGCTGGAGATCTGATTGGGTACCCGAGGATGCTGAACCTGGAGCTCGACCAGAGGAATGTTCTCCTATTGAATCCTCTGGGATTTTATCTATTTCCAGCAATATAGGTAATGGGGTGTGAGAGCAGAAGGTAAAACTCCATAAAAAGGGAAAGGAATGATTAGTCAAACAGTACCGGTGTGTGTGGAGGTGTCATGAGCGTCTGTACTTTCGGCTTCGTGGGTCTCTGTATCTGCAACCTCATGGATGTCTGCATCCTCAATGGGGTCTTGAGGGGGGATATCTACTGCAGGAGGATTGCTTGACCCAGGAGTTCCAACACGTGGCTACAGCAAAGAGTGGTTAATATGAAAGTAGCCAAATTTAGTGATGATTGAAGCTTATTGCCAAAAAGGGGTTCATACCTTAGGAGATCTCTGGACTTTCTTGGACCTTACTTTTCTGGTTACATGGATGTCCTCAAGTGCCTTCATTTTTCCTTCTCCTCCTGAAATTGCAGCACTTAAAGATGCAGGAGTTTTCATGAAGGCTGCCAGGGTTGGAGAATTGAAGCCCAGTGCTGGTTTGGGTCCTGCTTTGTAATATTGTACTACTTTGATAGGAGGAGTAGGCTTGAAATCCTATGTATGGTTGGGATTTTTAAATAAGAGGTAAGCTGAAGAAGTAGAAGGACATGAATGTAATGGGGTTACCTCGCTGTCAGGAGCAAATTGAGCATACAAGTCCTGACAAAAGGGATGCACTGGTACATTGAAAATGTGATCATGCCACTCTTGCCACTAGGAAACGAAGGAAGAATGAGCAGTGTCCACCAACCCAAATGGAGAAGGTTGATATGTTGGCAGGTCCTGCCTAAGTTCAAAGACTTTTCTGGCTTCTGTTTCATTGGTAATCAGCTCCTTGTACCTTATGATTGTTAAGAAGAAAGGTTTTGGGGGCAGCTGTCCACATCCTAATTGCCTGGATGCCATATTGGGATTATAGAATTCATAAGTGGGATTTACCATTCTCCCATGGTGGAATTCGGCTGGCAGGATGCAAGGCTTGATAAAGGAGTTAAAAATTTATGTGGACACCTTATCTGAACAGCCGGATTCATAGTTGAATTTGCAAGGGAAGATCAAATTGTCATTCTCTTTGTAAGGAAGCCAGAGCACATTGGTGAAGCCTTTAAAGAATAGCTTGAAGAGATGGCCGATGTCCATGTTGATGCTGATGGAGGAAGACGCTTCTCCATATGTCTGACAGCTCTTGACCGTTGCTGTGCTACCTTCAGCATAATTAACCGAAGGGAAGCTCAGGTCATGGAGAGGTACAGATACTATTTGGTGCATGTAAAGTTACAACCACATCTGGATGAACCACCAGGGGCCACTCACACAGGAGATATCTTTGCCATGGAACATCTGGACACTGATCTGATGCATCATATGATAAACAGATCCCAAGAGGAATTTTCCCAGAGGAATTAGTGTACCTGCAGCTAAATCCTCAGTCATTATCATGTGGTTTAGGGTCGGCTCATTGGATCTGCCACAGAAGATAAATCTGCATAACCACATGTTCATGAAGGCCCTGTCCTCTTTGTCAGAAACAACACCAATTTCTTCCATATAAGTTTGAATGTACCCAACCCATCCACCTCCGGATTTAACACCTCTCTAGGTGCTTTTGCCCTTGTACTGGCAGGGGCGTATTGGCTTTGATACATTTAGGCCAGTCATCATGAATACATCGGCCAAAGTAGGAGTCATCATACCATGGCCGAAGACAAAGGTATTGATGGCATCGAACCAGAAGTGGGAAGCTGCTATCAGCAAAGGTTCGTTCCTGGGCATTTCTGATAAAGATAATTCCAAGCAATGGGTGATATCTTGGCTATCCCAGTTTTCGCTGCTCTTTGTCATCATCCTCCGGTACCAATTTCTCCACCCGGCAATTGGGGGAAAAGGCCAAATCTTGAAAGTGTTTGGCCATTTGTTTGGCGGCATGACTCCAGATTTGAAAGGGATTCCCAGAGTTTCTTTCTCAATAATTTAAATTGAATCGGGATTGCCCATAGGACCAAGGAGGTAGGAATCAGTGTTGTCGGCATAGGGAATCAGGATCTCGTTCTTATATTCCTTCGAAAGATAAAAGAATCAAAGGAACGAATGAGTTCGGGAGAAGCAAGAAAGCTGATCAGAGATTGCCGAATGTACGAAAAGATGAGTTGAGATTTTACCTCTGTGATCTTGTCCTGAGTCGCCATTGATGGTTCGAAGCGGATTTGAGAATGTCGAAGTGTGAGTTCGGATGACGGCTGCGGCGTTGAACAGTGTAAACCTAAAGGGGAAAAAGGAGGCTTGCAGTCAATTTCAGAATAAACGGCTTGTATCCCGCAATTGAGGGGGCATGTGTTAACACTAGATTTTGGCATACTTAGAATGACAGGTGGACCAGTGTGAGGAAAGGCTGCTGGAGGGCAAATTGTTTGAAGATGTTTGGCAAAATCTATGCGGTCGGCTAATTCCTGGAGATTCGGCAATTGACCATGTGATCGGCTACTTCGGAGAGAAAGGCGGTTTTGCGTCGAGGTGACAAAAAGGGCAAGTAAAGAATCGATCGACAACAATAGCCATAACGGTTAAGGCAATAAAGACTCCGAAGGGGAAATAGAGTCGAGATATTGTATCTTTCCTTTAATATCTTGTAGTCGTGTCCTCTTAGGACTCATGTCATGACCAGGGTATAAATATAAACCCTTGGCTGTTGTAAAAGGTGTTCACAACCAAATCAATACAACCAGCCCCGTGCCAACTTCGAGTCCTTTGTCGTGTCATCGAGTTCTTCGAGAGGAATCATCGATCCGTCGACCTCCGTAAGTCTTGGCAAACTTGTTATCATGTCTAGTATCATGCAGTGGATTTAGATATTGATGCAAGTAGTCTTGTTTATTATCAATGATCGTGCGGCGGATCTTTGCTTAATAATCAATAGGTCTTCGCTTGTGTTTTGCTTATGAGTAGATGTCGTGCGGCGGATGTTTGCTTGTATGCTTAGCAAAAGCAAGATAGTTATCGGCTCCTGTAGATTTGGCAAGATCTATTGGGTTCATTAAGTTATCGTGTTGCATGTTTTATATAATCTTTACATATTTGCAAATACTCTTTTGCCCAATCTAGATTGATACGGTTCGGCTCTTGTTAGTTTATATAGATCTATCTATGTTACAATGAGTTGCTTTTATGTTGTTTCTATAAATAGATCTTATATCTATAAATAGTCGAATTAGTTTGAATCTAGATTATTACGTGTTGCGGGTTCATGCATGCTATCCATGTTTAAGCTTCGATGACGCTAGGTATCGTGCGGCAGATGCGGGCTTTAGATTGGTTTAATCATTATGCTTACGTGTTTCCTTCATCATGGATCCTAATTCGGCTAATTGCCAAGATTAGTTATGCTTTAACTTAGAGTCAACCATGAATCGTTCGTACGTCCTTTTCCCATGCATGTGCGTTCGGCAATCAGTAGTTTGTGTGCTATATGTCTTTTTAGCCGAACGTTCCATAAAACATGTTGGCAGATAGCTTTCATAGTTGTGTGTCGTTGTAAGTGGTTTCAGGGCCGTACATATGGAACTGTCTGGTATTACCCAGCACGTTCCAGTTTATATCTAATGACTTTCATCCCTTGTTAGTTTCAGGTCAAACTGACTGGCACATTTTCGGTTCTCGAAACACCCGGGCACCCGATTGAAGTCACGTTTTTCGGCTTGCTGTGTGTGAGACACAGTACGTCACTTTTTGTGTCAACAGGTCTTGATTGGCTTGCAATCCTCCATCTTGAATTTCTTGAGCACATCATTTGTGTAATTCTCTTGAGATATGAAGGTGCCCTCCCTCAATTGCTTCACTTGGAAGCCAAGGAAGAAGGTTAGCTCGCCAATCATCGACATCTCAAACTCCTTGGACATCAATGCACCAAATTCCTTGCTATGATCTCGGTTTGTTGACCCAAATATAATGTCATCGACATATACTTGGCAAACAAAGATCTCTCCATTTAGCACCTTGGTGAATAGTGTGGTATCCACTTTCCCGATCTTGAAGCCCTTCATGAGTAGGAAGTCCCTTAGCCTTTCATACCAAGCTCTTGGAGCTTGCTTCAATCCATAGAGTGCCTTGGACAACCTATACATATGATTAGGACAATTTGGGTCTTCAAACCCGGGAGGTTGTGAGACAAAGACAAGTTCATTAATGAAACCATTGAGAAAGGCACTCTTCACATCCATTTGAAATAGTTTCATTTTGTGATGTGAAGCATATGCCAAAAGGATACGAATGGCTTCTAGTCATGCAACCGGTGCAAAAGTCTCCCCAAAATCCAAGCCTTCAACTTGGGAGAACCCTTTTGCCACCAATCTTGCTTTGTTCCTCACAACCACGCCTTGATTATATTGCTTTTTCCTAAACACCCACTTGGTGCCAATGATTCTTGCTCCTTTGGGCTTTTCTACTAGTGTCCACACTTCGTTTCGGGTGAAGTTGTTCAACTCTTCAGGCATGGTGTTTACCCAATCCGGATCCGCAAGTGCATCCTCTACACTAGAAGGCTCAACAAAGAAAACAAAAGAGTGATGCTCAACATAAGAAGCAAGTCTAGATTGAGTTGTCACCCCCCTTGATGGACTCCCTATGATGAGGTCTTGTGGATGAGCTTGACGCATAGGTGTAGATCTTCTATCAATCACTTGGGTAGGAGGTTGTGGTGCGTCAACATCACTAGCTTGAGTCTCGACTTGATCTTGAGGGATGAAGGTATCTTCTTGTGCTTCCCTCACTTGTTCTTCATCAACTTGAGGCGTGTGTGGTGGAGAAGATACTTGATTTGCATCATCTTCTACTTCTTCCACCTCTAGTGGCTTGATGGCACCAACTGGCATATTCTTCATAGCCTCCCTCAAGGGTTCATCACCTACATCATCAAGATTCTCATGCTCTTCTTGAGAGCCATTAGTTTCATGAAACTCCAAGTCATATGTTTCTTCAACTAGGCCGGAGGCTTTGTTAAATACTCGATATGCCTTGGATTTAAGTGAATAGCCAAGTAAGAAACCAATGTCACATCGCCTTTGGAACTTGCCCAAGTGTTGACGCTTCTTGTAGATGTATACTTTGCATCCAAACACTCGAAAGAAAGATATATCTGGTTTCTTCCCATTCACAAGCTCATAGGGGGTCTTCTTGAGAAGCCTTTGGACAAAGAGTCGGTTGGCCGCATAGCATGTGGTGTTGATTGCTTCGGCCCAAAACTTCTCGGGGGTGTTGTACTCATCAAGCATTGATCTTGCAAGAGTGATTAGTGTCTGGTTCTTCCTCTCTACTACACCATTTTGTTGTGGGGTATAGGTGGCGGACACTTCATGCTTGATCCCAACTTCATCACAATAATCTTCAATCTTGGTGTTCACAAACTCAGTCCCATTGTCACTTCTTATCTTCTTGATCTTCACATCAAACTCATTTTGGGCTCTAGTTTCAAACTTCTTGAATATTGATTGAGTCTCTCCCTTGTCTTGAAGAAAGAACACCCAAGTGTACCTAGAGTAGTCATCAACTACCACCAAGCAAAATAGATTGCCTCCAAGGCTAGCATAGGTGGTAGGTCCAAACAAATCCATGTGAAGTAGCTCTAGGACTCTTGAGGTTAACATGAAAGCTTTGGTGGGATGGGTGTTGGCCACTTGCTTGCCGGCTTGACATGCACTACACAACTTGTCCTTCTCAAACACCACATCCTTCACGCCTCTAACCATCTCCTTCTTGACAAGTTTCTTCAAGGTTGACATTCCCACATGTGCTAATCTTCTATGCCATAGCAACCCCAAATAGCTCTTGGAGAATAGACATGTTTGCAAACTAGCTTCATTTGAGGTGAAATCCACTAGATAGAGATTGTTGTGCCTAAACCCTTTGAATATCAATGATGAATCTTCAATCTTGGTCACAACTACCTCATTTGGAGTGAATAGACATTGGAAACCAAGATCACATAGTTGACCAACCGATAGCAAGTTGAAGCTTAGAGATTGCACTAACAAGACATTTGATATTCATTGATCATTGGAGATTGCCACTTTGCCTAGGCCTTGCACTTTGCCTTTTGAATTGTCCCCAAATATAATCTTGTATTTCCCTTCACAATCTTCCTCAAGTGTAGTGAACATCCGGGAGTCACCGGTCATATGTTGAGTGCAACCACTATCAATCACCTAATGACTTCCACCGGTCTTGTAGTTCACCTACACACAAGCAACTTGAAGTTAAGCTTGTTGTTTGGGAACCCACACTTGGTGAGGTCCCATAGCCTTGTCAACCAACTCCTTAGCAACCCATAGCACTTTGGGCTTGTTCTTCATCTTAGGACCGAGAAACACAACTAGGGTTCTACCCTTAGAGTCCTTGTTGATGATGAAGTGTGCATCATGAGCAAAAGGCCTTGTGTGCTTGGGCAAGGTCTTGGGAGGTGGAGTCTTGCATTGAAACTCAAAGTGACCCACTTGTCCACATCCAAAGCACTTTTTGGGCTTGGGCTTTGGCAAGTTATAGTTGTTGCTCATGGCCTTGTTCTTGTAGTAGTTCGTTGCTTCTATCTTGACTTTGGCCTTCATGAGTTGGTTCTCCTTGAACCCAATTCCGGTCTTGTCGGTCTTCATGATAGTGTTCATCAAGAGCTCACTTTGAAGATTGTGGCCCTTGGTGAACTTCTCCATTCCACTTGCTAGCTTGATCTTCTCAACCTTGAGCTTTGCATTTTCTTCTTTGAGATAGTTGATCAAGGTGATAGCATCTTTGTCATCTTGCTTGGCCGACTTGATGGTGAATGGCTCGTTGGCCTTGAGATTGATTAGCTCTTCCTTGAGCTTTGAGTTTTCTTTCCTCATCTTCACATAGTCATCATATTTCTCGGTCTCAACTACCTTATTGCCCTTGCACTTAGCATTTTGCTCACTAGCAACTTCATCAAGCAAGTCCTCACAAGAAGTAGCTATATGACACTTAACAACCGGGTTAATAGCAACATGTGTAGCAAGATCATTTGTAAGCAATTCATTATCTGCAACAAGTGTGCCATGTTCATTTCTAACTTGGTTGTAGTCATCTTTTAGCAAGTTATACCTTGTATGGAGCTCTTGTGTTGACCTCTCAAGCTTATCATGTTTCTCATTAGCTTGCTTGAGTGAGGCTTTGAGCTCCCTAGTGCTAGATGTGAAAGTTTTATTCTCAAGCTTCAAAACATCATTAGCACTAGACAAGTCATCAAGTTTATCATGCAAGTTTTCATTAGCTTTCTCTAGTGATTCACTTTTAGTTTTGTACTTCCTAATGATCTTGGTGTATTTGTTGCAAATTTCAATTAGCTCATCATAGGAAGGTGGCTCAAACTCATCATCACTATCATCACTAGAGCTAGCCTCATCATCCTCTTCTACCTTTTGTACCTTCTTGTCACCTTTATCCATGAGGCATAGGTGTGTAGAGGATGAGCCCAGAGATGATGGAGGAGGTGGCGGTGGAGTAGATGACCCAATCACCAAGGCGGCCACCTTCTCATCTTCACTCTCATCACCGGATGAATCACTAGTGTCTTCAATGTCGGTGAGCCAATCACCAACAATATAAGCTTTGTCATCCTTCTTCTTGTGGAAGTTGAAGTTCTTCTTCTTCTTGAATGGCTTGTCATCTTTCTTTTCCTCATCACTTGACTCATCTTTGTTGCCCTTATTGTACTTGAACTTGTTGAATTTCTTGTTCTTGTACTTGTCTTTCTTCACTTCGGGGCAAGCATAAGCCAAGTTTCTAAGTTTGCCACAATTGTAGCAATCCATCTTGGAGAGAGGCTTTCTTGAAGAGCTTGTGAAGAATTTCTTCTTCTTTGAGTCAAACTTGACTCCATTCTTGTTTAGCCTCTTCAACATCTTTGTTGTCTTCTACACCATGAGGGCGAGGTCGTCATCATCCTCTTCATCACTTGCACTCTCATACACAAATTGCATCTTGCACTTCTCCAAGGAGGATGCCTTGAGAGTCAAGTCCTTCTTCTCACCCTTCTCTTTTTCTTTCTTCTTGGAGGAGGAAGAAGAGCCACCATCACCAATCTTCATGTACATTTCATGGGCATTGATCTTGCCCAAGACTTGTGTTGGTGTAGCGGCGGAGAGGTCCCCTTGGTGAAGAACCGTGACGATGTGGCCATACTTCTCAATGGGCAAGACACAAAGAATCTTGCGCACCACATCGGTCGGTGCCATTTGGTTGAGACCGAGCCCATCAATTCTTCTACAAGAATGTTAAGACGTGAGTACATCTCATTAGCATTTTCATTTCCAAGCATAGAAAAAGAATTGAGCTTAGCCATGACCAAGTGATAGCGTTCCTCACGCTCACTCTTTGTGCCTTCGTGAAGAGCACAAATAGTGGTCCACAACTCAAATGCGTCTTTGGCGTTACGCACTCGGTTGAAGACATCCTTGCAAATGCCACGAAAAAGAATGTTCTTCGCCTTGGCATTGTGCTTCTCAAAGTAAGGGTCCTCCGCAAAGTAGGAACCCCCCTTTGTGGCGGCCTTGAGCACGCCAGCCTCCACGGCCTCTAGATAGGCCTCCATACGAACTTTCCAATATGGAAAGTCATCTCCATCGAACATGGGAGGTGGTCCATCCCCATGGGACACCTTGCTCTAGGCGGTGAAGCCTAATTTAGAGAAAACCTTGCTCTGATATCAATTGAAAGGATCAAGATGCCCAAGAGGGGGGGTGAATTGGGCTCTTTTTAATTTCTAGACAAGAATTAAACCTATCAAGAGCCAATTAACCCCCTAGTGCCTACCGTTTGTGTGTCCTAGCTAGAAAGCGGTAGCAAGCCAATTGAAAGCAAAAACTTCCTACACAATTCTAATATGAATTGAAAGACAAGTGCGGAGAGTAATGTGGTATGAAAGAGCTAGGGAAAGAGATGCTTGACACGGCGATGTTTTGCCGAGGTATCGAGAAGTCAACACTCCCCCCTAGTCCTCGTTGGAGCACCTCGCAAGGTATAGCTCCCCCTCAATCCCGTGCAAGGGATGAGTGCTCTTTACAGGCTGATTCTTCACCACTCCAGCTCGGTGAATCGCCCACAACCGATCACAAGTCGATGGAGAAGGGCCGCCGACAATATTCCAGCGATCACCTTCCTCCGAGCACCACCGGACCGTCTAGGTGATGTCGATCACCAAGAGTAACAAGCCTCGATCTTTGCTTGACTCACTCAAGCTTCACAACTAGAGGATGCACACTTGAACTCTTGGATGAACTAGAGGAGAGGATGGATGGATTCGTGAATCACTCTCTCTCTCTATGGCTCTTGCTCTCTTCCCAACCTTCTCAAACAACTCAGCAACTGAAATGAGCAAAGGCAAGGTGGGAGAGAAGGGTGAGGAGCTATAAATAGCCCCCCAGAAAACTGCCTCGGGCTGGCACTTTAAGTTGGCGACGGACGCTCTGACGTCTACTGCCCAACGGCTAGTTCTGCAACACTGTTTAGGCGACGGACGCTCCTGCGCAGTCCGACGGACGCTGAGACACCAGCGTCCGACACCCCTTGCTTAGTTGCTCTGAAAAACAGCCCCACTGGTAGGTCGACGGACGTTGTCACAGCGTCCGACGCCCTCTGAAACTCAGGGGCTCACACTGAGCGGCCGACGGACGCTACGTCACCCTGACGTCAGCGTCCGACCTCATCGTCCGACGCGACGGACAGCGTCCGACGCCCAGTAAACTTCTTTTTCAACTCCGGTTTTCGTCGCGATGAACTCGGAAGAAGTTCTTGGCTATCTTACGGTCACCATAGGCTTGCTTAGAGCTAAAGAAGTCAAGTGTGCACCACACCTAAGTATTGAAGTTCTCCTAAGTCAAGCTACTAGTCTCAACCCCTCTTGATAGTACGGTCAAAGATCAAATAGAAGCCCTATCTATTTCTAAGTGCCTTTCATCACCTTATGGCACTTAGCCTATCATTCTAGGGTCTTCATCATGTCTCTTTGAAATCCGAAACGATATTCATCTTGAGGGCTAAGTGATGACCATTTATGCCCATTCATGTTGATCACTATGGCTAAGCTACGCATAGCCTCTGCAAAACACACGTTAGCCATAATAATCGTTAATTACCGTTAATCATCGAAACCAATAGGGTCATGATTCTTCAAATGCCCACGACGTGGATCCCCATGCTGGCCTACCTCCATGGCTGCGGCTGCATCGGGTCCGGGTGGGTGGCCTCCAAGCTCTATGTCGGGGTGCTCTCCTTCGACTATCACTTGGCACCCGAGTGCAGGAGGATGGCGCCAGGTCCATCCTGGCTGCGCTCCACCGCTGCGACCGACTCCTGGTTAGCCGACACAGCTAACTTCGTGTGCAACTCGGTGGGTGACAACATCGCACACCACATCACCGCAGGGCTCAGCATGGCGGGACTCAACCCCGTCGTCCAGATCTGCGGCACCCTCCTCCTTGTGCCGGCGAGGCCTGGACACGCACTGAGTATAGTGCCGACGAGACACGCTCCTCACAGATGTGCATCTTTTTCTTCTTGTTCTTTTTTTTGTTGGAAACAGGCTGGCTGGGTATTCGATCCTAGAGGGCACGGTGACGAGCGAAAATACAACACCACATGCACTTGTGGCCACCGACCTTATCCTAGCCATTGGTTGTTTGCGGGTCCCATTGCTTCTGCTGCCGGCCCCTGCCTCCGCTATTCCTGCTCGCTGCCACCCCCTCCCGCCCATGCAAAGATGTCTGTTGTGGGCACGAATCTCGATGCCTCTTTTCCGGCCAGGATAAGCCTGGTGTTCACACGGGGATGTGAAAATTCCGCTTTGACGAGGGTGAGGAGGTGAGATGGGAGCAACGTTGAAGCTAAGCGATGATACAAAGAACCATGGCCCATGGATTGTTGTATTATTTCTCGGTATATATTTTGTGCGGTATACAAAGTTAAACTCTCACACCAGCTGAGCACATAATTTGAGGGTATATCTCGCTTTGTTTGGTTGGTCCTTTATAGTTCAGATAAGGTTGTTGTTATTCTAGTATGAATTAAAATGACATTTTCTCTGATAGAGCATTTTCTTATGTATCTACTCAAAGTTGAACCGACAATGGAAACAGCAGAACAAAACAAAACTCAAAAGAAGATCAAATAAGATTATGTAAACCGTAAACTGGCACGCTATGCGCTATAAATTGGCCTCTTCTTAATGACACTGATCGAGAAGCGCATGCATGGTTTCGATTGTTTGTCGCGCTACATTTCACTTATGAGCAACATCCTTCTCTTTGTCCCATGAGCCTTGTCTATGGGATCCGAATCCTTCATCGCGCTTATCATAACTGATCCTTTCCAATTCGCTGCAGATCCACTGTTGTGTGGCATTATCGTCCTGATGACACGGGCAACCGTCGTGCGGTCGTCTCCTTTCTCCACCAGGACACCAACCTCTGGTTGTGCATGTATAGATGAGAAAATATAACTGTTAGGCAAAATGGTTGAATATTTTTTTTAAAATAGACGCGTCTTTTGTATTTGATGGTTTTGTGATACATGAGTGAGAGCAGTATTGTTAGTCTAGTTAGCTTTAGACGTGTGAAAGATCCAACTAGTGAGTTTGATTTATTGCAATTTGGGATTTATTGTGAATTGTCAATGTGGACTAGTTTTTCTGATGGAGTGCCAGGCCCCTTTACTCCAAATTCCAATGCAGCAAGCAACGAGTGGTGGATAGAATGTCTTTGGTCATCCATATATAGGCCCTAGCATTTGTGTGTGTGAGAGATAGTCTTTGGTCATCCATCTATTAGCTAAAAGTTGCTTTGACAGTTTAGAATTATCAATTATGGTAGATAGAATGTCTAAATAAACCTGGAATCATAAGAATTTGGCAACCTGTGATGTGTTACCTGGGAAGTCAGTGTTGGAGAGTGACCAGAGGAGAAGGCCGCATAGGAGCACGACGACCGGGATGAGGTGGACGAGGGCGAGAGCGAGGTCGGTGCGCGAGCGCGAGGCGTCCATTGCCTCCTTCTTGGCCACGTCCGACCGTGGGTCATACGTCGGCAGCTGGTCCACGTCCATCACGCCCGCCGTTGAGGTCGGCCCTGACGCCGCCGCCCCGGTCGCCACTGACGACGACGACGACTGCAGGTAATAGCTCGACGACCGGTGCATCGTCTCTCCTCGATCCCTCTGTCTCCTTAGCTAGATTTCGTGGATGAGCACTCGCTTGTGTCGTGGTGTGCGGCCGCTGTGGTGGCGTGCTATTGTGCTGCGTCGCATGCAGCTGGCTGGCTTCGCGCAGGTCTCGCTAGCATCTGCCCGCCGTGCCCGCCATTGCCACAGCATGTCAGCATGGGTCCTTAATGTTAGTGATGCTGATAAGTGGACACTACTCTGTTCTATATATAGAAAATGGGAGTTAAACTTTTTTCAGGGACGGTTATTGAACATATTTTATATTAAAATTGTAGTCTTAGTTTGTCGTAATTTCTATAGTTATAATCTGTAATTTTCAGATCTAGTATTAAAAAAATTTGTTAGACAAAACTACAAACATGACAACCTATGATCTATGTTGACACAAAGACAATTAACAATCTACAATTATACCTATACCTAATAATAAAGAGGTAAAATTTCTCCACCTATTTTTTATGGTCTTCTCTAACTAATTTCGTGAATGCAGATGTCTCTATTCGTTTGTATACGATAACCCTCCTAATTTTATATATACAGACTAGACACGAGTATAGTTAAGAATCATATTCTAATCCAAATAAAATACCCTGAGTAAGATGAATAGGGATTCTAATCCTAATCCAAATCTAAATAGTAAAAGGCAAGAGCAGTTTCTAATTCTATATATGTAATTTGTATGTATACAAATTTGAATAGCTTTTGTCTAGCGTGATACATAGTTCGATTCCAAAAGATATTGAGTCGCATATATGATCTAGACTAAAAAACAACCAGCTTTCCATATAATTCTTATTCCAACATGGTTCATGATGGAATGTCTCCGAGTAAAATGAACATGGATTCTAATTCTAATCCAAATATAAATAAGCATATATTTAGCTTAGAAAATAACAATACCATGAGTGATGTTTACTTACCTTTACCTTTGTCATTGGAGAATGATGACACCGTACCTTCATGGAAGCTTCCCTTGACCAACTGGTTGTGCATTAATGACTTATCTTCTTATTCCACTCCTCTCTCATCCTTGTTCTACTGATCATAAAATTTTTGTTGATCTTGTCTTAAAGTTTGTTCACCCTCTTCCATGGATTGAGTGATTTGATTATAGATTTTGTTTTTTATCACTTGTCTTCTCCTTGCTCCATGGAATTTCATCTATCCTTGATAAATTAGCTGCCTCTCTCTTGTGATGGTTGTTGAAGTTCATGTGTTTATCTCTAGTGTGAGTTCATCTCGGGACTTCCCAATTTAATATTGAAAGTTTTCCTATAGGGGTTAGTCCAACAAAATATCCAATATCTACTCTAGTATACTATCGGTCCAAAAATCAACCTAGACTCCACGTCTAATTTAATTTAGGAAGACATTTTAACCTAAGCACCATGCTTAATTTAAAAGCCTTTAGAAGTAATATCCAAATACCTTTTGATTTAAACTAAGCACCATGCATAATTTAAAAGATATATGGAAATTCTTCAAAACCTAATCATACACTATAGCAAACAAAGGTAGCATGAAAGTATTATAAAGATTTACTCAAGTGAAGATGAAAGAGCACAATTAGCAATTTAGTAGTTTGAGCATGCCTTTACAAGTACGAACAACCTAGTTAATGTAGCAACATGGCAAAAGATATTTTTATGGTGGGAGACATCTCATATGAACATGGATTTAATGATATGGGTATGGCGTAGATTTCATGCTCATAGATGTCATCTTCCTCTCCAATCTCTATGGTTGATTCTAAATGAGTGTTCAAAATTCCACTTGGATTGGTCTCATTTGGGGCCTCCTCTATACTTGGTTGCTTCATATTTTTAAAAGGAGTTAAAACTAAACCAAGGCTAGAGAAAGATTGCTCCCAAACCATGGCTATACAAGCAGGGCGAAGCTCATAGCCATTTATAAGAATGGGGGTATGAAGATGGTGGAATCTCCAACAAGTCGCCCTTTGGAGTAGAGTATTTATTAATATGGTAAGGTGAGAAAGATGGTAAAAAGGTAAACGGATGAACTCGGTTTGAAACTCGTCCAGCTACCATTCCTCGGTAACGGCGCCAGAAAGCTTGTTGGTATTTCTTAACGTACACAGATAAATCCGCAAGCGCACGGATACCGTTGTAGCTTTCACCCGGGAGTATTCCAAAAGGGTATCGATTTCCACGGGGAATGTGAAGTGTACTAGAGAAGAACTAAGAACGTCAAAGGATAGATAATATATATTATTTTGGTGGTAGACAAGATAAATGGGTAGATAATGATAACTAGGTAAATAATAATAACTAGGTAAAAATATATTTTAGATTTTTCTAAGGGGTTTATCTAATCAAAGGTCCACGATATTGTACCTACTTTGGAGCAATAGTATATTCCCGACTCTCAATAAAGACTGGGAAAAAGGTAGTCGGGAGAGGCTGTCAAAAGCTTTACGAAACATCAACCCGAATGTGGTGGACTACAAAGGCCTTACAGAGTTGTCACCTTTGGGGCTACCACAACTATCTGTGGGATTGGGCGCAAACTCAGGTAAACTCTAGTCTAGACACCACGTCTACACTATCGCTTACTACTCTAATCCGAATTCAAAACTAGAGCACTCAATACGAGCGGAGATCTCGTAAATAGAATAAAGTAAGAACTAAAATAAGATACTTATAAATAATAAATGAAGAACCTAGAGATTGCTTAGAACCAGATGCTGCAAAGGTACAATGTTGAAGAGGATCCAACAGATCCGGCTCCTCCTAGCTCTCTTCTCCTCTCTCTCTCTCTCTCTCTCACCTCTAATTATAACTAAATGAGCTAGAACTAAAAGAACTAGATCTTGACAACTAGAAGGACCTCTCTCCTTCTCTACTTATAATTGAAACCCTACCTTTTGCTCTGGAGAAGAATAATGAGATAGGATGGTCTGGAGAGGGGGGGGTCTGCCCCTCTATTTATAGCCCAACTGTAGCCCTCGGATCAAACCGACCTTTAAACACGGTCAAGATGCATCCTAGGAGGTGGTGGAGGAAGCTTCCAGAAGCGGGTCTAGACCCGTTACTGTAGTGTGCCGCCCGACATAGGCTTGGGTCGGCCGGCACCCCATCTCGGTCTTTCGGGACCCACTTCCTTCGGTTGCCTCTGGACCCTTCCTGAGTACAAAGGAAAATATCCCACCGCGAGATTCTTCTCATAATTATTCTGATAATTAGATCTTCTACTCTGGAATAGTCCCTGGAAAATATAGATTTACCAAAGCTATGGGAATCTGGCATTTTAGTCCCTCAAATATATAGTGAGTGATGGTTCGAGTATGTTCTAGATTGTTTCCAAGTTGAATTTCATTGCGGTGTTGATATCTTTCTCATCGGGGCTCCAAATATAGCAAGTGCTAGGTCCGTTTCGATCAACTCGATGAACTTTTCGCAATGGTGTACTCCAATTCCTTATTTGAGGTACTTTTATATAGTAAAACTTGAATGTCCTGCAAAACAAATGAGAACACCAAAACTCATGGAACTCGTTAGAATCAAACCCTACAACTATGCTTTGTAGTTTATTTCTTATCATTTTATGCAATAGTTGATGGCTATACTTAGGTGTTAAGAGCCGTCAACAGTCGCATATATGATCTAGACTAAAAAACAACCAGCTTTCCATACAATTCTTATTCCAACATGGTTCATGATGGAATACCTCCGAGTAAGATGAATATGGATTCTAATTCTAATCCAAATATAAATAAACATGTATTTAGATTAGAAAATAACAATACAATGAGTTGATGATGAAAAAACTTAAAATATGAATAAATATGCAATACTCACGTGTATTTTTAATTAATATTCAGTTTTTTCTCATGTTGTAACTTACGGACATATTTGCTAGTCAATATAAAAACAATTAACAAAACAATCAAGCAACTACTAAGCGTACCGGTACTACTCACCATGTTAGTCATTTGAGTATACAAGCAAATCTATCTCGGTTGCCTCATATATATGTGCTCCATCACATGTTAGCTTCAGCGTATAAGTACTGGACTACCTAGGTGTACGCGCGCGTGCTCTGCATCAATGTCTACCCATCGTCCGTTGTTTGTGACCATATACAATGCACTCATCGGTTTTTCTACACTAGTAAAAAACAGACCTTTGATCCAAATGTCAAAATAGGTTGTAGTCCCGGGACATATTACGTCCGGGACTAGAGGTATCTTTAGTCCCGGTTTGTGGCTTCAACCGAGACTAATGGTCCCTACCCAACGGCTCCTGCGTCAGGCCGTTGTTGAAGGGGACCTTTAGTCCTGGTTGGAGCCACTAACCAGGACTAAAGGTTGATCTTAGCGGAGCCCAGGACTAGAAAGAAACATTTAGTCCCGATTGGATCCATAAACCGAGACTAAATGTCCCCCTATAAATCTCGTCGGTCGTCTTCTTCCTCCCGTAGCTCGCCTGAGAGCTTCAGTTCAAATTTAAGCAGTGTTCTTCCTTCCATCCATTCTTCGATTCCTTCGTCTTCTTCGGTCCTAAAGGTTACCAACTTCCTACTCTCATGTTTCATAGTTGTTTTATATCATTTTGTTCACACAATATATATGTGTGGTTCTTTATTGTGGTTTTTTTTCCTCTGTAAGCAATTTGAGTTCAAAATCATTTTTCAAGTTTGCATATTTGCATGAATGAATATTAAACTAGCTATTAAAATCTAGTATTCACCGCTCATTTGTAGCATGTATAGCCCACTTCATTATTTAGAGATATAGATAATTTTAGAGTTTTTTTAATTTTATTTGTTTATAAAATGAGAAATTCATAGTGTATTATTAAAAATGAGTATAGAGAATAGATATGATAACTGCTTCCGGATCCTCGGCCTCTCGTGCGTTTCCAAAGCGACTTAGACCGGGTCTCCCATTCATTGCATGCGGCGAGTGTTGTACGAACATTGTGATGGAGTACCGAGTGAAGAAGAAGGGTCCCAACAAGGGTTGCACTTTCTACAAGTGTCCAAATCATAATGTAAGTTATTTTATCGTAATATTAGTTTATACCTGTTTTCATGATGGTTGTGATTAAAGTTCTAATTTTCTGTTTTAATTTCAGTGGTATGGTCCAAGCTTCTACTGAGAGGAAGAGTATGTTCAACTCACCATGCATGCCACCGAGAAACGGAACACACCAGTAAGTGATAATAGGACGTCGCCTGAATGAATTAAAGAAACCAGGCAACTGATAGATAGGAAAGGTGGTAGAAAAATGGGCACGCATTGTCTATTACTGAACACGTATCTTTTTCGTTATACAGGCAATGATGTGCATGTAAGTGATGTTACTGAACGCATTGTCTGTTCCATATATAGAAAAATGGGCATACATTGTCTATTAAATACATATGACGTTTAAGATAAGCTAATTAGTTCAAAAGGAACTAAATAATTAGCTTGTCCTAAACATCTCATACCCATATCAAATATTCTTAAATGTAAAGGTCGTGGTTTCTAGAAGTATTTACAACATTTGAAATCATAACTACATGTTAGAATTCATAGCATGCGCATGTTACACAAAATTAACCATGGACTGGAAAATCTTTACTAAAACTAGGAGAAAATAAAACACAAAGTACCAGCCCAGTTATTTGAGTGTAAACCGGGTCCAAAAATCACATGACTAGGCAATTTTGATAAAAAAAAAAAGAGAAAATATACTGGAGAGGAAAATTATGACAACTGATAAAGAGTAAAGACAAAGTCATGGATGGTACGGGATCGAATGGAATGGAAAATATCATAAAGGAGCAACTAGAAGTCAAATTGGAAAAACATCAGATTGGTTAGCATTCATGTCCCACTTGCCTTTGCTTCTATCTGACAATGTTAAAAGCTCACTTCATTTACAGTGCAAGTTTCCTACATTTCAATCTGCTGAAGTCGCAGGTTAAGCTTCTTCATACTTAACTGGCAGAATTTGAAACAAGATTTTCAGCATCTGCAGGACTTACTTCCAAAAGTTTCAAGCTAACTGGTACTCCCTTCAGTCGGAAATACATGTTGTTTCCAACTGGAGGCTTGAACAAGCAGCAAGCAATCCTGGTTGTTGGAACATCAACTATTACTGGTCGGAGGGAGTATATCATATGTAGTATCGTCAGGCACGACTCCACTGCTGAGCATCTTATCATGCAATTGGAATGCCTCTTGCAGCTTACCATCACGGATGTGTGCATTTATCAGCATGTTATAAGTAACAGTATTTGGGCACACATCTAATCTTCTCATATCGTCCAATAACCTCTTAGCACCATCAATGTCTCCACTTCGGCAAAGACCATGGGTTAGTGCTGTGAAAGTTTTATCATCAGGAATATTGTGATTGGCCAACATCTCTGAGTACAGTTCCAAAGCAAAGGCCACATTGCCAACTTTTGAGAACCCATCAATTAAGGTTGTATAGATTTCTGTATCAGCAACAATTCTTTGTTTGATCATGCCATAATAGAACTTCGAAGCTTCTGCCATCATTTTCAAATTCTTGTACCCTGTAACAAAACTATTGTAGACAGTGACCTCTGGTGTTAAACCATCTTTCAACAGAAGAACCAAAAAATGGAGTGCATGAGACATATTCCCCTGTTTGCAGAACATATTTATGAAAGCATTGTATGCAGCAATGTCAGGTTGAATGCCATTGTGCCTCATGTAAATGAGCAGCTTCACTGCGAGATCACAGCAATTGGTCCTACAATAACCATCTATAAAAGTGGTATATGTTACTATATTTGGGGTTATACCTTTCTCACACATCTGCCGATACATAGCGAATGCAGAGCCCATCATACCAGCTTTCACAAATCCATTAATGATACTATTGTATGTCATTGTGGTTGGAACAAAACCTTCACTTAAAAATCTCTTCAACATTTCATCAACTTCACAAACACGATCGACCATGCAAAGTCCATTTATAAGAATGTTATATGTATAATGACCGCAAGAAACTCCATTCTGATGCATTTCATTAAGAAGGGCATAGGCCTTGTCAAAAGCTTTCTTCTTGATGTACCCTTTCATCAGAGTTGTGTAAGTGACCTCATTAGGTGGGAATCCTTTACCAGGCATCTCAGAGTATAACTTGAGTGCTTCATCCATGCACCCCTTCTCACAGTACCCCAGCAGCAGGCTGTGGTATGTCACAATAGAAGGTTTGACTCCTGCTTCCTTCATCTTATCCCATAAGTTGACTGCCTCATGGAGTTTGTGATGCTTAGAGAGCCAATGAATTAGACAACCATATGTGAAGACATCCGGTACCCCAGTATGAACCACAAGATCAAACAAGGCAATGGCATCCTTCCACTGTTTGTCTCTTAGGAGGCCGTTGATCACCAAATTGAATTCATATGTGCTCGGCAACAATCCCCGCTCTATCATCTGGCGGCATAGCTTATATGTCTCATCTGTCATCCCCTCTGCATCACAACCTTTGATCAGGACCCCATATGTCACATTAGTCGGTGTCACACCATCCCTGACAGCCTCATCAAACAAATCTAATGCTTTTCGAATTTCTCCATGCAAGCAATACCCGTGCATCAACGTCGTTGCGAGAATCACATCCATCTTCTTCCCCGTGGCCAGCAGCACCTGATCCTTCAGCCGCAATGCCTCATCCATCCTCCCGACCTTGGCAAGCACACCCACCACAGAATTGTACGTTAAATACCACGGCTTGAACCCTGCCTCCCTCATCTTCCCCAGCACCTGGACTGCCCGGTCTGCATCGCGTAGCTTGCACAAACCTGTGATTGTGATGGCATAAACAAGCTCGTCGGGCTTGACCCCGGCACCAGCCATTTCATCGAACAGCCTGACGGCGTCACCGTGCATCCCTCCCCTAACGCAGGCCCGCATCACGGCGTCGTACATCTTCGCATCTGCGTAGTACCCCTTGCACCGCATCTTGTCGAACAGCCTGAGCGCATCCGCAGCCGACGCGCCCCGTGCCGTGGCGACCAGCAGGTCGGTGCGAGACTTGGCGTCCGGGACAACGCCCCTCGTGACCATGCGAGAGTATGCGGCCACGGCGGCCGCGCAGTCGCGGGAGGCACGGGAGAGGCAGGTGAGGACGTGGCTGAGGAGCTTGGCCGCGGCCGGCGAGCTAGCGTCCACGGCGGAGAGGACGACATCGACGAGCTCGTTCGGCAGGACGCGCGTATCCAGCGCAGCGGAACGGAGCAGATGGAAGGCGTGCAGGCCGTCGGGCGAAGAGGCGAGGAGTGCGCGGAGGGAGGAAGCGAGGTCATCGGCGACGCCGTGACCACGGGCGGCGGATGGTCCGGTGAATTGGGTGGAGAGGGGCTGGGCAGATCTCTGCGGCGGCGGGGTCGGAGACGGAGAGGAAGATGCCGCGGAGGAGGTGGCGGCGGCGCAAAGGCTGCGCCGTGAGAATGGTGCGGCGGCGGCGAGGAGTCGTGGCGGGCGCATGGTGGCGCTGGCGCCTTCAGGGCTTTTCAGAATTGTGATCGAATAGCGGTTACATTTCTTCATTCTAGTTCAGTTTCATCAGAACCCCAACAATTTTTAGTAATTTCTACAGAAAATAAACTGTTTTCTATTTTATGTTCATTGTATAGATACACTCACGTGGAGTCCAATAAAATTAGGTTTTCCATTTTATGATTTTCTATAATTTACTATGATTTTTTAAATATTCAACCTAAATAAATTAAAAAGAAAAGGACGAAATCTTCATAGAAAAACTATGTACTAAAGAACACCATGTTATTTGTTCACTAGGTAGATCTACTCATGTGGAGTCTAATAAAATTTGATTTTCTATTTTATGATTTTTTAAAAATTCAACCCAAATAAATAAATAAATTAAAAAAAAGCACAATTGTTAGCGTCGTCACTGTAGTGGGGGATCAGGATAAAACCTAAACAATAGTTTAGAAACCCAAATGATCGTTTTGAAAGTTTGAAGACTGGGATGAGCAATAGTTTTGGGACCTAAATAATCATTTTTATAGTTTTGGGACCAGGATGAAAACTCACTGATAGTTTAGAGACCGACAATGTAATTTACTCTTATATTATCATATAAATTTGATCAATCTTAAGATACTTTTACTCTCTATTTTTTTTAAATGACTTATAATTTAGGATTGAAAGAGTAATAAAAATATTAATCTGTATGGTGCATAATTAATATTATTGATAGATATTTGAAAATAGTTTTTAAAATAAATTTATTTAGAGATACAAATGTTGCATATATTTTTTATAAATCAAGTCAAATTTATCCATACCCAAACTGCTTCCATTAGATTCCATCGTACTAATGCCCAGTGGTTAAGTGGTAATCGCTATTAATGCTGCTGATTGGTGAAAGACAGGACTAACAGAAACTTCAGCAGAAATAAATACATGTGCTCCATTGGTTGCAAGTACTACCTCTGTCCAGAAAAAATATAATTCAAGAATATAATAAGTCGATGTTTATAACTTTATATAAGATTCTTCATTGAATACATTTCTGCATTATATATATTTTATATCATACATAGTCCCTTCGTCTCAAAAAGAATGCAAATTCTAGGGTTTAAACAAGACAACTTAAAATTGTGACTCTCGTAGAGAAGTGAGAATTGTATTTTTTTTGGGACACAAAAAGCATTGATATTTTTTTCTATAAACTTAATTAAACTATTTTACTTTAAATAGTTTGACTAAAATAGATCTACAATTGTGTCGGAGGAAGTGGGTTCCGAGTTCCTTAAAATCTCAGAACAACAATCGTTACAGTAGCCTCATCCAGGCACACATCAATGGGTCACCACATGTCACAATTCCAAAATTCATCACCATGGAAGGGAAGGAAGTATAAGCAGAAACAGCTTCTCGCTGAATGGTACACTCGTTGATACATATATATTTTGTGTGGTTGTGCCTACACTGTCCTCACCAAATGGCCAAACCGTAGTCCCCAAAAACCTACAAAGTGCATTGCCAACTTGCAATTAGAGAATCATCTTTCGACTGAACACTACCGTACCAAAGCAATAAGTTTCGAAAAGTGAACTGGAGACCAACACACATAAACCCACAGAGAAGTGCAGAAGAACATATATCATACTTACATACCAGCCTCTTAAATCAAGTATAAAGAAGTTTCGGCAGATTGCGGCCACAGTGTTTGTGCCAGGTTAATGTCACTAGGGCTGACTGGACTTCTCTATGCCTCAGGCCTCAGCAAAGAGATAATGCAGCAAAGGACCCACAACTGCTATACTTAGACTATTACCCAGCATAGCATACCTGCAACAAGAGGGTTTCAAAAGCTATGTATGACAACCTGTAATTATAAACACTAGTGATCCCATTATTTATTACAAAACAAATAGCTTTATCTCTAATACTTCTTATATACACTCCAATTCAAATGCTTTTGTAGTTTACTGAAACAAATCAGAAGTGTATAATGGAACTTAAACTCACTGTTGCCTAAGGCTTATGTGATCCGGGAAGTAGAAACTTGAAGGGAAGGAATGGAAATTGGCGACCTGAAAAAATATATAAACAACATCAAGAGGCAGGGGAAGGATTTAAACATATGAAGTGTAAACAGGCAGCTACCTCTCGAGGAGTGAAAAATCGTAGGCCCAACTCCTTCAGTGAAGAAATTTGAAGCTTCTCTTCAGGAACCCATTTGAGGTTCTAGTATTTGAAGTAAGGTTATCATTAGGCAAAATAAGACAACGTATAAACGAGTGAAGCTTAGACCAAATGAAAAGAGTGATGATAATGAATCTTACTTCAGATGTAGCCAACAAGGAGCCTGTCCCTTTCACATAGCGATAGTAGCTTTTAGTGAAACAGCAGCAGCGCTTAGATTCAGGGTATACAATATCTTGCAAGTAGTCAAGAGTCACCACAATACCAAAATCAAAGATTACTAAAAGTTAATAAAACTAATAAATGTAAACCCACATTAAGAAACAATAAAAAACTGATAAAGAAGGTAACTCAATACAAGAAAGAATCAAGGATACCCATAGCGTTCCCCCACCGCTCAATGAAGTTTACTGGGACCATGTAATCTTGCAAAATTGACTCATTTCGAGTGCCTCCATCAGCCTCCTTGACTAGATAAGATACAGTGTCATTACAGCTACAAATCAGCTTCTTCAAATAACATCATGTAAACTTAGCAACGATAGACCTTACTGCAAAGGCTGGCGGCTGAGCCTTCCTACTTACCAAGAAAATCTTTTATCGGCTTACAAACTGGCTCCAACTCTTCTTCAGTTTGGTGGTCACTACCCTTGTTCAGTGTCAAGCTTAGGCACATAGGTGTCTGGAGCAACTTATTGTTGACCGATGCATTTCGAAACCGCATAGGTTCTCGTTTCGCCTGTTGATAAAAAAATCAGTTGTAGTTAAATAATTCATCCATACAATCCAGTGGATTTATCACATCAGAAAATGCCCCACATAGACACAGTTTCTCATTTCTGGAGGAGACCATATTTTAGCATGAGCAAAAGATTCCCTGGAGACAAGGACATCCCTCAGCTAATAGTCAGCTAAGAAGTGATGGGCAAATAAAAATGAAAATAAGGGTTGTGAAATGCCATGTCAAGCACTAAAAAGTTCTTACCAAACAGAAGTAGCGAGGTCTAGAAATATGGGACACCAAACTGTAAGGGGCTTAGGATGAATTCTTGTGTCTTAAAATTGAGACTTGAAAGGACCTCCAGCAACTGATCATGTGTATCAGACACCTGGCATAAATGAACAAGATATATCCACTATTGAGAAGTTCAGGTATTAAAACAAAAAAAAATCCAAATAAAGTTTATACCAACCTCGAATCCAACTACGTTTTCCACAAATAACATTTGTGGAGGATAGCTCATGTCTTGCATGAGGTTGAGAATCTTGATGAATGAAAATGCACGAGCATCAGCTGAATGTTTCTGAAGTCCTACACGATGGTTAATCCATGAAGCAAAATTGAAAAATAGAATATAGTGCTAGAATAGATATTATTTAGAGGGAAACCTTGCCGTGTGTATGGCTGGCATGGAGGAGAAAGAAGCCATGCATGTGCCTTGTATTTGTCTAAGTCACTAGCAGTGAGCGTTTGAATGTTGCCCTGTAGTACAAGAATGATGCATGTACATACAGTTAATAGTTAATAAAACTATAACAGCATATAGTTCAGTTCATTCTTCACAAGTAAAACTAAAACATAAAAACCAATGTGTAGGTAGAATGATATTATCCTTCTGAAGGTGAGGTACATGACCCAGGCACATAACTCTACGCAAATGAGAAATACAAGTGACCATTGCCCCTCTATACCCTTCAACTGCAAAGTTAATGAAACTCGCCCTAATTTATCAACTATGGGCAGGCAACAAAGAAGGCATCCTCAATTTCAGTCGAGTTAGCAATAGAAACTTTCTAAAAAAATTGTATAATGCAAATACACGAACAACATTATGGCTGCAGTACCAAGAAAACAGGGCTACAAAGTGTCGTCTCATCTGGACATCAGGCAGCATAGCCAAGGTTCTGACCGAATCCTCAGGTGATCATCACAACTGCAAATTTTTTTGCCTTGCGCCTAGGCTCACACTTAATCGGTTGCACTAGACACATATACTAACACATTCTATTCTCGGTTTCAGGACTACGAAAGAGCGTAAGAGTTTGGGGTCAAAGCGGAGAGCACCTGGCAGGGGCGGTGGCCAAAGTTGTGCTCATAGACGTCATTGGCGACGTCGTTGATGTCGAAGGCTTCCACCACCTCCGCCCGCACGCCCGACGCCATCAGCGAGTACCTCTGCAAGCAAAAGGGGGAAGGCGCCGAAACCCTAGCCGCCGTTAGATTTAGATAGATGACTGGACGAATCGGAGGAGAGAACAGGGTATTCGGTAGTACCATGCCGCCGATGCCGCTGTAGAACTCGAGCACTCTCCATGGTGCCGTCGCCTCCATCGCCTCCGGCAGTCCGCGGCGCGTGCTAGGCTGCAGCAACAGTTTGGAACCCCGGTCCCCTGACGTTGGCTGAGAGTCAAACTACGGTTACGAACTCACTGAGAGCTGTCCGCCGTTCGGTGGCATCCAAAGATACTGCTGTTTTTTTTTCTTTTATTTCGAGGCGTTTGATCCTTGAATTAAAGTTTAGTTCTATGAAGATCCTTTCTATTTTTAAAAAAGGCTACTGGGTTTCAACCTTGAGCATCTTCAACAACTCCTTAAAATTGACTTGCTAAATCATGTTATTCCAACAATTTGGTAAGTTGCTAAAATATTTGACAAGTGAAAAAGAGTCTTCTCTTCAACAATTTATTATTCCAACTTTCTAAACTTGAAAAAAAAAAGTCCACCAACTAATAATCCATCTCAACGTGACGGCGAGGCACACCTCTGACGAGGCACCGAAAAAACGTACGTCCGTCCAAATAAAAAAAGTGTACGAAAGAAAAAAAAATAATAAAAATAAAAAGGAGAAAAAGCAGCACCGAAAAAAGAAAGCTACGTACGCCGAGAAAAAAGAAGCACGGGAAAAAAGAAAAGAAAAAAAAAGAAAGAAAAGGAAAGCTACATCTATTACTATATAAAGCGAACGAATTAGAAAATACTTATTACCTAAAAATTTTGTACCCACATAAGGTCTCATCCATTGGATATCTTTCGATTTGAAATCTATCGTTTTATATCAATTTAACATATGGACCCAACATAGACGACAAATACGTACGCCGAGAAAAAAACAGCACAATCAAATAGACAAAATACACTTAAGAAAAGATCTCATCCAGTCGCCGCCCGCCCGTCCGCCGCCTCAGCCATCATCGCTGGTCCCCCTCCCTTCCCCTTCGGCATCTCGCCGGGGGCCGAAGGGAGTGGGGATCCATTGTTTTTAATAAGTTTCTCCAGTGGATCAAGTTTTGAGGGTTAGGTTTTTCGGCGGCGCGAGCTTGGTGGATGTGGCGGCGCTGCCATGGTGGAATAAAGTCCCCCCGGTCTTCGTCCATCTCGTCGTCGTCTACTCCGGTGACGATGAGAGACCTGTGAGGTGGTGTAGGAGTTTGCGGCGGCTGCTGTTTCGTCGTCACGACGGAGCGGCAGTGCTCGTGCCGCGTCTAAGGTCAAGGATACGGTGGTGGCTGAGGGCATGGCGGCAAGATGGAGTGTGGTGGATCGATCGCGATCTACCGACGACACGAATCGGGATTGAGCGAGCTTGGCTTCACCGCGACGACGAATGTCATCGTCAGCACCACTCTCGTCGTTTCAATCTGGATTGTGATCCTGACGGATGGGTGCTCAAAAACTTCTTCGCTTCCGCGAGATCGAGCGTCTGCTGCAGTCCACCTCAACGCCGGTGGTTTCCTACGATTTCTGGTGATTCAGGTTTGACAGCGTCGGCTGGTGTCGGCGGTCTTCGTCGGCAGCGACTGCAGCCGGTTTACTTTCTCGTAGAATATAGGTTGGACAGTTGTTTTTCGTATCCTTATTCGGTGTACTTGTATTTAGACATGTTTTTCCATTAATTAATACAGGTATACTTTATAAAAAAAGCAGCACCGAAAAAAAAAAAGAAAAAAAAAAGAAACAAAAGGAAAGCTACATCTATTACTATAAAAGAGCGAAGGAATTGGAAAATACTTATCACCTAAAAATTTTATACCCACCTAAGGTCTCGTCCATTGGATGTTTTTCGATTTGAAATCTAACGCTTGATATCAATTCGACATATGGACCCAACATAGACGACATATACTTTCCTTCTTCATCGCCTTGTATCTTAATTTTTTTTACCCACGTCAAAAATAGCGCCGCCACCGTCCTCTCTTGGCCACCTCCCGTGCCTACCTCCCTGCCGCGCTGCCTCGCGTTCGCGTCTGAGTCCTCCTCCTCAGCCTCCTCCGCCCAGTCAACACGGGCACGGGGGCCGCAGGTGCAGTGCGCTCCGCCGTCGTGGCCTCTCGTCATGCTATCTCTACGTTGCGATGATGTTGGGTCAGGCCGGCCGACCTACTCGAGGCTAGCGCTCGCCGCCTGTTAACTTGGGCGCTCGGCGAATCGGCCACTGCAGTCGTGTCGTCATGGCCGGCAGCCACCGGCTAGGAACCAGCAAGCCAACGATCAAGCCAATTCATCATTGGTCGATCTGCAGGCTCGCCAAGATACCGTATCTTCTTAAAACGAATGCAAGGTACATTATAGATAACATATTGATCGCAGTTCATCCATTATTAGCCTGGTTCTAACGTTTTATTCCATGTATAGTTAATTTCCTTCGTATTGGCTGCAGCAGATTTGCTATGCACCTGATATTGTGATTCATTAATTAATTGAAGTTCTAATTTTCTATGCTATATGCAGGTCTGGAATTAAGCTACATAGCTTCATTCCAAGTAATCTATGTACCCAGTCTTGTGATGTCTGGAGTCCGGAGTCTGGATAGGGATTAGATTTACACCTTTTTTTTTTCTATAGCTACTGATTTGTCCTAGATGGAAAAGCACAACAGCCAGCAAGCTACTAAGGATGCTTGTATAAGAATATAGTTCTGAACCTGAAGTTCTATTATTGTATTCCCAAATTTAATCATCTAACTCTCCTACAAGCACCGAACCGGCTATCAGGAGCACAAAGGTGAAGGATTAGTAATCAGTACTGCTTGGGGTGAACTATTCAGATTCCATTGTCGCTGAAATAACTCAGAAGTACTCCATCAATTTGAGCAAACTGCGTAAATCAATCTGTTGAATCCAACACAACGTACAGTCGATTGATTGGCACACACGAGCATTGGTGTTGGAAATTCTTGGATCAACAATTTTTCCTAACACGTCTGGTGATAGTGTTCCAGCTATATATCTCCAATGCTTAGAGAATTTAATACAACCAACAAAATAGAACTGTGGAGGAGCTGCAATTGCTGTGTTATATAGACAATTGAGCATTGGTGCTGAGAGTGATCTGAGATATCAGAGTCTTTATTACTACTAGAATAATTGTCTTGGTCACATTTACCTTTTGGTCGTCCAATAAATCGAGTTGAAAAAACAAATGTGGAAGAACTGCATGGAGATGAGTGTGACTGCATATTTCCCTGTTTTGGGGGCAAAATGGAGGTAAATGTTTTACCAAGAATTGGTTTTTTATTCTACTTTATGTCAAGATTTTCTTGTAATTTACTAGCTGTAATATATGGTCATACGGTACTAAGTATTGTGAAAATTTGGTGAATTGGAAACCATATGATTGTTTCATTGGGCAGATGCCAATCCAGATGCATAATGAGATTGCTTGGTGGTTTTCTAGACTACCACTGATCCATTTTTGGATTGTGGAATTCCACTATCCAGATAGAGTGTCCATGGACGTCTCCTGCGGACGCTTGACATCATCCCAGAACCCTGCGCCGGCATTGCCAAGTCCTCGGCTTGATTGTGTGCCGTCGCCACTGGTGCGCACAGGTACGCGCTTGTCAGCGTTCAACTTCAACCTCTCCCCTAATCGTCGGATGCTCTCAAATTTGGGCTACGTCTGTGCAGGGAGATGTGAAATTCCCTGAAATAGAATTCTACAAATTATTGTCAGTAACTCAATATGCATGATTCTTAAATCCGAGCATGAAAATTCCGCAACTTCAACTTCTTCAAATGGAATGTGAAAACCTGCCCTTTAGAATAGATAAGGTGGAGAGGTATAGTAGGATGAGCAGTTCATCACATTAACTACCGTATAGTATCCGGAGACTAATCTGTATGATTTTTATTACTAATCTGTATGATTTTTTTTACATGATAGTTCAAGCTAAAAATAATAATTTAGAACAAAGCTAGATTGTTTTTTACATTTCTGCACTACTCCCTCGGTATCCTAAATAGAGGTCGTTTTAGACAGCATTGTGCATACCAAGGAGTGATTAATTAGGGGAGAGTTTTCCTTCTTCTTTACCGTTATTAAATAGGCCGCGGGTGGTATTTATACAACATCACTTTGTAGTCCATTTGGTAATCGTTACGTGGCCCGAGGCTACGAGAGCCCAGGCGCTAGCACGGTCATAGCTTTCACTCGATGGCGTGCACGGGAGCCCAAGCGTCAGGGGTAGACGGCGTCCAAACTTGCTTTCATGCAGTAGAACGATATCTACTTCTCAACTCCTCCCCAACTCTAGAACGACCTCTATTTAGGATAGAAAGGGAGTACTGCAGACCTTTGGCCGATCTGCAAAACTGGCTATAGTTTCGGTGAAATTTGCGTCCGATAAAAAAAAAGGTCTTTATCCCGGTTGGTTTACTCGGTTTACTCGAATGTAAATAAAAAGAGTTCCTTAGTGATTGAACTACAGTTTATATCCTTGCTTAAATATCCACACAATACCCTTATTACATTTGGAGTCTAACATTAAAAAGAACCTTTGGAATCTACACAAGAATGTAACGTTCTTGGTCTTGCAGGTATGACCTAGCTAAATATTTTTGCATAAAAGAAGAAATGTGAAACTGAGTAAGGAATTCTTTTGAAACCTACTTTTAACTCATGTTACATCAGTTTAGGCTACCCGAAGTGTTGTTATCTGAAATAAAGGCTGCAACGTAGAAAACCTACTTGAGATTGCTTCAGTACCAGTGGAGTTCTGTTAAAATAATGAAGGATTTATAGATTTTTCTTGCCTCATTGTACATCAGAGACTATCTACTATATATGTAATCAAATGCTTCAGTATCTCACTATGGTCTAATATATGTTTTTTTATGATTCAATAGGTTACTTTAGGGCACCCGCAATGATATAAGTTAGTAATAGTCTCTAAGTCAGTGTTATCTTTTAGCAATAACTTATATTATGATTGGGCCAACTTGACACTCTCACACAATCTTGAAATATATGTATGAGTCTAGCTCTTGGCTAAAAATTAGCCTTTCTCTCTCTTCAATTAAAATATGAGAAAAATGTTTACAGTCAACTTATGAGCTAAGCATTGCGGGTACCCTTATACAAAAAAAAATTATCGCAATGCATGAGAAATCATGACATAAACACGTGCGTGTCGCACGTGCATTTTCACTAGTGCGGAGAAAAAGCAGAAAAAAATACGGAGTAAAAAAAAGAGACGTAGGTACCGAGATTTCGCCGATACGCAGTGAACATCGAGTGCGGAGATTTACGCCCTCAGAGCCGATGTTTACCAAGTTGGTAAATATACCAAGTCGATTTAAGGAGTTGTTGGAGAGGTGTTTTCGTGTTTTTTCCAAAAAAAAATAAGAATATCAAGTGAATTTGAGGAGTTGTTGGAGATGCTCTTACACCACTTTTGGTTACATGGACTAAAAAAAGTCCATGTCACATCGGATATCTAGACACTAATTAGGAGTATTAAATATAGACTATTTATAAAACTAATTTGCCAGCAGAAGACTATTTTGCGAAACAAATCTATTAATATAAAATAGTCTATGAATTGACAATATGGTGCTACAGTAAACATATGTTAATGATCAATTAATTAGGCTTAATAGATTCGTCTCGTGGAGTTAGGGATGAAAACGGATCGGATCGGTGCGGATAATAGCTTCCCCGTATCCTAATCCTATTTTTTTAATTGGATTCGGAACGGGTCGGATATTATACGGTTTCGGATACAAAAGCGGATTTTTTAGGATATCGGAAATGGTACGGATTCAAACCGGTTTTCGGAGTGGAAGCGGACTTTTCTAAGTCGGATAATATGTGTTTACATATTGTTTTTTAAGATGAGAAACAATTCATTAGATATCATTTATGCTTATAAAATAATAAAAATAAATCGTTAACTATGATTATGCACTACAATATAATAATGCTAGTGTCATGGGTTGGACTGACTTGTACTCTTGTGTTTGGGCTCCTTAAAATATTCGGTTGTCCTATTATAAGCATCGGATAATCCATGTTCAATTATCGGATAATCCATATCCACCGGATTTTGCCAATCCCATATCCTACATCGTATCCGCATGTAATCGGATACGGATTATTCATATCCGCACGGATTTAAAAAACACTTCTCCATATCCTTAAAAGACGGATTCGGGGCGGATCGGAGCGGAGGATTATCCACACCACTTTCATCCCTACGTGGAGTATTACATGGCGCTGCAATTAGTTTTATTATATAAATTATATTCAATTCATTTAATTGATACCAAACATCCGATGTGACAAGAGACTAAAAATAAGTCAGACAACCAAACATCCCCTTATTGCAAAATGAAAATAAAGGTCTATTTAATAGGGTTTCTTTTTAGTTTCGATTCTGACTTCTCTAGAGTAACTCTTACCAAACATTTTTTAAAAATCAGGTTTTTTTTTAAAAAAAAACTAGAGCCGGAGTTGTTCTGGAGGAATGTCTGCTCCAAAATAGCTCTGGCTCCTCTAGACAAACCCATTAGACATACCAAACGTCCAAACTCTGAGGGTCTGTTTGGAACGCAGGAATTTTACAGGAATCACGCAGAAATTTCACAGGAATCAGTTCATTTTCACAGGAAAAACGTAGGAATTGGGAAAAATTTCCGCGTTTCAAACATGGCTTGAAGTGTTTGTTTAAGCGGTGGGCAGGGTTGCTTTAAAACAATCTACTCTACGCGTTGGTGAGTCTCTAGACTATGGTTAGAGTCCAATAACACCCTTAGGCTGTCTGCAACATGAGATCTATTATGACACTTAAATTTAAAATAGGTCTCTAATTATATGGGAGAGTTATTTTAGGTGGCCGGAACGCCATAACTTAAAATAAGCATCTTCTCCCCGGAAGATTTATTTATAGAAAGGTTCTCTTTGAAATATATTGTTGTTGAAGAAGATAAAAATTGGTTTCCAATTATTTGCCTATAGTGCTATCCAAAATCCCATATATGAGACCTGGTACTCATTAATTACAGATGGAACTTCATTCTCCATACACAAGTTGTTTAAGCTTAGATTTTGATATGGGATTATGGCATTTCTCTTTTATGACTTGAAGCATGTACTTTTTTATTCGAATCTGAATACACAAAATTGCAACGGAAAATTTCTCCCACACGTGCCACCTCCCACGCGCGCGCGTCTCCTCGCCACACCCTTCCGGCCTGGCTGCCCGGCTCACGCGCCCTCGACCTGACCCGATCTCCTCCGTCCATCAAACCATTAGCACGAACCTTGACGCACTTCACCACCACCCACTCCCCGGCCCGCCGCCCGAACAGCTACTTTCCCTGCCCGGCTGCCCTTATTATTTCCTCTCCGCCGTCTCCGTCCTCGGGTCAAATCGAATCGAGCCCATCCATCTCCATTTCCGCCGCTGCCGCCGAGAGAGAGCCCGCCCCGGCCCATCCACCACCATGTGGCGCCGCCTCCACACCCTAACCCCCGCCTTGCGCAGGGCTACTGCCGCCGCTGCTGCCGGGGCCCCGGCGGCGCCCGCCTCCTCTGCAGCCCGCGCCGCGCCGCTCTCCTCGGCGGCCGCCGCCTTCCGCCGCACAAGCCCTCTCCTCTCAGGTAAGGATCTCGTATCCCCCGGATCTCGATTCCCTGGCGGCGTCCAGCGCTGATCGAGTGGCGGTGGCCGCGTGGGTGTGCTGCTGTAGGGGACAAGCCGGTGAAGGCGGAGGATGTCATTCCCATCGTCACGGGGCACGAGCGGGAGGAGCTGGAGGCCGAGCTCCAGGTGAGATGGTCCGGACCTTGCTCCATAGGGAGGAGCTGGAATGCACGTCCGATTTGGGTCTGGGAAATGGCTTCTGATTCCTCGATCTGGCGCCTGGGTTTTGCAGGGGAAGAAGCGGTTTGACATGGATCCCACGGTCGGCCCCTTCGGTACCAAGGTTAGTTGGCCCTCGTAGATTTGACCGTTGTTTCTGACGTTCCTGTATCGGATTATACATGGAGGCTTTCTATGTTTATTATAATAATTAGGGTTCTTCGTGTATTGGTATTTTAATGAAATGTCTGGGATGTATAGTTCTGATAATAATTGATAACATCTGGGTTGTTGGGTAAACTACTCGCAAGTGATCAGATTTGCATTGTGCTGCAAACTATTTGCATTGTTGTCTTGTATCCCAAATTATAAGACATTCCAGGCAAACTACTTTGACATGTTATTGTCTTGTATTGGTATTTGTATCACAATGCTTTGACTCTCCAAGATACTTATAGTTTTTTCTATCAGTATCCATGCATTGTTGTCTTAATAGTTAATACTATGCTCGGATAATGAACATCAATCCTGTTTAATGTTTATCATACATTGTTCTGAAAAATTTGGCATCATGTGTCTGGCTGGTGTTTTTTAATCGTTTTCATCTTGTCTCTACCATGCCATGTTTTCTGCTGAATGCTGTTACTACGGTTTCGTGCAATTCAAACCATTTCCGTAGCTAATTTTATGACTAGAGCTGTGAGGCTTTGAGCCTGCTTGGCTGCTTCTCAGCAAGTTGCCTCCCACATGCTAGACATACTATCACTGTTTTAAAACTGGCATATTAGACACCATATTATTATTGTTGGAGCCTACCTAATATCTTTTGGGCTAAGAAACACTTCAATTTCAGAAGTACACACAATATCTGTGTTTATAATTGTACCAACTGAAATTATTGATCTATATTCATACTTATGTTCCTTTTCCATTTCAAAATACTTTTGGAATAGCCATTGTGCTATGGTCTTTGCCTACTCATGCTGAGATGCCAATGTGAAAGGTGATGATGACAAATTAATAAAATTGTGAGATGCACAAAAACACTTAAAATCAATCTTCCATTTATTTATGCTTAACAAAAAATGGTTTTTGAATGACAGATGTCTACTTGGCAGTGTTGTTGTTATTCTATTTGGTTCTAGAGAGCCGTTGGTCACACTGATAGTCTGATACAACTAATTCTTGGCTTGATAAGTACGGTATGGTCATAAGAGTATTCTATTTGGAATGCATTCTGTTTAACAATGCTATATGGACTAAAAGCTTGATAATTTAATGGTGCAATGGAAAAAATTTAACCATCAACACAAGTTTCAAAACCCTCACTTTTTAAATAATTTTGCATCATGTTGCATATGTTTTGATATGTAACTCTGCCTTGATATCAAGTTTCTCATATTACATTTATCAAATGGCCTTGTGTAACTCATGAGTCTTGACATCAAGTTGGATGTAACTCCTGCATTTTTGTGAGCTAAGGTTGTAACCTGTCATGCCCATGTTAGTTTCGTACCTGGGGTAAATACTATCAGTCTGATTGTGGTAGTATGAAGAACAAGAATAAATGAACCAGGGTATTAGGTTATTTCTGTAACTTGGCTTGAACTCGATTTCCCTTTTCTTTTTAGGATGATCTGTTTGTTTTTGTTATTGAGTTTTGACATATCCATTCTATGAAAAAAAATGTTCATAGGCCTGGAGACATTGTTATTTACCATTTAAGCTATCACCTTGCAGTGTTGACATGTCTTCTCGCCTTGCTGTGTACCTCCCCTCTTCTTTTTCTTTGTACAAATACTGGTCCACGGTTTTAGGTGTTAGATTCCGTTGAGACAGTTAATGGGTATAATGTGCTTTGTTCTGCAAACCGAGTGTTGGATGCTAGCAGTATTTTTAAGGCATTGGCAAGGCTTTGCCTCGGCAATGAGGTGCCTGCAGGGAGCAAGGCATTGACACCTAGCCAAAAGTAGTGAGAGGTTCAAGGAGACTGGAGGCAACACAGAAGGAAAAACCAATAGGGAATTAACCAGAAAGGCCATGCAGCTGTCTCCTATTTCATCCCACCAAATCCGACACTGCTTGGTACATCTGTGGTGGCAGCGGCAGCGGCAGCTGATCCAGAAGGGGTGACTGAGATCAATCTGCAGGGAGCAGCAGCAAGATGGAGGGAAGGAATGGAGGTCACAGGCTGTGCACGCAAGCAAGAGCAGCATGAGGGAAGGAGATGTGGCCGCTCTTCACCTGTGTGAGGGAGGGAGATGTGGCGGCGCTGCTCTTGTGAGCAGAGAGCCTGGCCCAGGTGGCATGTGTCAGCATGGAAGTGTGTGTCGGTGTTCCCCTTAGACCATGATGTGAGAAGGGACTTGTACTGGAGGGCACTCGTGGGCTGGGCCAACCACTTCTCTTCATTTGGCATTTGCCCTTTTTTGTTTTTTCTTTCCTCTCCCCTGCTGCTATTTTCCTATTGAGTAAAGTGTGATTCACCCCCGCTAAACTAGTCGCTTAATTTGACAGACCCACTCAAACTTCAATACCACACAGCATTCGCACCTCGCCTTATGAACGGGAATTGAAGGTGTCGTTTGAAAAGTTAAGTTGTGTATGTGTCTAGTATTGAAGTTCGAGGAGGTCTTTCAAATTGAGTGAGTAGTTCAGGGGGTGAATTGAACTTTACTCTTTCCTACTTGTTAGAATGGTGAGCAGGGGCGGAGAAGGGGGGTGGGGTGGTCAAATCTCCACTTATTTTTTGAAATTCAAATAAAATTTAAAAAATTTACACTGCTCCCCCACCCTCTTAAAAAAATCTAACTTCCTGGCTCTGCCCTGGTGGTAAGGCATCGCCTCACCTCGCCTTATGAACGCCTAGGTGTTGTGAGGGAGGTAGGTCTCCATGCCTTGCTTACCGCCTTAAAAACCATGGATGTAAGCATGCAGAGTTTCTCTGTTCTACCTTCTTTCTTACCTTTAGAAGTTTTGGATTAAACCTGGAAGAGTCTGCTATGTTTTTTCTTGTTTACTCTGCATTATGTTATTAAATTGCTTCTTTTGGTGCTGTTCCTGCAGGAGGCACCAGCTGTTATTGAGTCCTACTATAACAAGCGGATAGTCGGTTGCCCTGGTGATGAGGGAGGTAAGTCAGTGTTGTTCTCGCCCTTTTATTTTTCTAAAGTTAACAGCTGGTGTGGTGTGAAGCATTCATGTAACAATTTGCTTGGTTTTTGCATTCCCTTGCCTTTTTTTTTGCAGAGGATGAACATGATGTTGTATGGTTCTGGTTGAAAAAAGATGAGCCTCATGAGTGTCCAGTCTGCTCACAATACTTTGTGGTAATTTGAATTGCTAAATTGTTGTTTGCTATACTATAAGTTACTGCTACACAAGGACACTGCTGTGCTGATGTCAGTGTTAATTAATTATAATTATTTGGTTGGTTGATTTGTGCAGCTTAAGGTTATCGGTGATGGTGGAGATCCAGATGGTCATGACGATGAAGATGATGGACATCACTAAGGATGCCTTATGGTTCTGAAAATAAGAATTGAGGCATATGAATCCATTATACTTCTTTTTCTAGAACCAGACTGCTCCACGGCATCCTTGTTTATGAATAGACATTTGGCCATCAAAGCAGGTGGTAGTTTTCACCTAGGGATTTTGTCCAAACAAAAGCTATTTGAGATTTGACCCATGCATTTCTTTAAGAGCATCATCGAATAAAAGATGACTGCATCAGATTGCTTCTTCTGTTACCATATGGCCATCGGGTGTGATGGATATGTAATATTCAGTCATAAACAGCCCCATTTCTTTATTTAGTGTGCTGGGAAATTTGCAAAAGGCCTCCTATATCTTTGACAAGTTTGAAGCCAGAGTTTGATGATCCATCATTTTATGACTATTGTCTTAGTAATTATGCTGTTCTCTGACAATCTTCATGGTGTCATTTTCGCATGTATGCTATTAACTCAGCAGCTCCTAGTCCGGTTACAGAAGGTGCTGTCACTGGTTCAAGCTTCTTGTATGATCGTGCTATGTTTGGTATGTTGTGTGCTGGCACATGTCACCTGTGGCAGCTCTTTGCGGTTACAAATCATCGCACAAAATGAAATGACACTTGTTAGATTGGTTATTGGCTGTTCTAGAAAGTTTACATTCTTTGATTGGAGTTTGATCTTCGATTTGTGAGATGGACGGACGTATATGTTGTTAACAGCGGGTTGGACATCGTTGATCTCTTCAACCAACTCGGGACATGTCTCACAGTGTAACGCCCCTAACATGAATTTTCCAGGGCCTTTGAGGCATTGATTATTGAGCACAAGAGACACTGTTGTTGACAGCATTCAGAAAAGACGACGAAGAAGAAGAGGTTCTGCATCACTTGTTCCGCGTCGACCACCTGTCGTGCCAGCACGAGTTAAGCATAGCGAAATTCCGGTTTGGACGAATGGGAGGGCTTGCAAATACAAAAGGAAGAAAAGGGGAGGCAATCTGCTTATCTTTGTTTGTTCCATTCTTCGGATGGACTTTTCCAATCCTAGCAAAAAAGGTGTCCTTTATCATGTGTGATCTCAATGACGATGCAACAATACTTTTTTTCTCCGAGCTGCAGTAGCCGATTTGAGTTGCTATTTGGCCTGTCTGCTCAACTGGTTACAGCCCCCCTCAGCCGTTGAGAAAAAAAAGGGGATTAAACGAGAGAGCAATCTCTTCAATGCATTTCATACTACCAATCCAATCACACTTAGGCTAACAGCACCAACATCCATCATCTCATGCACTGTCGGCTACTCTATGCTGCCTTGCCTACACTACACGCGTCGAATACTTAGCTTCCCGGAAAATCTCAGAAAGCTCAGCCTCCAGCCAGAGCTTGTGTACGCCGGTGACGGTGAGGTGACTGGGTACGGTGGAGATGCCAACCGGAAGTGCTGTTCTGGGACTGGGATCGACGAGACGAATGTGACGTGTGACAACTGACAAGACAGGGACACGCCGGGATTTGGAAGCTGCCACTGTCAGTGCCACTCTCCCTAGAGAGGACGTACTTGATGGCTGCTGCCCGTTAACTGAAAATATATGCTCTGCTCTAGGTGAATGAAATGGGTGGGTGACGACGTGGAGGCACAAGCAGGCAAGGCAAAATGTTCCGCCCATGCTCCGCCGCTGGTGGCAGATCACCACCGGCGGCGAACTGAAGGCGACACCAGCGGCAGCGCGATACGACATCCGATCCGATCCGGCCGATCGATGGAATGGAGCGCAGACGAAGTTTCGGTATGGTATGAAGGAGATCGGATTCTTTTACTAGGTTTGGCGACTTCTCTTCGTCCTTTATTTGCAGACAGAATTGATGGGGAGTGCTGTCTAGCTGTTCGATTGATGTTCTTCCATCCGTCTGTTCTGCCTACTCGCTCCACCGTCACCCATGCATCCCTTTCTTTTTCACCAGCATGCAGCTCTCTACACATACACTGATCACTGAGCTTTCCTGTGATGCATGCAGTATATGAAATCAACATCTTATTATGCTCATAGATAGGATACGGTATTCCCCGAGTTTTCGATAGAATGGAAAGGGGTGTAAAGGAAAGCAAAAAATAAAAAATAAAAAAGGGGGTGCCTGCATTATTCTCCCCTATTCCATAAGCTTCCAGCTAGCGTTGTAGTGATTCACAATAGTGGCAAAGAGGAAGGAAAAGAAGGGCGCCAATGCAATTAATGCAAGAGGAAATTCCCGCGGCGGTGCTGAATCGGATGATGGTGATGGTGACAATTAATGCCATCCCGGCTTCTCTACTCTCTCGTTTCGTGCCGGCCGTGTTACTTTCATCAGGGCATTAGTTCGCCGAGATGAGGTTACGTATGCTTCGGATGCCTCACACATATATTTGTTTATTTATTTATTTACAAAGGAGGAGTGGATTTTCTTGTCACTAATATATTCAGTAACTTGAGGCTGCTCATGCTTCTTCTTCTTCTTATTTTCACCTTGTTGAGAGGCTTTTAGTTAATATATATAAGTGGGAAATAAATAAATGAGATAAAATTCCTTTTCCCCTTTGATATCGATGCTATTGTTGGTAATGGAAATGTGTGCGCTATGCAAAGTTCCTTTCACGTGAAAGAAAAAAGTGTGAAACGATGGTTTCATACACGTCGTCGTCATTTTATTCTGTTGAATTTTTTTTCTTCACCTTTTCTTTTGGCCAGTTCAGTGCATCCAGAATTCCAGATGGAATTACTGCAGGGAGAAGTGAAACCTGTAAGCATGAGTTCTCTGTGGCTCTGAATGCTGATCACTCAGAACACTGACAAAACTACATACAGAATGCATGGCTCCCTTGCTCAAAAATATGCATGGTTCCACCAAAGGATGGAATCAAATCCGATATTTCAAACTTTATAATAATATGTGCATGTACTCATGTGAAAAAAGCTGGATGTTATAATAAAATCTTTTTCAAGCTTTTGATGATGTGTGTTCCTTTTCCCACCACGTACATGCAAGAACATTTATCACACAGCTCAGAAGAAGCCAGATAAACGGAACAAACTTTTGCTCTGGATTATTCAAGGTTGATCAGATTACATGTTCGGCACTAAACCCACTTTAATTTCCTTTCTTCCTTCCTAACACACTTTCAAATGCCTCAAAGTGTAAGCACGGAATAAAAAGGACAAAAAATCAAATACATAAAAAGAAATGAGATGCCCACAGAGTTAACAAGAGAAAGAAAGTACGGAACGGGTTTTTGGTCGACAAATTTCAGGTGAGATCGTGTAAAATGCAACCGGCAGGAGGATTTGGAGACTTTTCATATGGCATTATTCTTTCTTTCTTTCACAATGGTGTGGTGTCCCCAAATACCTCTCTTTATTTTTGCATCATTCTTTGTTGCAATTTGGTCGTTGACCTTTTTCCGATTAGGCCTTGATGTCGACCCAATTCATACAGTAGCTCGCTGTTTTATTCGGTGGAAGATGATGAATGAACAAGGATGCCATATACTTAACGGTGCACGCAATCAGAAGCATGCTTGAAACACACTACAGTCAGCAACAGTATGTTCTGAGTTCTGACCTCTGTCTCTGAGAAAGGAAGTTTTTGTATGGAATGGAACTGTGTTCGTTCTGAACAGCTGGGATTCTGAATAAACTGTAGTGTATTTATAAGTCGTCGTAGATTTTCTGGGGTTCTGAATTAACTAGTGTATTTACTTACTACACGCATTGAACATGACAGGATGAAGGGATATATAAATTTTAAGAAAGTTTCTGCAAATTATATCCCCTCCACATACATAGGTAGGCCGACAAAACTGTGAGCTTTTCAGTAATGACAATTGTTCATATCTCACTAGCTCGTGCCACCTTTTCAGAAGAAATATTTTCTTTACCAAAACTTTATGGATGCTTTCATATTTCCTAGGAGCACATATGCAATTAACAGAAACCTATGGTATATAAGGAAAATATATGAATATGCAGCCTCCAAGCCCTAGGCCAGAAAACACAATCATAGCCTATATATAACCTCTAATCAATCAAAGGAACAACGGTTGGGTAGTCGTTAATATCCTGTGTCTCTGAGAAACCTCAGCTAGAAACCTGCTGTCTCAAGCAAACATAGGGATAGGGACAAAAACCAGGCATAGCTCACATAATCTAGCTGAAGCTGCCCCCACTCTGGTAACCCCAGCTCATTAAAAAATTGCAGTGCATACGATTCCTTCTGCCACACCCACACACACTACCAAGTAGTGGACCTGTCATATATATTTGCAAGATGAAAAAACCGAGTGCAGTTCCTTTGCATTATATTCCACTGCCATATATATGCGCTTGGCGCTCGGCTCCCCTAGTAGTTTAGATTTGACTTAGGCCCTTGTTTAATCGGTTTTAAATTTGGATCGTCAAAAAAAAGAAGGGATCGGAGCCTACCTCTCCCCTGGTCCCTGGAGCACTTGTGCAAAAGGCACGTCGCTTTGCTTTCCTTTTACTTTCAGGCGAGGCAGGAACATCAACCAAACGTGACGAGATTTTAGTACTGTAGTATATAGTGGAGATATGTCAGTAGAGTACGAAGGAAAGAAAATTCTTCAGTACAGCCCCATCCGGTTACTGTCAATGCGCAATTCTTCAGTTAAGTGTTGCTGTCAGTTCATTAGCTAGCTAGTTCCCTATACAGTGTCCATTCTTCTGGCTGAGGAGTGAGGAGTTCAGTTCGTTGTTGTCCTTCAGTATCGATATATTTATTTATGAATAGTCCTGGTGGAGCCATGCTATACTTGTTCGCTTCCGCTAGAAGCTGCAGCGGCTGCAGCTGCAAACACACCATTTTCTATTGTGCACCCTGATAGGAAGTGCTTGCTGAACAGCTGAAGTAGCACTGCGGCTGCTGCTGCAGCACCCCTTAACAGAAAAAAAATGTAGTAATCAAATGATACATACAGTGAGTACTACAACATTCTTGGAATGTAATGTTTGAAATTAGATAGTTATATATATTTGGTTTACCAAATAATAGAACCTCATCTCATTGAAGTGCCACTGGACCTGCAATTGTACCAAGTTGGCTTAGATGTCTGTTTCTTGTCGATGCCCAAGATACCTTCAAGATATTGCAGGAGCAGTACCCATCTGCAGGGCTATCAGGAATTTCACCAGGTGGGCATCTTTCAACTGACAAACACTAATCATATATACTCCCCTGTCCTAGACAGATTGGTGTGACAGGTGTGTGTGTGTGTGTCACACACACACACTATTACAGATTAAAAAAAAAATACCCTTGTGCTGAATCCAACCTGGTGTTCATGGACGGATGTTTACGGTAGATGGCCCCATCTAACTAGTCTTTGTGAGACAAATTCTGAACGATAGCATGCATGGAGTACCTATGCTGCTATCCATCCATTTACATCAACTGTAACTTTTGATCATAGTAGGACAGGACAGGAGGGTGAAAAACAAGCCTCTTGCGAACTTCCCAGAGGGGCAAAAAAAGATGTGAAATATTCTGCCTTTTCCTACTAAATATACCCTTGTCCATAAGAACATTTCCTCACACCACCCAGAAAGTGAGGAATTCACCGCCTTTATTTTATTTTACTTAATTCCACCCAGGGAATTAGTAGGGAAAATCGATGTTTATATGCTTATTCCTTGTCAATTCGGTTAATAAGGTTATATATATACAATATTCAGGAATTGTGCTGGATCAGTGGGCATTAGTTCCTGATCAAGATCAAAGAGAGGAAATTGGGTGGTTATAGCTAGGCGCGGCTGAAAGGGCTTCCTAAGCAATATTTATATATTTTCTTTGAAAAAAAAACTAAAGTAATGTTTTTATATTTCCGGTTTTCTCTCCACTGCCGAGGCTGCATCGATTCCATGTAACACGTACAAATGCATCCATGCCTCCTTGATCCTGCATGGACAGGCCATAGTAGCCTGCTGGGAATTGGCATAGAGAGCTAGGCCCGGCCCTTTCGTTGCTGGGATGGGACCTGTGTGCGATGCTGTGCTCTGTGTGCCACCTTAATCCTTGTCTCACAATGGCGTCACGCGCACGGACACTATGCATGGCTTCGGCAACTCATCAGTAATGCAGTAAAGGCCACACAAATTAATAGTGCAAGGAAAAAATATTCATGAAAACTCCATAGAAAAATGTATTTACGAGTTTGTTTTGAAATCATGCACACCGTAGTGTATCTATAGATTTTTATTACCATAAAAGTTGAGATTCAAACTCAATTTAGAAAAGTTATAGAAAAATAACAAACCTTAGGTGCATATATATGCCCTAGAAGACAAATTTCCTTCTGGTGCATCATATGCAACTAAATTAATTATTTTAGGTATGTTTTTTTTTTACAAAATGAAGGGCGGCCCTGGTGCAAGCGGTAGAGCTTTACCACCTGTGACCAAGAGGTCCAGAGTTCAAGCCCCAGCCTCTGCACATTTGTGCGGGAAGGTACATCCTTTTTTTTATGTTTTTTACAAAATGAGTTTGTATCACAACTTTTGTAACAATGTACTCCCTTTGTCCATGAAAAAAAATTCAATTTCTAGAATTTGTGTCATACATTTTTTTAACTTTTGACTAATTTTATAGAAAAATATAACAATATTTATAATTTAAAATGAGCACCATGTAAAAATATGTTCTATGATAAATCTAATGATAATAATTTGATATCATTATTTTAATATTTTTTCTAAAAATTTGGTGAAAGTTAAAAAAAACTTAGAACTAGAAATCTATTCTTTCAGAATAGAGGGAGTACGCCTATTATGGATATGTTTTAAAAAAATTGAAATCTCCTTAGGGCCCTTTGGATCACGGAATTGAATTCATTTTAATAATCATAATTTAGAGACATATTAATTAAGCTAATATGATTGTATATAAATTATAATTGCATATTATTATTCACTATATGAGAGACATATTTATTTGTTGTACTTCTATCGTATGAAGGGGAGTTTGAACAACATGTTATAAGTTGCAAATAGAAATATGAAATGGTGATCTATAGAATCAATTTCCATCTCTCACCCTATGAATTTGAGATAAGCTTAAATATGAACTTTGGAAAGTGGTGGAATATCAAATTCCAAGCCAAATATAGCTTAATTTATTAGAGTAGATTTCAATAGCCCTTAGTATATTTTTATATGGGGTTTTCACGGTGCCACCAAAGATGTGATCAACTGAATATTTTGTCATAATGCACCTATTCAATGACGCAATTCTTCCTTCATGTACCTAAAAAACAGGACTATTTATATGTTGAGCCATAAAAGGAAACTTGTGACTTTTGCTAACCATCAAATTGAAATCCAATGGGTTAGATGCATATATCCTTCCATGGATTTTTCATGATCATTTTTTTCCTAGATAGATTTTTCTTAGACAGGAACATGCAAACAACTTGATAGATTTTTTCTTGAACTGAATCATTTTATTTCACTACAAATAATTTTATTTCACTGCAACAATATTTTATCTTAAACCTTCTATATATTTCTGTACCTAAATTCACTGCAAAAGTATTTTTTTTCCTTGGACTCTAGAGCACACGTACTGCAAAAAAATCTGAAGTCAATTGACACAGAAACAGAACAAGGGGCACTGCAGCTGCAACTTTCTGCTATGTGAGTGTTGAGGTGAGATTCTTCCTCCCTCACCTCAACAAAAAAAAAAAAGAAAAGAATAAAAACAAAAACAAAGGATCAAGCCTTTTTATCCTGCTCCTACCTCCTAAACGGCTGAGGCTACCTTAGGTTGTTCCCTTATAGCTAGGCCCTTAGCTGTAACAAACTACTGTAGCTGCTAGCAATCCCGATCGCTTTCATTCCATGCGATGCGACGCGCGCCGCCCGGATTCGCTTCGCACGACACCCCGCAGCGACGCATGGAGGGCGCCGGGCCGCCAGCCAGCCAGCCAGCAGCAGCAGCAGCAGCAGCCTGAAAGCTGGTGGCTGGTGCTGTGTGCTGGCGCCTGTTCATATTATTCGATCGCCTCGCCGTCCCTGTCGAGCTCGCCCTATAAATACAGGTAAATTGGGCCTGTGCACTTCGTACTTGCAACAGCAGCAACCACCACCAAGCTTATTCCACTTGAGCCTCATCGTACTCGTACTTGCAGTAGCAGTCCGTCGTCGATCTCCATCGCCGGCCGTTGTCTCCTTCGATCTTTTAGCTACCTTCCAGTGGTGGTGGTGCTCGATCGACACCATGAGCTATGGGGGCAGCTCTTCTGGTCTGTGTGTTCCATTGCTCTAGAGCGGTGTTCTTGCTCTTTCTTGTGCCTGCAGCAGGCTGTTAGCTAGCTAGATGCATGATGCGTGGCCGGTTAACTAACTGACTGACCGAGGACGATGCAGGCGGGCGAGGGGGGAGGCGTGTGGAGTACGGCCGGACGTACGTGGTGAGGCCAAAGGGGAGGCACCAGGCCACCATTGTGTGGCTACATGGCCTCGGCGACAATGGCGCCAGGTACACCAAATGCTTAGCTTGTTTACTTACAGGGGCTTTTATTGCTCACTGTTTCATCTAGCTATTTACCCTGATATTTCCGGATCGATCGAGTTGCATAACATCAAACCTATTGAAAACAAAAAAGAAAAGTAAAAACATCGATAATCGATCAGCTAGGCACCTTACCTTGGGTAACATATATACGTAGTTCTAGTCTGAATGCGCGCAACAAAGACATGTGAATTGAAGTGGATGTGAGATGAAATGCATGGGAGAAAACACATGTCGATGGATGCATTGCATATGATCGGTAGACACTAGCTAGCTAGCTACTCCACATATATAATCACTTTATTCCATCCCCATTGCTACAAATAGCTTGCTACTATGCTGGTTGATAGGCAGGGCCACACCGTACCATTTGTGTCCATACATGCATATATTCCTAGGTACTTCCAATAGCTTGCTATGCTACCTAACAACAAACAATGAACAACCATGCATGGTACTAGCTAGTACTGTGCCGCGGCCATTGGCTTATCCTCTAGTACAAGTACGTGTACAACAAGACTACAAGAGGTAGGGGGGGATAAGGAAGCAGGAGGTAGCTAGCTGACGTTAGTTACGCCACTGCTCTTTCCCAAAAGGAGAACAGTTCATTCATGCATGTTCGATCACATATGTTGTTCACCATGTTCATGATAGGGTTTATGTTTTTTCCCCTTTTAATTTCCTGGATAAGAAAAAAATAGGCGCGCGTCACGCGCTGTGGAAGGTCGTGAAATTGAAGCTTCATTAATAATTCCTTAATGGATGGAGGCCGGGCAATATATTATATACAAATACAGATTAGATTAAATATTGGGAAACTGTGGGGTTAGCTCATGCTCATGCAAGCTAATTATAAGGTTCTGTCTGCCAACCAGAATGCATCGAGCACCTCAGGTTTTTGTGATTGATGTGGCACTAAATTATTACCCAGAATTTCCTGCCTGGTGTCTTGTCCTGCTCTCTCGCTCGCTCTGAGTTTCGGGAGCAAAGCAAGGAATATGCCTGTGGCATGATATTTTTTTTCCCCTTTATTTCCCTCAATATGCATGTGCAAACTGTCCAAAGCAGTGTCATCAGCTTCCTTCGAATGTTCTTCTCCACTTGTGTGTTGTGTGCGTGTTGTTTTAAAAAATCAATATCGACTAATATAACAGCGTGCTTAATTTTGCCTGATAATGTTAGGCCAGCCGGCTATATAAGATTCAATAAAGGAAAAGAGATTGAATCTTATGTATATGTATGTGCTCCTAGAGCCCCTCATCATCAATATGTGATGTAACAAACTGTCATTTCACACAAGCTACAGCTAAAATATATATCAGCACCAGTTGCTCACTTGCCCTGCAATACTTCAGACACTGGCCTAATCTATGTTCCCTTATCCTTTTCATTTTTCTTCCCATTTGCAGCTGGTCCCAGCTCCTGGATTCTCTTCCACTGCCCAATGTAAGAAATCAGGCTACACTTTCACTTTTGCAATTGAATTATTCTTAGTTCATGCAGACATACCTAATACCTATAGCTACTATTCCTCTATCTACATACATCTATACATATATATATAATAACTGCTGTTATCTGCAGATTAATAAACCTTATCCACCTCAATAGATAGGAATAGGATAGCCATAGAATTGCCCCTGCATTCTAAGTTCACTGACTCTAAAACCCACCTTATCCTTATACGTGCAGGTTAAATGGATTTGCCCTACTGCACCAACACGGCCTGTCGCGGCTTTCGGTGGATTCCCTTGCACTGCATGTGGGTTTCTCAACTCTATATATGACTTATCGACTGGGCTCAAAAGCCTGCAACTTTGCTTTCCTGATCGATCGAGCTTCTATGGTATTTTGATGTGAGCAAGAAGTATAATGATTCTCTGTTTCTTCTCTGTCTGAAACTAAATAAAACAGGGTTTGATGTGGACGAAACTTCATTAGATGGCCATGCTGATGTTGAAGGGCTGGATGCTTCTGCCGCGCATGTGGCAAACCTACTGTCCTCAGAGCCATCTGATGGTACTATAGCTAACTTCAGGATATAGGATTTACACAATACTATATATAGTAGTAAAACAAACGGAAAACACATATAAACAGTAAAGCACCAATAATAGAAACTGATCTGAGAGCATACTACACTTATTTCTATTAGAATTGTTTATGCATTTTCTTTTTTAGTAGAGTACGCCAAACATCACCAAGAATAATACAAATATCAATCATTACGGAATTTCATGTCATTAATGCTGATGAAATTGCAATGTCAGTGAGCCTTGGGATAGGAGGCTTCAGCATGGGTGCTGCCGCTGCCCTCCACTCTGCTGCATGCTATGCTCATGGGAGATTTACAAATGGCGTTGCCTATCCGATCAACCTCAGGGTTGTCGTTGGTTTAAGTGGCTGGCTTCCTTGCTCAAGGTATGATTATTTCCGGAAAATATGGTTATGTTATTAATACATTTTCTTAAATTGTATCCTGAATCGACTGCTTTTATATATGTCTACTTGTTCAGGACTCTAAGGAGCAAGATTGAGAGCTCGCAGCTTGCTCTTAGAAAAGCTTCTAGCTTGCCGATCCTGCTCAACCATGGACTAGGTTAGCATTGTATTGATGTGTTTTGTACGTAGTGGGTGGGTGTGTTTACATTTGTTAATTAATCTATTGCAAACTCTAAACATCTAACAATGGTTATCCTTTTGCAGCCGATGAGGTTGTCACCTACAGGAACGGTGAAAGGTCAGCTGAGATTCTACGGAACTCGGGATTCCAGTATACCTACTTCAAACCCTACAATGGGTACTGAAATTATCCAATTTTGTCATGAACTTCAGTTTTGCCTCCAGAGATTAAGAAGTCACGAAATGATCTCTTTATTTTCTATGCAGACTTGGTCATTATACTATCCCTGAAGAGATGGACGACGTCAGCAAGTGGTTGAGGTCAACCTTGGGACTTTGACCGACCTGTGGCTAATCTGAAAATTAAATATGTTGGCAGTGCGATGGCTTTAATAGTGATACATAGAGAGAGAGAGAGGTATTGACAATATGCAGAATTGAAGGTTGATAGGCTATGTGAATTGTGAGTTGACTGTCATGGCTTGGTAGGCTGCTGTAACCCCATGTCCTTTCCTCACTGATACATACCATCTTAGTTTTACCGGTAATGTACCTTGTTACTACCACTAAACAGGATGCCTGTAATGTAGTATTGTATTGCTTGTTTAGTTGCTTCAGTAGTAAAATGCTCTTTACAGTTGTGCTCCAGATCATCTTACTGCATGTTCAGTTATATTATATACATACATGTGAGTTTGCAACATATTTCCACAATCATTGGAAGACAAGATCAGAGTTTGCAGCTCCAGTGTTCAAGTATTACAGCATTACACTGAGCAAAGATCAACAAAATTTCTCTCTAATAAGTAGTACCACTCTAATTCAACAAATAGATCAACCCTTAAGAGTTGCAACTGGTACAAGGGGGATATGAAATGCCACAGCAGGTGCAATCATACCTATGTATATTCTGCAGTTGATCAGCTTCATCAATCTCAACTTGCATTGGAATCTGATTTGGCTGTTGTTGTTCGTGTCACAAGTGTCAAGGTTTGAGGGTCTGTGTGCAATCATGTCAACATAAAATACAAACATCAGAATACTGACATGGAACCTAATATGCAGCAGTTTATCGTTTATTACTATTTGAATTGATGACAGTGTTTGTGCTATTCCAATGAATTGTACTATCGCAAAAACAGCTATGGTTTATGAACAGATCACCAGGAAAACTAAAGATGGCCGACTGGCTCACCACACACGCGTCTGCAAGTACACCTTTTTTGTATCGGGAGCAGAGCAGGACTGCAAATGACCTTTGAAAAATAACATCAATGTCAAGGTCAAGAGCTAACCGGTTCCCGACTTCAACATGTGTGGCAGAATCCTGAGGATCGGCAATTGCTGCGATGTTTCCAGCCACTCCTTCGGCTGGACGTAACGACTCCTCATCTCACAGTGCACGCAACCTGGTTCTTGAGAATCACAGTTCCAAAGCAATAAGATTTGAGTAACATAATACACGATCATCAGAATCAAGTAAGCAATGGGCATCAGAATGCTTCGGATTGGAACACTCGCATTAGCTTTTCTTGCATCCGGACTTCTTGCCATGTGCAAGTGCAACCCTTGACATCCCTACTCTGCTATATATTCCTAAGAGAGAGAGAGAGAGGACCAAACCTACTCTGCTCTTCCATCAGTTTGAAGTCAATATCTTATTTTCATTTAAAGAAAGAAAGATAGCGTTGCTCTCTTATTTTTTTTATCAAAAACAAAACAAAACAAAAAACAAAGATACTGAGCTGATACAGGTAAATAGGTAATTTTTCCGAGCTGGATGCATCTCCGTAGATGGAGATTTTTCAACTTCGACGCAGCGGGCTTCGTGTTGAGTCTCAACTCGGCGTGCTCCTCCACTAATATTCTCGAGTCCACCCTGTTCCAGCACCCCTCGTCACAGCAGAACCACTCGTGGACGAAGCACTGGCACAGGAGCAATGACAAGGTCAACGAGGGAGGAAGTTCTTTTTTTTTTAGAATTACACAGTTACAACGTAGACACTCAAACATGCACGTACACTCACCTCTATGAGGAAGTTCTGCTAGCGAGCTAAGCAGTGAAGAGCGAGGAGAGGCTCACTGACTATAACACTTGAGGAACTCATTCTTCTTGCAGTTGAGGTTTGCCTCGTCAGTCGTCTCTTCATCTTCGTCCATGGCCGACCGGCTGAGCAGCAACAAGAAGAAACCTGCATGCATTTTTTTTCTACCGAGACTCCTTTCACGGTGGAGTTCCCTGTAGTCCTCTTTGCCCCCGTTCACTCGTAACAGCTAGCAAGAGTTGAACCTCTTCTCTTATACCGAGTCGCAAGAAACTACAGCTGGCGAGATTTACTCCTGGCATGCCCTCTATATTACTCTTGGACTATATATAGAGAGAAGAATAGGACTAAGTCCACACGAGCGATCGCTTCAGCAGCAGTATGATCACTCATGGACGCCATACAGAGATTATATTATGCAGTGCAAATGCAGCCCAATCTATTTCATATGATAAGATATATAAGAGAATTACAACGCAGGGAAAAGGAAATCCATTCAGACAAGATAGATACAACCACCCAATTGTTTTTTCCCCCCTCCATTGCTACAGAGAACCCAGCAGATACAACTTGACTACCGATCCACCACGTTCTTTAACCCTTCCCACGATGCTGATTCCCCTCGATTCACCTTCCGCGTAGACAGATTGTCCTGACTACAACTTGATTGGCATCTGCATCCATGTTTTTCTTCCCCAGCACACAGCATCACATACCATGCTGGTCGGGATCTTCAGGCCAAGAAGATGCCATGGCACACCTCCTGCCAGTGGACTTCTGTCATTGGGCGGGGTCACCATCAGCCTCTTCTTCAGAAGAATGCTGCGAACCAGCAGATGCCTCCGCCGATGGCATAGGATCATCACCTTCCTCGCTCTCTGGCGCTGTGGCTTCAGCGTCACCACTGCCACTGCTTGCTCGCCTCCGACTGACCAGGATGATGGCCCTACTGCGTTCCGTTAGGTACTGCATGATCGAGCCTCTAGATGGCATGATGAAGACCATTGTTATGGAGGTCGGAGTCCTTTCAGCTTCCTCTTCCCCTTCTTCAGTGGCTCCAAGTCCACCACTGTCATCCTCAACATTGCCGCTGAACCCTGAACGCAGCATGCTCATCAAGTCCCCAAAGTCCCGCTGCTGCTCCATCCGGCGCCAATCCCGCTGACGTTCAGGGTCTACATCCATTGGCCTCGCCGCTGGATGCTCCACCCTAGCATGCTTCCTCAGCTCCTGGTAGGCGCCCTTGAACTCGCACGACTCCATGGTGCACGATCGGACCTTGGTGTTCATGTACTTTCGCGCATCGTAGTCCTTGATGCAATCACTGACTGGCCCACGGCACAGTGGGCACGACAGCTGAACCTGCTGCTGGCACTCACTGCACTCTGTCCCTGAATCCTTGGAGGAATCCTTGGAGGCCTTTCGGTACTGGTCATAGCAATTGGAGTGCCGCGAGCTGGTGTCACACATGAAGGGGTGGCAGCCCTTCTCATGCGACGAGCAGACCAGCAGCACAGCGTTGTGCGGGTGGTCCATGCAGACCGAGCACCGAACATCCTCCCACTCTGCAGCTTGCTTCGCTGCTGCCGCTGCTGCGACCGCAGAAGACTCTTCTGACCGGCGAGAAGAACTACTCTGACCATGAGACGCTGAGAAGTATGGAGAGGCACGAGCCCGACGGCTCTCATAAGAGGAAAGGCGGGAGCTCCTGTCCTTCGGCATAGTTATCTCAAGTCAGTGAGATGTGAATTTTTTTTCTGGAATCCAAAGCAAAGCAGCACAGACAGAACACAGATGCAAGGTTGGTTTCTTTACTCCAAACTCTGAAAAAGAAATCAAAATATCAAGCAAAAAGCCTTAATCAGATCGCAAGCAGCAGTTCCCTGTATCCTCCATACATATAAACATATGAACACGGATTAAACAGCCCTGGCGTAAACCGACTTTATCTTGTGCAGAAAAGGAAATTCACTCATAGTTCAACACGAAAGCAAACTCTGATTTAAACGGGAAAGGCTCTGATTTAAGAATCATGCCTCTAGAAGGCGCACACGCATAACTAATAATCCGTAATATCCTGCCTAGCAGTCGTGCACAGTAAGGGCCCTTAGCAGTCCAGATTCCGAAAAGAATCGGCACTCCTCAGACAGTATGTGGCGGACTCTGGAGGCGGAAGACTCCACATCTGAGAAGAGCAAGAGCCCTAAAAAATTTCAGGAAAGCTCTACGATTCGCTTCCCAACCTGAAGTTGATGTGCTCAGCTGATCCGCTCGAGAATCCCACAGGCGAGTAGAAATTCCGAGGAATCGGTCACGGAGGCGCAGGTCGCGCAGCGCAGAAGCAGGGCGGGGCGAATCGGGCGGGGTCAACGGCGGCGGCGCCCAGATCGGCGCCGGCGGTGAGACACCGCGAGCGCGGCCCCTTGGACCCCGACCCCGGCGACATGGACGAGGAGGAAGGAGGTTTTACCGTGTCCAACGGGAGTCGGCGGCGGCGGGGCAGCGGGCACCGACGGCGGCGGCTGCCGTCGGCCTTTGGATTCGGTCCGGGTCGCGCCAAGCGAAGGGGAAAAGAGAGGAGGAGGAAACGGGACGAAGAAGGGTCAGGTTGGGGGGTGGACTGGTGGCTCGCTCCACTTTATATATTATATTATAATAAGTGGGCGTGACGTGGACGGTGACGTGGTTGGCTAGGGCTCCCCACTCCCCTCCCCTCCTCTCCTCTAGGCGGCTCTGGCTCGGCCGCTCGGCGTGGCTCCACGCCGTGCCCTGTCGGCCGCCTCTCGTGAACCGACCTCACGGTGGGCCGGCGATCCGGGCCCTGCATGTCGGCGTCCTCGTCCGTCGCTGGTTGGGTGGTGGTGAGGCGGGGCCTGCGTCCGCGGTGGCTACGAGGATGACGTGTGGGGCCCCGGAGGTGGGGGCGTCAGTTTATGGATGAATGAGTGAATGAATCATGAGGCGTGATGGGTGAACGAGTGAGGTGAAGGTGACCGACCGACGAGGGAGGCAGTGGACCGGACGGGATGTGCCACATTAGCAGCCTGGGTGTGAGTGCGACCTGCCTTCCCTGCTTGCTGGCTGCGATGGGAACGGTAAAGCTGGGTGGGCGTGCGGTGCGCTGCTACGCGTCCCAAGCTGGAGTGTCAAATTAGAAATGGCAGGTGGGTCCGGTTCCCTTATATGTTCTTATAAGTGGGTCCGTTCTGTTTTCATACAGCCCCGGAGTACATACTGTACGTATGGTAGACAAGCTGCGGGGTGTATGCGCGGCGTGGGTGAATGCGCGTTGGAAATGAGTGGGCGGGGAATAATTTTTAGTGGGCCCGGAGAATCAGTGGCACTATTGTACGGAGTACTCCTGCTGCTAGTACTAGTAGGTGCTTTCGTTTAATTTTTTTTTTAAAAAAAAACGAGCTCTGGAACTGGGTGCACGGCTCTAGTCTAGTGGCATTCGTATGCTCTTGTTCGAACTTTTCTGCCTCGTCCTCGATCTGTGCGCTAGGAAACTCCACCTGCGATACTGCCGCTAGTACTCGTACCTCGGAGTTTGCTGAGCCTTCAAATTTCTACTCCCTCGGACAAAAAAAAAAAGAGTCATTATAGAAATCGTGCGGGTCAAACTTTGTCAACTTTGATTAGATTTGTAGAAAATATGTGCAATATTTACATCTCCAAGTAAGTTTATTATGAAAGTATATTCAAAGATCTACCCAATGATACTAATTATATGCTATAAATATTAATATTTTGTTAAATATATAGTTGATCAAAGTTAAAATCTTTTGACATTTTAAAAAACGAGAACGACTCTTTTTTTAGGACGGAAGGAGTAGGTACGGAGTACCACATGGCAGCAATATTGCTCCAAAGTTCTTTCATTTTACGGTGCATTCGAACTCATAGTATAATCCAAAGTAGTAGTAGTAGTATATCCTGTGAATTAAACCAAACAGGCGTTTTTAGACCAAAGAAAAAGAGCCAGGGCAAGGTCTCTATATTAGAAAACCCCTACTAATTTTTTGTTCTCACTAGATATACCCTTCGTGTTGCATTGAGTTCGTAATTTTTCGGAATGGGATCTCATAAAATAGACATAGACGTGAGCTTCGAGAACTTAATATGGGACGGGAATATACGTAGATTCGATCTTCATATCAAAACTAGGTAGTACGTGGAAACGTGAGCTTCGAGTGAAGGATGATTCATATCAAACGCGGACCCGTGAGCAGGGAACAAGATTTTATATCATCAGGTAAATGATGACGTTAGAGTTTTCTTAATATTTTTATATGTAGAAGTTCTTATTTATGATCGATTTGTTTCATGTTTTTTTTACCTTTACTTCATGATTTTTAGTTAAATAGGTTGAGAGGACACAGAAATAGATGCTCTAAAAACTTCAAGGTTTTATAGAGCTGGTCTACAATAGAGTTTATAGAGCAAAATTACTAAAGCAATTCCAAACAGACTCTCGCTAAGAATTAGGTTGGGTGACAAAAAATTCCGGTAGGATATCAATGCACCAATGAAGTTTCTCAACAACCTCTACTATATGTACTTGTTTATCACAAAAAATAAGAAATTTATTTTCGACCACACAATTATTGTTCAAATGTATTTGGCCATGGAATTCTGAAACTATGGGTCTGTTTGGGACTGCTCCACGAACTCTGCTCCACAAACTCCACTGTGGAGCAGCTCCAAAAAAAACTGGAGTTTGTGGAGTACCTTTTTAGGTGCTCTCACAACTCTACCTTTTTTTTCTGGAGCTATGTGGTTGAAACCGTTTAACTAAAAACGTGAAGTAGAGCTGAAAAACATGGAGCGAAGCAGTCCCAAACATGCCCATATAAGTCTCTAGCCATCGAACTATACAAATTTGAACATCTAGATTTGAATGTTGCTTTTTTTAAAATAATAATAATATCTAGTATATTTTATAGAAACACATAACTAACTCATTTTTAATTAGGGAAATAGAAATTAGTATCGGATTTTCCTAAAATTACAACCTATCTATTGGATCTCTAATTTGAATTATTTGTATATTATTTGTGGTGGTTCCTAGTGTTTTATTGCTCATAGTTATGTATGCTATTTATTTAAATCATCATTTTGTGTTATACCATACTTATTGAAGTCGTCTTCACTATCTTTCTCACTAAAGACCACTGAAATTCAAGGTTTTGTTCGCCCTGTTGTTCCTAGTGGGATGTTTTCTTCTCCAATCAACCTTGTTAATGGGGAGGCACACAACCACTCATCATTGGCATGGTCCGCTGAACAACCCTTCACGGCAACAACTTTCAGTATGCACCATCCTGTCGCAAATGGATCATAAGAAAGACATGTTCATAGTGCACATCAAACTTTATGAGCCCATTCCCCTTCACACTTGCCTCCACCTAGGTTTGAACACCTCATCAAACAAATGTGCCCCTCAAGCTATAATATAATTCTTCATTAAACCACAAATTGTTAGCCCCACTGCACTCATCTTCTCCATGAGAAAATTGTTGAAAGCATTGACATCAGATGAATAAATACACCATAAAATCAAGACCCATAAGTTGATGGATACAATGTTACTTTGATGGCCATGAGCAAGAGCAACCATCATGGCACCTTCATTTCTTTACTTATCCAAGTGGATTGGAGGTCCTCAAATTCGCCCCTCTTAGATCCCCTCCAATCCATTTGGATTTGGAATGATACAAACATGCCCTTATAGGGAACCATGATAAGCATATGACCCTTACCCTTATGCTCCCATAGTCCACCATTGGTGACAAATTTGTATGGTTGCTCTAAGTCAAATTCAATGATGAAGGAATTGTCTTTCACATGTCCAACAAGTATTGAAGATCGCATCCTATACTCAAAGATTGAGATTAGGCCTAGGAAAATTACGCATTACCCATTGCCTAACCCAAAATACCAGGACCCAAAATACCCAATCACTAATTCAGATACCAACTCTGAAAAAACCCAAATTATTTTGGGTAATTCGACTAATATGCCTGGTACCTAAACGTATATAAATTATTAAAATATTTATGAGTTTTCCATATTTTTTCTAGATCATTTTTCTATTTTTTCTATAGCTAAGTATAGTTTTTAAAAGCTTCTAAATATTTTTTCTTATATTTTATAATATAAATGGTTGTGTTTCTAATGCATCAATCTATCTGTAAGTTTTTTTTTCAAAATTCTTAGAAACTTGGAGATTTTTTATGGTTTAAAATCCTTATTTGTGTTACCATTTTTTATTTTTAATGATAAAATCACTTTGAAAGTCTTTTCTATCTAATGGCGTACAAGCTACGAACTAACATATCTCCAAAGGCCCCAATAAAATCTCTTAAACTAAGATTTTTGACAAAAAAATTATTTCCAACAATTCTCAATCCTACCTTCTAGTCTTTTGGGTCTAGGAAAAATAGACCGATCACAAACTGCGCGTATATCTATGTGCCAATCTAAGGGCATGTACAACGCATCTTTTGCATCCGTCTCTACGGCACAGTTTTTGCAAAAAGAACCTCGTCGAAGCCTGGAGACGGAGGCCGCGTCGCCTCGCGAGACGACGGAGATGGCCCGTGCTCCGAGGCCAAGTCGATGACTCCCGGATCCCATGCGTGCAGGCGTTCTGATTCCTGCACACGCTCATATGTGTAGAATCATGGACCCTTGTGTTTAGGCGATTAACGACAATACTAGGTCACTATGACTAACGTGTGTTTTGCAGAGGCAAAGTCATTGATGTTAGGTCATTAGTGACGCATTTTGAATGGGCTTAATGGATATTCATGCCCCCAAGATGAAAATCGTTTCGGTTGCAAAGGATGATGATACAAGTTGAAGACTAGGCTAGTTCTTAGTGCCGTAAGGTTGAGAAGGGCACTAAGTATAGCTAGGGCTTTTGTTTTTCCTTTGACCGTACTATAAAGGGGGGTATGAGATTAGTAGCTTGACCTAGGAGAGTTTAGGAAAGTGGGTATATGCACACTTGTCACAACTAGTCCTAGAGATCTTGCTTTCCGCCCTTGGTAAACCTTAGAAATGGTAGGAGCAAAATCCCTTGAGAAACCTCAGCGAAAACAGTTGAAATAGAGGGAGAAAAAGGCTCCGGACCACTCTGCTAAGTGGGCGTCGGACCAAGGAGAGTGGTCCGACGGTCCCTGACTTAGGCAATTTCTCAGCTCGAGGAGCTCCGGACCACCTGTCTGGAAAGCGTCGGACCATAGGAGAGTGGTCCGGTGGCTTAGTTTAGAGACAAAGTAGGCTCCGGACTAGTCCGACGGTTAGTCCGGCGGCTAGTCCGACGCCTCAAGACAGGAAGTTGGGTTCATGCAGAGAGCTCCCTGGCTCCGGACCAGAGCGTCGGACCAGGGCACCGGACCAAGGAGAGTGGTCCAGTGGTTCGTAAAAGAGAGGAAGTTTTTCACTCAGAGAGCACCGAGGCTCCGGACCAGTGCGTCGGACCAAGCAGAGTAGTCCGACGGTGCATGGTCCGGTGGTATGAGCTCCAGACTAGTCCGGTGGCTTCGCAGAGAGAAGAAAAAGTAAAAAACGGCTAGTTTTGGAGGTGGGGACTATTTATAGTTGCCCCCTTGGTCCTTAGAGTGACTCTTGGCCATTGTTTCAGCTGGTGACACCTTGAGAAATCTTTTGGAGAGTCAAGAGGCTAGTGAGGGAGAGATGAGAGAGAGTTCATCTTGTTCTTCCCTCCTAGAGTGATTAGGAGTGACTTGTGTGCATCCATCCACCTTCCTAGCCTTGAGTTGGTCAAGTGAAGGTCTTGTGCTTGTTACTCTTGGTGTTCGACAGCACCTAGACGGTTTGGTGGTGTTCGGAGGACGTGATCGTCGGGAGATTGTTGGCGGCGTTTCTCCAAGCTCTTGTGATCGGTTGTGGGCGATTCACCGAGCCGGAGTGGCGAAGAATCAGCCCATAGAGAGCACTCTACCCTTGCGCAGGTAGAGGGGGAGCGATACCTTGCGAGGTGCTCCAACGAGGACTAGGGGGGTGTGTCGACACCTCGATACCTCAGGAAAAAATCGCTGCGTCACTAAGATTTTCTTTTTCCCTAGCTCTTTACTTTTCCGCAATACTTTCCATCTTGTTTTTATATTATCTACTAGAATTGCTTAGGTTGCTTTTAATTCCTTTGAACTGCTACCGCTTTCTAGCTAGGACACACGGATCGTAGGCACTAGGGGGTGATTGACATTTGATAGGTTTTCATATTTGCTTTAGAAATTTAAAACAAGCCCAATTCACCCCCCTCTTGGGCATCTTGATCCTTTCAATTGGTATCAGAGCCTTGTTGCTCTAAATTAGGCTTCACCACCTAGAGCAAGATGTCCCATGGGGATGGACCGCCACCCATGTTCGATGGGGATGACTTTCCATATTGGAAAGTGCGGATGGAGGCCTACCTTGAGGCCGTGGATGTCGGAGTTCACAAAGCCGCCACCCAAGGTGGATCGGTGTTCGCCGAGGACCCATACTTTGAGAAGAACAATTCTAAGGCAAATAACATTCTTTTCCGTGGCATTTGCAAGGATGTGTTCAACCGTGTGCGAAATTGCAAAACCGTGCATGAGATTTGGACAAACATTTGTGCTCTTCACGAGGGCACTAAATGTGAAAGAGAAGAGCATTATCACCTCATCATTGCTAAGTTAAATGCTTTCACTATGCTATCTCATGAAAATGCTAATGAAATGTATTCTCGCTTGAATGTGCTTGTAGAGGAGTTGAATGGCCTTGGGCTCTCTCAAATGACACCGGCCGATGTGGTGCGTAAGATACTTTGTGTCCTTCCAATAACAAGTATAGCCACATTGTCACGGTTCTTCATCAAGGCGATCTCTCCGCAACTACACCAACGCAAGTGTTGGGCAAGATCAATGCTCATGAGATGTATATGAAGATCAATGATGGAACTTCATCATCCTCCAAGAAGAAAGAGAAGGAGGAGAAGAAGGACTTAGCTCTCAAGGCATCTTCCAAGGAGAAGTGCAAGATTCAATATGTCGTTGAGAGTACAAGTGATGATGATGATGAAGACAACATCGCTCTTATGGTGAAGAAGACCGCCAAGATGTTGAAGAGGCTAAACAAGAATGGAGTCAAGTTTGACTCAAAGAAGAAGAAATTCTTCACAAGCTCTTCAAGGAAGCCAATCTCCCAAATGAAGTGCTACAATTGCGGCACCCTTGGTCATCTAGCCCATGCATGTCCCGAAGAGAAGAAAGACAAGTTCAAGAACAACAAGTTCAAGAACTTCAAGAAGAACAAGGACGGCAATGATGACTCAAGTGATGATGACAAGAAGCAAGACAAGCCATACAAGAAGAAGAAGAACTTCAACTTCCACAAGAAGAAGAAGGATGGCAAGGCTTACATTGTGGGTGATTGGCTTACCGATATTGATGATTCAAGTGACTCCTCCGATGATGAGAGTGAAGAAGAGAAGGTGGCCGCTTTGGTGATTGGTTCTTCGATTCCACCGCCACCTCCTCCTTCATCGCCGGGCTCATCCTCTACACACCTATGCCTTATGGCTAAATGTGACAAGAAGGTACAAAAAGAGGATGATGGTGATGACCTCTCTAGTGATGATAGTGATGATGAAGAAGCACCTTCCTATGATGAGCTAATTAAAATTTGCAACAAGTATGCTAGCATCATAAGGAAGTATAAGAGTAAAAATGACAAACTTCTTGAAATCAAAGAAAACTTGCATGATAAGCTTGACAACTTGTCTAGTGCTAATGATAATTTGAAGCTTGAGATTAACTCTCTCACATCTAGCACTAGGGAGCTCAAAGCCTCTCTTAAGCAAGCCAATGAGAAATATGATAAGCTTGAGAGGTCATCCCAAGAGCTCCTCACAAGGTTTAACTTGCTAAAAGATAACTACAATCAAGTGAAAAATGATCATGGTACTCTAGTTGTAGCAAATGAATTACTTACTCAAGATCTTACACATGTTGCTACTAACCCATGTGCTAAGTGTGCAAGTGCTACCTCTTGTGATATCGAACTTGATGATGTGGCTCTTGAGCAAAGTGCCAAGTGCAAGGGCAAGAGAGTTGTAGAAGCCGACAAGTATGATGATTATGTGAAGATGAGTGAAGAGAACTCAAAGCTCAAGGAAGAGCTAATCAACCTCAAGGCAAACAAGCCCTTCACCATCAAGCCGACTCAAGAAGAAGACAAAGATGCTATCACTTTGATCAACTCTCTTCGAGAAGAAATTGCCAAGCTCAAGAATGACAAGACCAAGCTTACAAGTGGCCTTGAAAAGTTCACCAAGGGCCATAATCTCCAAAATGAGCTTCTAATGAGCACCGTCATGAAGAATGACAAGACCGGTATTGGGTACAAGGAGAACCAAGTGATGAAGGCCAAGGTCAAGATTGAAGCCAAGAACTACTACAAGAACAAGTACAATGGCTACAATCAAGAGAAGCCAAAGCCCAAGCCTAAGAGGTGTTTTGGATGTGGACAAGTTGGTCATCTCTCATTTCAATGCAAGACTCCACTTCCCAAGACCTTGCCCAAGCACACTAGGCCATTTGCTCATGATGCTCACTATGTCATCAACAAAGATTCTAAGGGTAGACCACTTGTGGTGTTTCTTGGACCACCAATGAAGAACAAGCCTAGGGTTCTTTGGGTTGCTAAGGAGTTGGTTGGCAAGGCAATGGGGCCCCGCACTAAGGGGGTTCCCAAACAACAAGCTTAACTCCAAGTTGCTTGTGTGTAGGTGAACTACAAGACCGGTGGAAGCCATTGGGTAATTGATAGTGGTTGCACTCAACACATGACCGGTGACCCCCGGATGTTCACCACACTTGATGAGGATTGTGCAAATCAAGACAAGATTACTTTTGGGGATAACTCAAAGGTAAAAGTTCAAGGCTTAGACAAAGTGGCTATCTCCCAAGATCAATCAATTTCCAATGTCTTGCTAGTACAATCATTGAGCTTCAATTTGCTATCGGTTGGTCAACTTTGTGATCTCGGGTTTCATTGTCTCTTCACTCCAAATGAGGTGATTGTGACCAAGATTGAAGATTCATCAATGATATTCAAAGGGTTTCGGCACAACAACCTCTACTTAGTGGACTTCACTTCAAATGAAGCTAACTTGCAAGCTTGTCTATTCTCCAAGAATTCTTTGGGTTGGCTATGGCATAGAAGATTAGCTCATGTGGGCATGTCAACCTTGAAGAAGCTTGTCAAGAAAGAAATGGTTAGAGGAATCAAGGATGTGGTGTTTGAGAAAGACAAACTTTGTAGTGCATGTCAAGCCGGCAAGCAAGTGGCAAACACTCATCCAACCAAAGCTTTCATGTCAACCTCAAGAGTTCTAGAGTTGCTACACATGGATCTATTTGGCCCTACAACCTATGCTAGTCTTGGAGGAAATCTCTATTGCTTGGTGGTAGTGGATGACTACTCTCGATACACTTGGGTGTTCTTTCTTCAAGACAAGGAAGAGACACAAGACATCTTCAAGAAGTTTACTACAAGAGCTCAAAATGAATTTGATGTGAAGATCAAGAAGATTAGAAGTGACAATGGCACCGAATTTGTGAACACAAAGATTGAAGATTATTGTGATGAAGTTGGGATCAAGCATGAGGTGTCCGCTACATATACTCCACAACAAAATGGTGTCGTAGAGAGGAAAAACCGGACACTCATAACTCTAGCAAGGTCTATGCTTGATGAGTACAACACTCCAGAAAAGTTTTGGGCGGAGGCAATCAACACCGCGTGCTATGCGGCAAACCGTCTCTTCGTCCAAAGGCTATTAAAGAAGACCCCCTATGAGCTTGTCAATGGGAAGAAGCTGGATATTTCATTCTTCCGGGTGTTTGGTTGCAAGGTGTACATCTACAAGAAGCGCCAACATTTGGGTAAATTCCAACGACGGTGTGATATTGGTTTCCTTGTTGGATATTCACTTAAATCCAAGGCATACCGTGTATTTAACAAAGCCACCGGCTTAGTTGAAGAAACGTATGACTTGGAGTTTGATAAAACTAATGGCTCCCAACGAGCGCTTGAGGATATTGATGTAGGTGATGAACCCTTGAGGGAGGCAATGAAGAATATGCCAATTGGTGCTATCAACCCGCAAGAGGTGGAAGAAGTTGAAGATGAAGCAAATCAAGATCCTTTTCCACCCCACACGCCTCAAGTTGATGAAGGAGATCAAGTGAGGGAAGCTCAAGAAGACACTCATATTCCTCAAGATCAAGCCGAGGCCGAAGCAAGCAATGTTGAAGCACCACATCCCCCTCCTCAAGAGACAAATAGAAGATCAACATCTATCCTTCAAGCTCACCCCCATGATCAAATCATAGGGAGTCCATCAAAGGGAGTAATGACTCGCTCTAGACTTGCATCTTATGTTGAACATCACTCGTTTGTTTCCTTTGTTGAGCCTACTAGTGTAGAAGAAGCACTTGCGGATCCGGATTGGGTGAATGCCATGCATGAAGAACTCAACAACTTCTCCCGAAACCATGTGTGGACACTTGAAGAGAAGCCAAAGGATGCAAGAATCATTGGCACCAAGTGGGTGTTTAGGAACAAGCAAGATGATCAAGGCGTGGTTGTGAGGAACAAAGCAAGATTGGTGGCAAAGGGGTTCTCTCAAGTAGAAGGACTCGATTTTGGAGAGACCTTTGCTCCGGTTGCAAGACTTGAAGCCATCCGTATCCTTTTGGCGTATGCTTCACATCATAAAATGAAAATTTTTCAAATGGATGTGAAGAGCGCTTTCTTAAATGGTTTCATAAATGAACTTGTCTATGTCTCACAACCTCTCGGGTTTGAAGACCCAAACTTGCCTAATCATGTGTATAGGTTGTCCAAGGCACTCTACGGATTGAAGCAAGCTCCAAGAGCTTGGTATGAGAGGTTAAGGGACTTCCTAATCAAGAAGGGCTTCAAGATCGGGATCGTCGACACTACACTCTTCACCAAGAAGCTTAATGGAGAGATCTTCGTTTGCCAAGTATATGTCGATGACATTATATTTGGGTCAACGAACCAAGACCATCGCAAGGAGTTTGGTGACTTGATGTCCAAGGAGTTCGAGATGTCAATGATTGGCGAGCTAACCTTCTTCCTCGGCTTTCAAGTGAAGCAAATGAGAGAAGGGACCTTCATCTCTCAAGAAAAATACACTTATGATCTACTTAAGAAGTTCAAGATGGAGGATTGCAAGCCAATCAAGACCCCAATGCCAACTAATGGGCATCTCGATCTCGATGAGGGAGGTAAACCGATTGACCAAACTCTTTATCGCTCTATGATCGGTAGTTTACTTTACCTCACCGCATCTAGGCCGGATATCATGTTTAGTGTGTGCATGTGTGCTAGGTTTCAAGCAAACCCTAAGGAGTCGCATCTTTGTGCGGTTAAAAGAATCCTTAGGTACATAAGGCACACCCCTAGCATGGGTCTTTGGTATCCCAAAGGAGCTCCCTTCCAACTAGTTGGCTATTCCGATTCGGATTATGCCGGGTGTAAGGTTGATAGGAAGAGTACCTCTGGCGGGTGCCACATGCTAGGAAGATCACTTGTTTCTTGGTCCTCAAAGAAGCAAAACAGTGTGGCATTGTCAACCGCCGAGGCGGAATACATTGCCATGGGAGCAAGTTGTGCACAAATCTTATACATGACCCAAACACTCTTTGATTACAGTGTGTTTTTAAAAGAAGTTCCACTTTTGTGTGATAATGAAAGCGCCGTAAAGCTTGCTAACAACCCGGTTCAACACTCTCGCACAAAGCACATTGATATTCGCCATCACTTTCTTAGAGATCATGTGGCTAGGAAAGACATCACACTAGTTGGAGTTAAGAGCGAAGATCAATTGGCGGATATCTTCACTAAACCACTCGATGAAACAACCTTTTGTAGGTTGAGAAGCGAGTTGAATGTGCTTGATCACTCTAACTTCACTAAAAGATGAGCTTGTGTGAATCATGCATTCATATGTAATATAACATGTTTAATTTGGTAATGCACATAGGCTTGGCTAACGCGGTTAAGATAACCGTCCTCAAAGCGTGTGACAAAGCTTAACCGCGGTTTAAACTTGCAAGCAACCTAGATTCAAATTATGTTTTGCATTGCATATGCATGAGTGTTGCTCATTCGTTTCTTTTTGGTTAAGTTTTTTTAGTCATTATTAGGTTCAACACTTAGGGGGAGCAATTCAACGCTCTAGCTTCAGCTAATACCCTTCTTGTGTCCCTAAGGTGACCCTTGGAGCTTTATTGAACTATTTTCTTATGTAAACTAATCCTAGCCTATGGCAAACTACTTCTAAATTTTAGGGCTTGAGAGATGGTTCTTATGCTATGTCCAACAAGTGTTCCTCTTTGCTCTTTTGTGTTGGTACTTGGCTAAGAGAAAAGATTGAAGAGAAAAACAGGAAAATTCAGAGCAAATTTAAGCACCGGACCACCCTTCGGACCACTCTGCAATGGTCCGACGCAGTGGTCCGACGCCCTGTCCCTCACTGTATAAAACTTTTTCAGTCACAAAATCCATCGGACCAGAGTCCGACGCTCCTCCGGACCAATGGCAAGTTGTCCGGTGCCTCTGTCAATTCTATCTATGCACCGTCGGACCAGTCCGGTGCACCGTCGGACCAGTCCGGTGAGTCGTCCGACGCCCTGGTCCGGTGGTCGGGTGCTCACTGTTTTTCCCTCTCTGGTACCGTCGGACCACCCGTCGGACCAGGCTCCGGACTAAGCGGAGTAGTCCGACGCTTCGAAATTTTGTGGATACCCCCCGCGAGCGGCTCTGTTTTGGCCGTGTTCTTCATTCACCGTCCGTACACCGCCGCACCGCTCACCGCCTCTTCTCCGCCGCCAGCTCCCCCGCGCCGCCATTGTCGCCGGTGAGGCCATCTCCGGTGCTCTGCCACCTCACCTCACCGCGCCGCCGCTCTCCACCGCCCTGCAGCGCCTCCACCACTCTATCGCCGCCGCGCTGCCGTCCACCGCCGCCCTCCAACCTCGCCGCCGAGGATCCTCCTCGCCGGCGGTCCAGCTCCATGACCAAGCTCCCACGCTCCTCCCTGCCGAGCTCGTGCACCTAGGGTTTCCCCTCTCTCCTTTTTCCACTGCCTGCAAAATCAGAAGCTAGGGTTTGCCCTAACCCTAGGAGGGGTTTCGCCGTGTTCGTCCTCGACCGAACTCATTTCGTCGTCGTCGACTCCGCCGCTTCGCTTCTAGGGTATGGCCTTCATCTTCGATATCGCGTTTTGTTGAGTCGAGATAGAGTCATGTCCTAGATTATTCCTTGAATATCTCTTAAGCAATTCAATCCAATTCTCTATTCTAAATGTCAATTGCATTTCTTCAGTTGGCAATACATCTTTTGGAGCGTGGTTTGGAACTTGAAATTGCTCTGATTAGATACGCTTTCTTACCTCAGGTATCATGACAGCTTTTCATTCTATCACTTATCTAGATGCTTGCTTCTATACGGTTTCTTATCTCTAGATTTTATATATGCTTATGTATACCCTGTCTATTCCTTCCAGCAACAGTTAGTGACAGTTTAAACTCGGGGCAAAGCTCGCGAGTATGGATTGAGGCAAAGCCTCAGAGGTTCAGTCCAGTGGCTTGCAGGCCCCTCTGTCAGTTGTGCTTGTGATTTGATCAGTGGGCAGTGGTACTTACAGAGATCCGTGGTTCTTGAGGCAGTATTCTCTGTGATCTGTCAGTGTTTTTCTTCCAGTTGGCAGTGACTCCTGTGTTTGACAGTTGTCAGCGGGCAGTGTTTCTTTGATTGATTCAGTATGACTCGCAATACTCGTGCTCGCGCAGCTGGGTCAGGTGATGATACTCCGCCTCCTCCATGTCCTTCCAGCGATAAGGGCAAGAAGCCAGTTGTTGAGAAAGCAAAGAAAAAGAAGCGCAAGCTCACAGAGGCTGAGAAAGCCAAAGCAGTGGCCGATGCAGCAGACCGCGCAAAGTGAGGCGGTCGCCGAGGTACAGTGAGACTTGGCACCCCTCCGCGGGATCTACCCTCTACTCCTCTAGCTGGGTCACATACCGAGGATACTCCTGAGGAGACAGAGCTTGTTATTGAAGCTCTGGGTACACCGTTGGCACCACGCTCCTGGGGGCATTCCACTCGCTCCTAGTCAGCTCAGTCACCTCAGTCAGCAGCCCCCACAGCAGCTTCAGCTTCAGTTCACCTCGATCTGAGGAATCTTACAGCGAAGCAGGTGAAGAAGCTACGGTTTGTTGCTTTAGAGAAGTGGTGCCCGGATCAGCGTGATCCCAGAGCCTCACCCGGTTAGCACACACCTCTCATGGAGGATTTCTATAGAGCAGCTCAGCTGACCAGCATTCAGATTCGACCGCACAGGGTTTGCTCCTTAGAGAGCATAGTTGAGCTAGCTGGTGAGGAGATCAGACCGTTCCTTACTTACCTTTCAGGACTAGCTGATTTACTTGGCTGTTTCGGAAACTACATAGAGAGATGGGTCAGAGAGTTCTACGCCTCCGTGTGGGTGGATCCAGAGCACAAGTTTGTGCAGTACACTTTCAGAGGCGAGCGATACAAACTATACTTGACTAGACTCAGAGAGATCTTTCACCTCCGTCAGCAGGGTGGCGAGCTCGATTTACATTATGAGTGCTACAGAGGAGCTTCCGTGCCTCGTAGAGCTCGAGGTGGCCGTACACTGTCAGTTCAGGAGGTGGCTCCTCTCTTCAAGCCACCTTTCTCAGAGGGCTCCAGACGTAGCCCAGCAGAGCTCAGACCCACCGTTCACAGGTTTGAACGAGGTACTTCGTCGTACCTTGCTTTCTCGCACGGGTTACAAGGAAGGATTGACAAACATGCAGCAGCTTCTCCTTCAGGCCCTAGTATCTCAGACACCGTTCGACGTCGCAGACTTTCTCGTGTCAGAGATAGAGGACGTAATAGCAGATGGTATGAGGGCACGTCGACAGTTTCCCTATGCTCATTGGATTTCATCGATCATTGCTATTGAGCTTGAGGGAGCGAACCCTAGACTCCGCGCCCTGCTGGACTAGTCACCGACCTCTTTCCCGGCCTACAGAGTCCTTGGGTCGTTTGATAGCCGGTTTGGAAACCGGGTCCTTCGTCTTGTCAGAGAGAGGACAGCTCCAGCTGACAGAGCTGAGGTTGATGCTCAAGATGAGGCTATACGCAGTGTTGAGCAGCAGGAGCTCCATGGACTAGACACTGGAGCTGATGTGACTCCTGAGGACACTACTTCAGACAGCTCAGATGCCGATTTCTAGCTAGTTCCACAGATGCCCCCACGGGCTCACGACACTGAGGCTAGCGGCTCTGCCTCTGCCACCGAGACCATGATGCTGAAGCTTCTTGACTGAATGAATGAGCAGCAGTGTTCCTTGGTCACTGCAGTTACACAGGTACAGCAGCGACAGGATGAAATGCAGCGACAGTCTAAGGAGTGTCACTTCGAGATGCAGCGACAGATGCTAGCTATGCAGCTGGAGTCACAGCGCCTACAGTTACAGTCTCAGCAGCTGCAGCAGCAGAACATGGCCTTTATGGCCCATATGATGAAGTGGACTGGCGCTCCTCCTCTTGAGTTTCCTGCAACTCCTCAGATACAGATGATGAGCACCTCACAACCCTCTCAGTCAGTTGGGCAGATAGGAGGCCCACAGTTCTCAGTTGGACCCTCAGTTGGCCCTTCAGTGGCCCCTACGAGCTCCGCCGGTCAGACAGTCACTCCCACCCCAGCCGTACAGTCCAGTGGACTTCAGGGTGCTGGATTGACCACCCCGTTCCAGTCTCCGGCGACTCAGATGGCTCAGTGGTTGGACACCTTCGGCCCGACTCAGCAGTTCACCCCTCTCACTACTGGTTTCACTCCGCTCACTGCTACGATGGGTGCTACTGCTAGAAATCTATCTGCGTCGTTCAGCGACATTACCGGGCAGCCGTCCCCCACTGGTCCACAGATAGCAGCAGAGGTTGAGGCCGAGCTTGTTGCACCGACAGCTGATCAGCATCGCTCCTCAGTCGCTTCCTCAGAGGCTACACACGACAGTCGGGCTCCAGCTGTGTCTACCCCACCTACAGCTGCAGTTGCTACCGATGCCACAGTGGTCACTTCCACTCCAGTACAGCCTCCGCAGTCTCCAGTTCTTCAGACTCTAGTCGAGTCAGTGCATGAGGCACCACCGGACACCGCCGCTCCTGAGGCTCCGGCAGAGACCCTGGCACCGGTTCCTGATCCTACTACTACTCCAGCTACTGCTCCAGAGTCTTCGACCGCAGCAGGCCTGTCAGCTACCGACCCCCAGACCTCTTCACTACCAGCGTCAGACACTCAGGGGGAGGACTCAGATGATAAGACATATCTGGCAGCTTTCAGGGTGCTCGACCGCTCCACGGCTGCTTCCACTCTGCCTCCAGACGCCTAGTTTTGGTGCTTCGACGCCAAAGGGGGAGAGGGAGAGTCGAGTAGATGGGCTAGCTTCAGGGGGAGCTAGTAGGACTCGTTCTTTTGATGTGTATAAACTCTATTGCATCATGCATCACGTTTATCGTCTTTATGCATTGTATGATATGTGTGATGGTTGAGACTTGATGGTTGTGTGACATGTGTGGACATTCATCTATATATATCATGTCACTTGGTTATGCTATATTGCTTCCGCGCTAATCTCTGATCTCTTGGCTATAACATATCTTTTATGAAATCAAGTACTATGCTCAATTCATATCTATTGTGCTTGTCATGGCTTGAATGGTTAGGCATGTACTTGTCTTTCTTATCACTAACCCATGCCTATCTCATTTCAAGTCATGCCTTCTCTTATCAAAATTCACTCATTATTCTCTACTCGAGCTTGTATTGTCGTCAATCACCTAAAAGGGGGAGATTGTAGAATCATGGACCCTTGTGTTTAGGCGATTAACGAAAATACTAGGTCACTATGACTAACGTGTGTTTTGCAGAGGCAAAGTCATTGATGTTAGGTCATTAGTGACGCATTTTGAATGGGCTTAATGGATATTCATGCCCCCAAGATGGAAATCATTTCGGTTACAAAGGATGATGATACAAGTTGAAGACTAGGCTAGTTCTTAGTGCCGTAAGGTTGAGAAGGGCACTAAGTATAGCTAGGGCTTTTGTTTTTCCTTTGACCATACTATAAAGGGGGGTATGAGGTTAGTAGCTTGACCTAGGAGAGTTTAGGAAAGTGGGTATATGCACACTTGTCACAACTAGTCCTAGAGACCTTGCTTTCAGCCCTTGGTAAACCCTAGAAATGGTAGGAGCAAAATCCCTTGAGAAACCTCAGCGAAAACAGTTGAAATAGAGGGAGAAAGAGGCTCCGGACCACTCTGCTAAGTGGGTGTCGGACCAAGGAGAGTGGTCCGACGGTCCCTGACTTAGGCAATTTCTCAGCTCGAGGAGCTCCGGACCACCTGTCTGGAAAGCGTCGGACCATAGGAGAGTGGTCCGGTGGCTTAGTTTAGAGACAGAGTAGGCTCCGGACTAGTCCGACGGTTAGTCCGGCGGCTAGTCCGACGCCTCAAGACAGGAAGTTGGGTTCATGCAGAGAGCTCTCTGGCTCCGGACCAGAGCGTCGGACTAGGGCACCGAACTAAGGAGAGTGGTCCGGTGGTTCGTAAAAGAGAGGAAGTTTTTCACTCAGAGAGCACCGAGGCTCCGGACCAGTGCGTCGGACCAAGCAGAGTAGTCCGACGGTGCCTGAGTTTGAATACAGAGTGAGCTCCGGACCAGTGTGCATGGTCCGGTGGTATGAGCTCCGAACTAGTCCGGTGGCTTCGCAGAGAGAAGAAAAAGTAAAAAACGGCTAGTTTTGGAGGTGGGGACTATTTATAGTTGCCCCCTTGGTCCTTAGATTGACTCTTGGCCATTGTTTTAGCTGGTGACACCTTGAGAAATCTTTTGGAGAGTCAAGAGGCTAGTGAGGGAGAGATGAGAGAGAGTTCATCTTGTTCTTCCCTCCTAGAGTGATTAGGAGTGACTTGTGTGCATCCATCCACCTTCCTAGCCTTGAGTTGGTCAAGTGAAGGTCTTGTGCTTGTTACTCTTGGTGTTCGACAGCACCTAGACGGTTTGGTGGTGTTCGGAGGAAGTGATCGCCGGGAGATTGTTGGCGGCGCTTCTCCAAGCTCTTGTGATCGGTTGTGGGCGATTCACCGAGCCGGAGTGGCGAAGAATCAGCCCGTAGAGAGCACTCTACCCTTGCGCGGGTAGAGGGGGAGCGATACCTTGTGAGGTGCTCCAACGAGGACTAGGGGGGTGTGTCGACACCTCGATACCTCGGGAAAAAATCGCTGCATCACTAAGATTTTCTTTTTCCCTAGCTCTTTACTTTTCCGCAATACTTTCCATATTGTTTTTATATTATCTACTAGAATTGCTTAGGTTGCTTTTAATTCCTTTGAACTGCTACCGCTTTCTAGCTAGGACACACAGATCGTAGGCACTAGGGGATGATTGGCATTTGATAGGTTTTCATATTTGCTTTAGAAATTTAAAACAAGCCCAATTCACCCCCCCTCTTGGGCATCTTGATCCTTTCAATATGGCCTCACAGGCCTCCGTCGGGGGCCAGCCACGACCGGTGTCGGGTCGCCGGCGAACTAGCTCTGTATTGCGTCGTTCCACCACCGTGCGCCGCTGTCCGCAGCAGGGGCGAGGAGGAGGCAGCGGGAGGGGGGGGGGCGGGGGGAGCATCGCACCCTAGGATATGAGCACATGGCAGGCCAGAGCCGGAGATTCGTCGTGCTCAAGCTCATCAGTCCAAGATCCACCCAATAAGCACGCCGGAGAGCTGTGCTCGTTCTTGTTCTTGATAGGTCTCCGCAAACTTATAAAGCAACAATATGAAATACTCCCTGCAAATATGAATAGATTTGTACTCCTATTTGGCAATGATTCTACAAGGATCCGAACAACTAAATACGGTAATGCTTACTGAAATTGTCTAAATAGAAAGGACCGTGATGTCGCCCAGCAGGACTAGAGGGGGGGGGGATGAATAGGCCTGTTTAAAATAAACTTGCAAACTTTCTGTCAGCACAGGTCCGACACTACCTGCCTTGGGTCCGACACTACCGGGGTGACCGGCACTGCTGATCTAAAGTCCGGCAGTGCTGGCCTCCAGGACAGAACTGAGCACAATTCAAAAACTATAACTAGAATGGAAATTGAGCTTGAATAAAAACCTTCCTAAAGGTGTAGGGATCCTCTAGCACCTCTTAGAATAGGTAGGAGCTGCACCACCAAGTAGATCGGGACCAAACCCTAGAAATCGAGGACAAATGCAAGTAAAGCAAATAACCCAAACACAAGTGACACAAGATTTATCCCGTGGTTCAGCGTCGCCACCAAGGCAGGCCTAAGTCCACGTTGTTGAGGTTTGCCACACAAGGCTTAGGCTTGCCCTTCCCTCGTTCTCAAATCAAGAGAGTGAACTCTTGAAGTGAGAGGTGATTTCTTAGCTGCAATGAGATGGTTACAAACCTCCCGGGGCTGCCACACAAGTTGGCAAGCTCCACGGGCGACGCTCTAGCCGGCTAGGAGCAAGCTCCAAGAGTAACGAATGCAATCCACCGACTTGAATGCGAACCAAGTGCTCTAGGCAATGAAGAACAGTTTGGGCTGCTCTCTAATGAAGTTTGGAGAGTCATTCTCTCAAAGGATTGGAGAGGAATCAAAGAGAGAAGCTTGAGGGGCTCCAATGGAGTTAGAGAGAGGAAGAGAGCTTTCTGTTTTTGCACTGGTGAAGGGAATGGTCGAGATGACCGTTGGGGCAGCAGGGAGGGGAAATAAATACCCTCTGTTGTCCAACAGACACTTCAAGTCCCGACACTGCTGGGCTACAGCCCGGCACTGTTGGACAGGTCCGGCACTGCTGGACTACAGCCCGACACTGCTAGACTGCAGCACTGCTGCTCAGGAGAACAACACCGCTGCGCTGCCCAAAAATGCTCCGAATGAAAAACTGTTTTGCAAGGAGTCTGGACAAAGGTATGAGAGGATGTTTGGTGGAATTTGAGCACTTGGTTGCACATTTAAGCATGCACATTGCATCCCCTTTGTAGTACGGCCTTTCCTAAACTCAAATTCAAAACATCAAATAAATTAAATGTTTTTGAGTTGGTCACCGCATCCTTTGATAATTTGGGGCTGCACCATTGAATGTATTGTCCTCATTCTTATAATACCTTGAGCATGTGTTTGCAATCATCATTATCTCATCTATTTGAGCAAACACACCTTAGAGCTTGTGACTTGAATCTTTCAACACATATGAGTTCAGCCCATGGCTTCAAGTCACTACCACTAATAAAATGATCCTCAACATAATATGACTCCTCATAGCTTGATTAGTACTTCGACTCAATGCAAGTACTCTCTTCTTCACCTTAGCCATAGTAGCTCGGTCTCCTTGACCTTCACCTTTGCTTAGTACCTCGAAGTCATTTCCTTGCTATCTTCACCCTATCAAGCCATACTCAAGTCACATCATATTAAGCACCGATTGAAAACCATTTCTACAATATTGTGATCCTTGCTTGAATATCTTGTAGATATGAGTGTTGAGATCAATCAAGTTTTGATATATGAGACTCCACATCAATATGGTCAAGCCAATTCACAATTCCTTAGATCCTCCTTATTTTGGCTTGACACTCCTATCACTCACTTCAATCTCTATCTTCAAACTTCTAGCTTGATCATATAAATGCAAAGAGATTCTCCAAATCTTTGTCCATACAAGCAAACTAAAGTAGAGACCATATTATATCTAATATACATTGTCTCCTTTGTCATTTGACCTTTGTTTGGTGTTTTCTCACTAATGCACTATTGATTCATTATTCAATCCTTGATCAACACTAGTCCACTATCCAACTCTTCTTGTTCATGTAAAGCAATCCAATATAGAGACCAATCCATAACTATCAACTCATGTCTCATTTGCCATTTGTCAAGTATGCTTGCTTTCACATGATACTATGATTTCCCATAATATAGAAGCCATTTCATTTATTCTATTTGCATTGTTGTCTTTTGCTTGAACTAGATTATTCTCATGATCTTCCAATACAACAATACACAATTTGACCTTCATTTCAACATTGTGTGGAATACCATCAAGTTTGCTTTTCTTGTTTAACCTTTCATATACTTAGCAAACTTGTTAGACCTTTAATTGTATTATCACTCAATTCACCAAAATCCACTAAAGGGCTAGATGCACTTTCAAGTGTGAACTTTCAGTATGTCTTGAAACTTTTAGTTAAATTTCTTTGTCGTTTCTGCACTTAGAAAACGAATAGACTATTTATGCATGTTTGCTTAATTGGAAACAAGTAAAACTAGACAATACGTTGTAATTATATACCATACCATTATTATATTGATGATTTTAAAATATTATATTTATGTTCATCTTATTTATAAACGACAACACAATAGTCTATAAACTAATATTTATAGTTGATCTTAGCTACATGCAAAGTATTAAATTGCTTGCAGACGGGTCCCTGTCTCTGGGTTGTACGACATATCTTTTAATTTGTCTTCATATCATATTTTAGTCTCTTGGAGACGACATCCCGTCTGTGGGTTGTACATGCCCTAAGAGCACTCACTTGTAAGACTCTATCATAGAGTCCAAGACTATTTATTACCACTAATTTATGTTATTTTGCTGATGTGGCGGTATATTTATTGGAGAGAGAGCCAATCAAAAGTTCAAAAGACGTGAAAAAATAAAAGTAGAAATAATAATAATAATAATAATAATATAAGAGAGAACGTATAAAATTGGATAGAATAATAAATAATATATTATTTATCATGTAAAATTGTCTTCTACATTTGTTATGAGTGAATTATTGAAAATTGTTAGAAATGATCTTATTTATTTGTTTCAATATTTTTAGGCGAGTTAAAAAATTACATAATTTTGAAAAAAAACCGTTAGGAACCTCGGAGATGCTCAGCTTTTAGTGTATTTTTTTTTGTTGGATTTTAGAGTAAGAAGATAGCCTAAAAAGGACATTCTTTTCATTTCATACCAGCGCGGGCCTGTTCACGAGGTAAAACCGTCCGCCCAGTGAAAACATGAAACAGTAATCCCTTCTGGGAAAGTTAAATTTGCACCTGCCTCTCCGGTTTCCCAGTCCCGCTCACCGCCGCGCCGCCATCGCCGGCGCCTATGGCAGCCGCACCAGGAGCAGCCGAACCGCTAGAGAGCTCAACAGCGGAGCATCCTGAGGCTGTCCAGCGGCCTCCACTGCCGATCGATGAGGCGGAACCGCCGCCGCCTCTGCCTCTTCTAGGGGCGGCGGCTGCACATGAAGCGATCTCTCCGAAGAAGCCCGCTTCACCTTCGCTGCTTCCGGCGAACTTGGCGGTTGAAGTTTCTCCCGAGGTGGAGGCCTCGTCCTCGTCCCCGTCGCCGTCGCCTTCTCCTTCTCCATCTCCCCAAATCGTGGAGGCGTCGCCGGGTGCGCCACAGCCCCTGTCCCCTCCACGTACTGCTCCTACTGTTGCCGCGCTTGCTTCAACGGACCTCTCCATTACAGAGGCGGTGGCAATAGCGTCCCAGGAAACCTCTCGGCCATCCCCGTCTTCCGAGTATACGGATGCGCACTTGCACAACGCGTCCGCGCCGCCGACTCCGCCGATGGAGATTTGGCTGGGAGTGTTGTTGCCACAGCAGCAGCCGCAACCACCATCCGCCGAAATGGCCCCTCCACTATGTGATTATTCAGAGTCTGCACAGCCATCGCCGCTGTGTCATCCGGTGGATGAGTTAGTGGTAGGAACGTCAGGAAAAGCAGCTGAGCCGTCGCCAGGTGAGAACTCGGAGTTCGCACAGTCACCGCAGCCGCATCTTCCAGCTGAAAGCATATATGTCTGTTCAAATGCAGCGGGCAAGGTATCAGAAGTGGCTTCAGAAGAAGGTACTCAGCCTGTGATGGATGCAATTGATGGTGAGGGGCCATTAGAGATTGGAGCACAGAGATCATTACAGGAGCCAAAGGAGACAACAACGTCCTCCAGGATGGAAGCTGAGCCTTGTTCTCCGGAGATGGCTCCTCCAGGGTTTGAAGATTGTAAGTCTCAATGGTTGCCAGTGTCACATTCTAATCCTCTGGTTGAATCCACACACACTGTGGTATATGTGACTGCCACCAATGTCATGGGCACAACACCAGATGCAGCAACTGGGTCGCTGTCTTCACCTGGTCCGCTATTGAAGAGAGGGGCAGAAGAGCAAACACTTCCAAGATCATGCTCTCCCACAACAGAAGCTGCACCATGTTCACCAGATATGCCACCTCCAGGCTTTGAGAATTGTAAGTCATCATGGCTACCGCTATCGACTCTTCAACCCATAGCTGAAACCACGTTCGTGTTGCATGATGCGGCTCCTACCAAGGCAATGGCAGTGGGATTCATGGAAAAGGCATGCTCAGTGCTGGCATTGGAGCGAGCGGATGTGGAGATAGACTCAGAGCGGAGCCTATTGCCGCCATTGGAGAGTGGAACTGGGAGTTCATTGCAAGGGCCACTGCCAAAATCACCTTCTCCCATGATGCAAGCCACTCCCTGTTCACCGGATACAGCACCTCCAGGGTTTGAAAATTTAAAGTTCACACAGCTACAGCCTCCCTCTTTACCTCTGGTGCAGACTGCACATGTATTGCAAAATTCAGCCGATAATGAGGCCATGTCTGTGATATCAGACGAAGCTCCTCAGCCATCGCCTGCATTAGATGCAACACATTTAGACATCGATGCCAAACCTGTCCTGGCACCACCATCGGAGAGTAAACCAGGGAGGTCATTGACACCAGAGCCTCCCCTTCTGCTATCTCATGTAGAACAGCATACAGCCTGTTCACTACAGATGGTGCTTTTAGGATTTGAGAATATCGAGTCCTCGCAGCTGCTGCCACCAGCTCTGGTTCTTCCTCTTGATCAGACTCCAGACATCTTGGCTGATGCAGGGACCAAGAAGACAGTCACGATGGAAGGAGTGTGTCATCCGCTGCCTATAGCAGGAGTGGCGGAAGAAGCCAATGGGTCTGTTCTTCCACCAGTAACGGAAAATGGTTGTGAGGGCCAATCACCACACCTAGAGCTACAGGCTTCTTCCCCTGCAGTGGATGCTGCAGCTACATCACTGGAGATAGCTCCTAGAAGTTTGGATAATTCGGAGTCCTCTCAGTTGATCTCTCCTTGTCTAGCTGAGACAATAGACCCCTCTATACATGCATCAGCTACAATGCCTGTGATTGTGAAGTCTGAGAAATCGAGTCTGTCACTATCTCCATTACAAGCTACAGGCACAGACAAAAGCGCAATCTTGCCGCAGTCACCATCGAAGAGTGAAGAGAGGTCATTGCCACAGCCAGAGCAACACCCGTCTTCTCCATCTGTGGAGGACACTACTTGTTCACCAGAGGTTGCACCCCCAGGTTATGAAAATTTTGATTCCTTGGATCAGCTGCCACCTCCACCACCTCTTTGCTCAAATTTTGGTCAGTATTTTTCCATCTTTTCGCAGAGTTACTTTCCTCTTTATTTACTTAGTAATTTTCTGGTCGTCTATCTGGTTCATGGCTTATGAGTTAAATGTGAACAGAACGAACCTTTTATAGATCTTGCACATCTAGTGGAGGAATTTCTGGACGTCAACGGAGCAAGTGGTTAACATTACATTATTAGCATGTAATTTAACATGAAACAGTATGGTACAAAATAAAGAATAAGTCTAGATACCTTAACATTCCGAAAGTATGTTCTGTGCTAATATCGTATGTTCTTATTGCTCTATTTGTATCTCATGTAGCCGTAGCGGTATATTTTGATTCAACAATAATGTACTCGACAAAGGGCATCTGTTTAGTTAACTGCACTCTAAAATATATCTGTTTTTAATAAGTTGCTATATTAGCATACATTACCAAGCTGCTGCATGAAGATAAGATGAGACAGCTTGGATAATGCTAAAGCCTTTAGATACTGTGAATGATTAATGGAGAAATTGGCAATTAACTGAGAACTTCTATTTAGGCTGTTTAGAAGCAGGCTGGTGAGCAGTCCTGGCATCTGCTAGGCCCTTGACCAGGATGCTGCATAGCTCCTTTGGGGATCCCAAAAATAGATCTTATTAAGTTGCAGTAAGTTTGAGCTTTGTGGAATATGCAATATGTTAATGCTAATTAAAGCGATGTAAAAAAAGGTAGATGTGGACTTTACTTTTTTAGTCTCCAATACATTCCTCTCTTTATCTGAGTACAAAGAGTGATACTGATGAAAGTCGGAAAAGGTGGTTTTAGAGCTGAGGAAGTTGTGCTGTTTGATTGCAGTTGAGACAAATTCTTTATGGACAATAAATAGAAGACAAAATCTGTATGGGCAGTATTGTAAGCAAGCTCTTACCTTGAGGTTTTAATCCAAACTTTTGTGGATTCATGTCTAAACTGAACATCAAGATGCTACTCTATGCATTGTGCAAAACCTCTTCTGAGTGACCCATGGTCTAATATAATACTCCATCCATTCCAAACTATAAGACGTTTTGGCTTTTCTAGATACGTAGCTTTTGCTATTCACTTAGATATACACTATGTCTAGATACATAGAAAAGCCAGAACGTCTTGTATTTTGGCACAGAGGGAGCAATAAACTATTATATTTGATTGTACAAAATTTTAAATTTCTAAACCAAAGAAGTCAGTTTCTGTACCAATGAAGAAATCAAGGATGTTATAACAGTGATCAATATTTTTAAAAGATATTTTTAGTTCTAAAAAAAATCTGTGTACAATGTGGGGGGCTTGTACCTTTCTTTGTGTTGTTTTTAACTTAGTTGGTGACTTGCACAGAAATTGGTCAAATGGTATGTGGATGTTGTCGTCAGCTTGTTGCATATCCTAGGGGCGCTACTCATGTTCAGTGTTTTGGTTGCTCGACAATAAACCTTGTACTGGAAGGTGCGTGCTATTTCTACTTTATCTCACCTTATTCTGCTGGTACCTTATTCTCAATTGTTGCTCTTTGAAAATCCTTCATTATTCTCTCCTTGTACTATATTTTCTTCGTAATGAAATGACACACAAAACTCATGTATGAGTTAAGGTGTATGCCAGTCAATGTTACCAAATCGTCTAATCGATCCTAGTCGCCATGGCACCGATCAGCCCGACTAATCATGATTAGTCAGACGACTTGATAACATTGATGCCAGATTCCAAATTGCACATCAATCATTGTCAGAATTAACGTGGCAAGCATTTTTACTCAAATTAAGTGTCATTTAAAAGGAGCAAAACAGGATGAGTCAAAAAGGTTCCTAGCTGGACTTATATTTGCAGAAGAGTGAAGAAGGCTAGATGAATTGAATTCCTCCTTGGAGGAAGTATTTTTGCTGTAATTATTTGACTGTTTTTTTTTCCCCTCAAAAGTTTCATTGCTATATCATTGCCTAAGTTGTATAGAGCTAGTTTGATTTGTCGACTTAGCAGCGGTTCTTATCCTTCGCTTTAAGTTGCGGTATACATGCCCTTTGAAGTTTTTCATGCAACATGTTTGCATGTTTTGGATTTTTTTTTTTGGCTCAGAATTGGTGTTAACTTATTCTCATAGACTTCTTCATATTTCAATATCTTCTACAGACTCGCGTAATTCTTCAAGTTATATATGCACTTTCTTGTCCTTCAAAGATTGTTTTACCTTCTGTTTCTTTCTTGGCAGAACATCAAGTTGGTAAGGTGTATTGTGGACAATGTGATACACTGTTGATGTATCCTTTTGGGGCTCCTGCTGTTAAATGCTCCAACTGTCTTTTTGTCACTGAAATAGGAGTAAGAACTACAACTTCCCACATAGTTTACTTGCTGCATGTGTTTTGTTGTGCTGATATATTTGATGAAAAAAGCTATATGCCATTAAAAAGGTAGCTTCACTACTTATATGAGGTGTCACTCAAATTATTTAATATTTATGCATCTTTTTAGGGAATATCTGCGCCTTAGATTCTAACTCCCAATTCATCTAATTATATATTATATATATATATATATATATATATATATATATATATATATATATATATATATATATATATATATGTTTGAGATAAATATTTCTTTCCCGGTCAGGAAATCCCATCTCGTTTCATTATATAATTTTTTTTTAACAAAATTCCAAATTGAAAACTTAGAAGATGCATATGGCCTAGGCTAGATTTGACCACACCAAAGAATGACTCAATTCTGCGACCTACTAACCTGCCGAAAAGCTGACATTGTAAACAAACAAAGAAGGCATTAGAACTTGACAACCACATTCCACCAAATTAAGTAGCCCCTAGCCCAAGCGTGTATCCTCCTATTGTATGCTTCTTCTGCCAGCCAACACAAGAGAGTGGATTGCTGTTGAAGAGGTTTACATGCGTTCTGCAGTCCAGTCCAAAACTCAGTCTAGTGGCATGAAACAAATATTCCTGCCTTTCCAGACTAACCAAACATTTTTTTTCCATTTTTGAACCACCAACTTGTGAGTATCCACATTGAATTGGATATTTGGATGATCCAATCTGCCTAAAGTCGTTACCATGTCTTTGGAATGTTTGTGAAAACAAACAAGCATTCAAGTTTTCTGCCATGCTCACAATTTACTGAACCAAAGGACAATTGGATTGCACACATTCAAGACCCACTGACCACCAAATAATACATTTTCAGCCTTTCCGGCCCTCTTCAATAACTTTTTTTTGGTTTAAATGCTATTTCTCAACAATAACCAGTGAAAGTGTTAATCCTTAGTGGTAGTTTCAAGTTGCAGATATGAAGAGAACTGTGAAGATCCTTTTGGGGACCAGCATCACTCTATTCTGATGTTCACTATTCTCTAGGTAGTGTGTATGCTAATGTTACCAATGGAAAATGTCACCCATCGATAAACTGTGTTTGAGTCGTGTGCCTTTTTGTGTGTGTGGTGTGTGTGTGGAAAATGCTTCATACCATCTTGCTGTGCAATTACAGGTGAGGCCTGGTCCCATTTGTCAGTCAGCTTGGTTCCTTTGCAAATTTGGCCTGTTCGCTTGGCTGTTTTGGTGGCTGATAAGCCGGCTGATGCTGTTTTTGGCTGTTTTTCTGAGAGAAACATTGTTTCAGTGGCTGATAAGCCAAACGAACAGGCTTTATCAAGTCAAACTTAAACCAAAAGCATAACACTAAATCAACAAGCTTCTTAGATAAACCTTTCCATGACAGCACGTTTGAGAAAGATGTCTGTGCCTTTTCTGAATCATTGCCAACATGTGAATCTTTTGTCATTCCTTGTGATTTTTGGTAATCATGCTATCCACTGATGAACCTGGAGCTCTCAAACTGTCTGCTGTGCCTCAACTTTGTTAGCTTCAACTTTCACCCTTTCCAAGTAGTAGTACTCGCATCAATTCAAAATGGGTGGACCAAATGCCACTCAATCACCTCTGTACTGTTAATTGTTATTTATTTCTGCAAAGCTATTTTGCTGAGTACCAATGCACTGATCTATGAGATTTTGTTTCTCCAGGAACGTAATGTTCGCCCGCGGGTATTGATGGAACAGATTGTCTCACCTGATCCGCAAGAGGTAGTTCACCAGAGCTAGGTCAGGCTTTAACAAGGGCTGGTCGTGGAACCTAGATGATAGTTCCCCAAACTTCAGACGCTGCCATGGAAAACCTGCAAATCATCCAGCATGGATGATGGTGAAGCCTGTAGCTGTAACCTCAAATGCCCTGTGCGCTGTGGAAGTGTGGAGTGGATAGCTTAAGATACAGCCTGTAGTTTAGGGATGAAAAAGCGGGTCTAGATACTGTTTAGTGAAAAGAGTATATACTGCCGTAGCCTCATCATAGGGAAGATGAACTACTTAAGATCGGCTGTAACTAGAGCAGGTTAAGCACTTAAGCATGGTTTACCGTACGGTGGTCTCAGATGATGCTCACTATTTGTTGAGGGATGAGCAAGGTGCTTCCGTACTTGGCTTGGTCTACGAATCGCAGAACAACGCACTTGCATCCTTAGCGTTAAAGCACAATCACGAGCGCTTTTGTGGCCCTTCCCTTTGCAGGCAACAAACAAAGGGGTAAAAAAAAAGGGGGGGGGGGGGGGGGGGGTACCCCTATCCTCTTCCTCTCTCTCGCGCCCTCCATCTGAAAGAGGGAAACTCATTCGTTCATTATAAACAATAGTACAGAAACGGTACGCAACAAGCCCCATTCAAAGTTTTGTAAAAACACCCGATTATATGTTAGAATGTTGGTCATCCAGCAAATATAAAGCTAAGCACTAAAGCATGCCCTTCTGGCTCTAATGGATACATGAGTTGAGGTGTGGCAACCAGAAAGAAAGTGCCAGAGTACAAGCCACGTGTAGGTATCAGGATGCCAATGCCTGTTTGATGTTGGGTTGGAGTCTCGTGTAAGGAAATGGAGGTCCTGTTCATTAGCAATATTTCAATATTACTATTTAGCGAACAAATAATATTTTTCTCTCAACAAATCAACATAAGTCAAATTTCAGCGAAACGAATAGGGACAAAAGTGTTACAAAAAAGATAAGAAGCATTAGATGCAAAGCAGGGTTGTTAGCTTGTTCAGACTCTTGGGGAGTCAATAAGTCTTCTTCCATAGCATAGAGATAAGCTCTGTCTATAGTGATGGCTTCATAAGGCATTCTTGTAATTGACCAAAGGTTGTTGTTGAACCCGTGGTCATTTCTAGATTTCCCTAAACACCACATAGTTGAAAAAACCAAAACTATCGACTATCATGACTTGTGGTTGTTGCAGGATGGTGTCGATTTGAGGGTGCAGTCCATTTCTTGAGGAAGGTGTGCAATTGACCTAAACCCCAACCAATCCAAACCAGATTGCCCGCAAAGCTGCATTCAAATAAAAGATAGTTTTCATCCTCAATATTACCACAACGTGAGCAAGTTTGCTAGGATTGGTCTTGTGAAGACGCTTAGCAATGCCTAAGTCTAGTCTAAGGAATCGCCAAGCAAAAGTCTTGAATCTTGGCTATATAGTTTTGTCCTTCTATACTGTTTAAAAAAATATGCAAGAGGGTTATGATTTTATTAGTATCCCATCATTTTGAATTAGGAATCCAAATATCTAAAACTTCAGTAGAGATTGGATATTCGTTTTTTTTAAGATTGAGACGGTCATGCACTTGTTTAATTCCATATAGAGCACCATGGTTGACTCCAAAAAGGAGGTATTACCATATATGAATTGAATATTAACATGCTTCTCCAAATGATGCTAACACTTAGAATGAAATTCCAGAAAGTGGACATCCAAGTCAAGTGAGAGGCCAGTTTAACTTAAGTTTGAGTCTGCCTCAACCTCTAGGAGCATCCCACACTAAAATGGACACCCCAAGATCCATACAAACTTATTTTTAGACGTTCTACCATGCATGGAAGAGATCCATGACAAGATACAAAAGAAAATGAAATTAATAGGAGATAAAACAAAGTATAAAGGAAAGGAAAAAGAAAAAGGAAAAATGTGTAATATAGGAAAATATAATATTCCATGACATTAGGCGAGCAAACTAATGTATATCATCGATGAGTACTTTGTGAATAATAAGAAATACATCATGGAACATTATGTCAATAATACATGTGTTAACACTGGATTTTTGCACGATGAGAGGTGGGCCAGTGCATAGTGAATCTGCAAAGGTTGGTGTTCAGAGCATTCAGCAAATATTCATGCGGTCGGCTAATTCCTAGAGATTCGGCAATTCATTGTGGGGTCGGCTATTTCGAAGAGAGGCGGTTTTCGTCGAAGCAACAAAGGCGGCAAGTAAAAAACCAATTGGTAACGACGGCTGCGACAGTTAAGGCCATGAAGACTCCAAAGGAAATTAGAGTCAAAATATTGTATTTCTTCCTTTAATACTTTGTAGTCGTATCCTTTTAGGACTCATGTCATGACCAGGGTATAAATATAAACCCTTGGTTATTGTAAAAACGTTCACAACCAAATCAATACAACGGCCCCGTGCCAACTTCGAGTCCTCTTGTCGTGTCGTCGAGTTTTTCGAGAGGAATCATCGATCCGTCGATCTTCATAAGTCCCGGCAACCTTGTTATCATGTCTAGTATCATGCGGTGGATTTAGATATTGATGCAAGTAGTCTTGTTTGTTTTCAATGATTGTGCGGCGGATCCTTGCTTAATAATCAAGAAGTCTTTGCTTGTGTTTCGTTTATAAGTAGATGTCATGCGGCGGGTGTTTGCTTGTTATGCCTAGCAAAAGCAAGATATTTATCGGCTCTATTAGATTTGATAAAATCTAGTAGATTCATCAAGTTACCACGTGTTGCATGCCTTACATGTTTTATATATTTGCAACAATCTTTTGCCCAATCTAGATTAATATGGTTCGGTCCTTTTCTTTCTTATAGTTCTATTTATGTTTTAACAATCATAGTTATCACGTTATCTCTACAAGTAGATCTTATGTTTATAGTAGTCGAACTAGTTTAATCTAGATTGTCACGTGTTGCGGGTTCATGCATGTTAACCATGTTTAGGCTTTGATAAGGTTAAGTATCGTGTGGCGGATACAAGCCTTAGATTAGTATGATCATGTTTTGCTTATGTGTTCCTTCATCATGGATCCCAACTGGGCTGATCTGCCGAGCTTGGTTACGCTTTACCTTATAATGATCTATGGTTCGTTCAAACCTTTTCTTCCCATGCATGCATATTCGGCAATCAATGTTTCATGTGTTGTTTGTTCGTTTTAGCCGAATGATCTATAAGACCTGTTGGCAGACAATTAACATAGTTGTATGTCGTCGTAAGTGGCTTCAGGGCTGTATATATCGAACTGTCTGGTCTCATCCGGCATGTTCCAGTTTATATCTAACGACTTTCATCCCTTGTTAGTTTCAGGTCAAATTGACTGGCACGTTCTCGGATCTCGAAACGCCCGGACACTCGATTGAAGTCACGCTTTCCGGCTTGCTGTGTGTGAGGCACAGTGCGTCACATTTTGTGTCAACACACTTTTTGGCACGCTCGGTGGGACACCACATTTCAAGATGGTTGAAATCGACAATAGTCAGGTTCTGGACGTGACTATGGAAGAGTTGCCAGAAGACATGAGGAATTTGATCCAGCAGACATGTGACGAGTTTCAGCGCAAGTGCTTGATGTCCTTTTTAAAGAACAAAAGCAACAAGGTTTTTCAGAAGCAGTCACTTCCAAGAACTCTCCTTCCACATCAAACTGATTACACAGAAGCGGAAGATGCTCAAAAGGTGGGCGCCATGGGTGAGACCATGACAAATCATCATACAACTTTTTTGAACACCTTTCGCCAGATCATGGTTAGCACGTTCGGTCCATCTGCTGATAAGCCCTTTGAAGAGACTCATGGTCCAATACAAGGGCCAACATTATTCCACTTGCCGAAGCGCCAGGAGAAAATTGCTGGGGATGGCGGAGTGTCTGGCATGGACCAAGGTGGGATGGTTCCTCAACAGAAACAACAATATCCCATGACTCATGGCTAGCTCACATTCGGTGCATCAGGGAGTATCCCACAATCGGCTTTCAAGGTGTCTCCAATAGCAAACAGGTTGCAGAAGAGTATGTATGGGGACAGGTATCAAGAATTTGCCAATTATAGCGCTATTGATGCTTTCCCGAACCCGGGATACAAGAATTTGGCAGGGTTACCTTTTGAGGGACAAGCAAATGGAGCTCCAAATTCCAGTGTTGATCTTATCATGAATATGATGGCAGATATGATGCAGAATTAGTTTGGCTTAAGGCCAAAGAACCAGTCCTATGAATACAAGTCCCCTTATCCAGAGTGGTATAACCGAGTGGCTCTCCCTCCAAGAGTTAAGGCTCCTACAGACTTCGACCAAGTTTTCTGGTCAGGATGATACCAGCACTATAGAATACATCAGCCGATACTTGATGTAGCTTGGAGAAGCATCTACAGATGATGCTTGGAGGATTCGTTATTTTCCTTTGTCTCTAACAGGGCCAGCTTTCACGTGGTTCGCGTCTCTCCCGACGAACTCCATTGGTAGCTGGGTGTCACACCCAGTTTTAAAGACAAAACAGGATGCTATAACCTTATGTGTGTGACTGATCTCTGGGCACACATAAGGTTATAGCATCCTGTTTTGTCTTTAAAACTGGGTGTGATAGATTGGTATCAAAGCGTGTTGACTGTAGGACGCAAACCTAGTTAGAATTGGTTCTTAGGAATGTTCTTTTCATGCTTTTATACCTTGCTATTATTTGATAAAACTATTACTCATCTCAAAATTATATTATCTTGATTCTAACTTAGTTCTCAACTTTGCTTTTCTATAGATGGCCCGCAACAAGCAGACTGCTCGCAAGTCCACTCGTCCCCCACCAAAGCTCGTGCCAATGGAGCCCCGCGAGGATGAAGAAGAAGAAGTCCAAGAGGAGAGCTTTGAGAACAGCCGCTCCAGGACTCCCTCTGATGAGAACAACCGCTCCAAGACTCCTTCTGGTGGTTCCAAAGCTGGTGAAGAACGCTTGGGATGGACCAAACACTTCCACTTCAAGGAGGGAGACGATGAGGACTACTACCATGGCTTGTTGAAGTGGACATTGGAGAACCACTACTCCGACTGGAAGTCTAAGTACATGTGTTATGAGAACAAGCACTTCCAGGACCCCTCCTTCTAGAAGTGTACCCTCTACATCTGCATCCGGAAGGACGCCACACAGTCATGGCAAGTGGAGGCCGTCTATGAGCCCAAGATTAGCCGTGCCAGCATGATGGAGTGCATGGAGGATGCAGCTCGCATGACCTTCTTTGATCTTCGTGCTCATTGCCGTAACCGCATGATGGAGGACAAGTACCGGCACCTTCCCTTTGAGACCCGTGAGGGATGGTCCATGTTCAAGGCGAAGGATGGATATGATGACGTCACCAAGGTGATGATCGACTTTGCTCATGAGTTGATGCAGCAGGTCGAGGTGCTGACTGATGAGCTTGGTGGCCAGCGTAAGCTACTCAAGAGAGCCCGTGCAGAGAATGACGAGCTCAGAGGACGCTTGAAGATGCCCAAGTTCTATCAGAAGCTTCCCCCAGTTTTCCTTCCATAGGATGAGTACCACCCTGATGTAATAAAACGCTAGCAGCAAGAGTTGAGTCGAGTCTTGTCGTGTCTTGTGAACTTGGTTTTGTTATATGGTTGTTATTATGATTATGAGTGATTTGGAGTTTTGTTATGAGTGCTGGAACATTGTGGGCCTGTCCACAAGTTCCTTAGTTAAAGACATATAGGTTTGATATAAATAAAAGTGCTAGCGGGTGGGTTATCCTGTTTTCTATCTTGCTGTTTTTCTGGAGCAGTCAGTAATCTTTCGGTTGTATCTCAAAGATGGTTCGTCCAATGATCATGAAATTTATATGGAAACAACTAGACTTCAATACCTTTCCAATGCTTCTTGAATTACATTCCTACCTGTTCTGGTTTGGGAGATATGACAGTTACAAGTTGAGGTTTCTGCGCAGTCTGGAACTCAGAAACAGTTTTGATAAATTTCTGTTTTCACCTAATTTGGCCTCTGAATAATAAAAAGTGATAATTATAAAAGTTGTAGGAAATTTCATAATCTTTCCAACCATGTAAATTTCACATTTGTTTGACTTTTGGAACGTGATATATGACTGTTTTACAGTACCGCTTGTAAGGTTCGGATTTCAGAAAGTTATGCTCAGTCATGAGTTTCAATGAACAATTAATCTAAAGGTCATATTATATGTTTTGGATGACAGATGGCTGCACGAGGTGGTAGAGGTAGAGGCCGTGGTAGGGGTGCACCACCAGTACCACCGGCACCACCGCCACCACCGCCAGTACCCCCGACCATGGAGCAGTTCATGATAGTGCAAACACAACTGATGCAGACGATGATGCAGCACCTCCAGAATCCACTTGTACCACCACCACCACCTGTCCAGCCACGGGACAAACGTGGAGAGTTTATGAAGGGTCGCCCTCCAGTGTTCACCCATGCTTCTGAACCACTGGAGGCGGACGACTGGTTGAGAGCTGTGGAGAAGCAGCTAAATATCGCTCAATGCAACGAGCGTGAGAAGGTGCTATACGCATCTGGCCAGCTGCAGGGTGCTGCTCAAGATTGGTGGGACTCATACATGTATGGACGTCCCAACAATGCACCAGAGGTATCTTGGTAGGAGTTCACGGATAGCTTCAGGTCTTACCATATCCCTGAAGGCATAGTGGAGCTCAAACAGGAAGAGTTCAGAGCTCTGAGGCAAGGATCCATGACAGTGGCGGAGTATCGAGACAAGTTCGCACAGTTGTCTCGGTATGCTCCTCATGAGGTTGCCAACGACGCTGACAAGCAGCGCCGCTTTCTGAAGGGACTCTACGATGGTTTGCAGTTGCAACTCATGTCCAATCTCTACCCTAACTACCAAGCACTTGTGAACCACACTATTGTTATTGATAACAAGCGCAAGGAGATGGAAGCCAAGAAGAGGAGGCTTTAGGGACCAGCATCAGGAAGCAACACTCGCCAGCATCCCAACCCCCCACAGAACTTCTAGCAGAGGTACCGGGGTCCGAACAATCAGTGGAACCGTGGTCAGAACCCGCAGCACGGTCAGTTTCCGTAGCGTAATCAGTTCCCACAGCGTGCTCAGAACCAGCAGCAGATTGTGCCACAGGCGCCACGTCAGGGGAACACCAACGCTACTCCAATGAAGAACAGTGCTCCCAACACTCCCAATAGGTGTTTCCGTTGCAACAAGGAGGGGCACATGTCTTACAACTGTCTCGACAAGCAGAACCAGCAGACGCCCCAGAACTAGAGCAACTAGCAGAGGGCAAGGCAACAGCCTCCACCCAACATTGGAAGGGTGAACCACGTGTCGGCAGATACTGCACAGGAGACTCCCGAAGTTATGATGGGTACGTTCAGCATCAACTCTATCCCCGCCACTGTACTTTTTGATTCTGGAGCTTCGCACTCTTTCATTTCTGAAACTTTCATTAGAGTGCATGATCTTTCTTTACGTACCATGAAAACACTCATAATAGTAAGCACACCGGGAGGGACTTTAACTGCAAAGTACTATAGCCCTTCGGCTAGTGTGCTCCTAAGGGGGGTAGCCTTTGAGGTTGAACCCATTCTGCTAAGGACAGCTGGTATTGATCTCATACTGGGAATGGATTGGATGAAACGATATAAGCCAGTGATTCAGTGCCAAGAGAAGGTTGTTGTTTTGACTTCACCTAAAGGGGATCAAATCAGTGTGGAAATAGTTTTGAAGGCTCCTCAGACAGCTTTTGTGAATCAGCTAGATGGTGATGATCGTGAACATGAGTCAGTTGTTGATGAGTTCCCAGATGTTTTCCCCGATGACTTGCCAGGTATGCCACCCGACCGCGACATTGAATTTCTTATTGAGCTTTTGCCTGGTACTGCACCTATTGCTAAGCGTCCATATAGGATGGGGGTTAATGTGTTAGAAGAACTTAAGAAACAGTTGCAGGAGTTACAAGAAAAGGGTTTCATACGTCCTAGCTCTTCACCTTGGGGAGCTCTGGTGATCTTTGTTGACAAGAAAGATGGTACACAACGAATGTGTGTGGATTACCGTTCGCTTAATGAGGTAACTATCAAGAATAAATACCCTCTACCAAGGATTGATGACCTGTTTGACCAGTTGAAAGGAGCTTGTGTGTTCTCTAAGATCGATCTTCGATCGGGATATCACCAGTTGAAGATCCGTGCCTCTGACATACCTAAGACTGCATTTACCACAAGATATGGGTTATATGAGTACACTGTGATGTCGTTTGGGCTAACCAATGCACCTGCCTACTTCATGTACTTGATGAATAAGGTGTTCATGGAGTTTCTGGACAAGTTTGTGGTAGTGTTCATTGATGACATTCTAGTCTACTCCAAAAATGAGGAAGAACATGCAGAACATCTCAGGTTGGTCTTGCAGAAGCTCAGAGAACATCAGTTGTATGCTAAAAGGAGCAAGTGTGAGTTTTGGTTGAAGGAAGTGTCTTTCCTAGGACATGTTGTATCCAATGGTGGAATAGCAGTGGATCCGAGTAAGGTGGCAGATGTGTTGAATTGGAACCCACCTACCAGTGTGACTGAGATTCGTAGTTTCCTTGGATTGGATGGTTACTATCGGAGATTCATTGAAGGTTTCTCCAAGCTTGCTAAACCAATGACCGCATTGTTAGAGAAGAATGCTAAGTTTATATGGTCTGAGAAGTGTCAAGCTAACTTTGAAGAATTAAAGAAGCAGTTGACCACAACGCCAGTGTTGACTTTGCCAGACCTGAACAAGAGCTTCTCCATATATTGTGATGCATCTTGCTTGGGTCTTGGTTGTGTGCTTATGCAAGAAGGCAGAGTGGTTGCTTATGCATCAAGGCAGTTAAGGAAGCACGAGTTGAATTATCCTACACATGACTTGGGAGTTAGCCGCTGTGGTACACGCACTGAAAATCTGGAGACACTACTTGGTTGGTCACAAGAGTGATATTTACACAGATCACAAGAGTCTGAAGTACATATTCACCCAGTCAGATCTGAACTTGAGGCAACGCCGTTGGTTGGAATTGATCAAGGACTATGACTTGGAAGTACACTATCACCCTGGAAAGGCGAATGTGGTGGCAGACGCCCTCAGTAGGAAGAGTTATGCCAATGAAGTACACCTGGATATACAATCTAAAGAGTTGTGTGCGCAGTTGGCGCATCTAAACTTGGGTTTTGTTGTTAAAGCTATGGAGTTAGTTTTGGAACCTACTCTGGAACAGGAGATACGCAAGGGTCAGTTGGAAGATGAGAAACTGAAAGAGATTGCCGAGAATATTGTGATTGGTAAGGCACCAGGGTTCAGTTTGGACAACAATGATACTCTTTGGTTTGGTAAGAGGTTATGTGTACCTAGAGTAAAAGAGATCCGTGAGACCATTCTGTGAGAGGCTCATGATTCAGCTTACTCCATACATCCGGGAAGTACTAAGATGTACCTGGATTTGAAGGAGAAGTATTGGTGGTATGGTCAAAAAAGGGATGTGGCAGAGTATGTGGCAGTGTGTGATACATGTCAGAGAGTTAAGGCAGAGCACCAGAGACCGGCAGGATTGTTGCAACCGATGAAATTCCAGAGTGGAAATGGGAAGAAGTTGGTATGGACTTCATAGTGGGTTTGCCTCGCACTCAAAGTGGTTATGATTCGATATGGGTAATTGTGGATCGGTTGACAAAAGTTGCTCACTTCTTGCTAGTCAGGACCACCTACACTGGAGCAAGGTTAGCAGAGATATACATGGAAAAGATAGTCTGCATGCATGGTGTTCCTAAGAAGATTGTTTCCGATAGAGGTACCCAGTTCACATCACACTTCTGGCAGATGATTCATAGGCCCCTTGGAACCAAACTGAACTTCAGTACAGCCTATCACCCGCAGACAGATGGTCAGACAGAAAGAACCAACCAGATATTGGAAGATATGTTGAGAGCTTGTGCACTGCAAAATGGGACTAGCTGGGATAAGAGTTTGCCGTATGCTGAATTCTCATATAACAACAGTTACCAGAAAAGTCTAAAGATGGCACCGTTTGAGGCCTTGTATGGAAGGAAGTACAGAACCCCTTTGTTCTGGAATCAGACAGGGGAAAGTCAAGTGTTTGGACCAGATGTGTTGAAAAGTGCAGAGGAACAGGTACGGACTATAAGAGAAAACTTGAAAGTTGCACAGTCTCGACAAAAGAGTTATGCTAACACCCGCAGAAGAGATTTGACTTTCAAAGTAGGTGACTATGTCTATCTAAAGGTGTCACCTATGAGAATCGTAAAGAGGTTCAATATGAAGGGTAAGTTAGCACCCAAATATGTTGGTCCCTTCAAGATAGTGGAACGACGTGGTGAAGTAGCTTATCAGCTAGAGTTACCTGAGAGTCTGGCAGGTGTACATGATGTGTTTCACGTGTCACAGTTAAAAAAGTGTTTGTGTGTGCCAGAGGGGCAGTTAAGGAGGATCTCACCTATGAGGAATACCCGATAAAAATCTTGGAAACGACAGAGAGAAAGTTCAGTGGAAAGTTCAGTGGAATCGGTATTCAGTGGATGATGCAACTTGGGAAAGAGAAGAGGATCTGAAAAGGACATACCCGCAGTTGTTTGAGTGAGTACCAGCTGAATCTCGGGACGAGATTCCTTTAAGGGGGGTAGATTTGTAACACCCTAAATTCTTGCATTTTTCAAAATAGATTAAAAGTAATTGAAATGCATTCTTGTGGTCATTTTAAACCTAGGAAAAATTAAATAAGTTTTCACAAAAATAAAAGTTAGCACATTTAGAAACTCTTTTGTTGCATACATGCTGGTGCATAGAATTTTTTTTTGTATTGCTCTTTCAATTTCAAACTAGAAATTCAATTGGTGTTTGAAAATGGTTTGAATTTTTGAAAAACGAAAATTGGAAAAGCTTTTCTCTCCCTCTCTTACTCCACTCTGGCCCGAGGCCTGCTTCTCCCCTCAGCCTAGCAGACCCCCCCCCTCTCTCTCTCGGTGTGGGCCGAAGCCCGAGCACCGGCCCACCTCCCCACTCGCGCGCGGACGAGCCTAGCTCTCACCTCTCTCTTTCTCTCCCTCTGTGCTGACATGAGGACCCCACCTGGCAGAATCCATCTCCCACCTTCCTTTTCCTCCTTCCTCTCCTTCCCTTTCTCTATGCCGGCGATTTCCATATCCGCCGAAGCACAATCCGAGTAGGATTCCCCCCCTATTCCTTCGCCGACGCAGACCTGTGCCTGGTCAAGCCGAGCGCTGCCCACCGGCCGCCTTCCCTTTCTTCCTCCCCCTCCCTTTCCTTTCTCCGCGCCATTTTCCCTCTCGTCCGAACGCAATTGAGAGCAGGGAATTTCCCTTTCCTTCGCGGTCGAACCCCCGAGGCTATATAAGGCCGGGCACCGCACCCTACCATCCTCACCTCGCCACCTCGGAGCCCCGCAGAACCACCCCGCCACCGCCGCGCCCAAGTTCCGAGCCGCCGCCGTCGCTCCGCCGTGGGCAAGCACCTCCGCTCCGTCTTCCTGTTCCCCGAGCAGCGCATAGTGGTAAGAGGACCTCCGGAAGCTCGCCTTGCCCCTCTACTACCTCTGTCTCGCCCATAGGGCCCCGGCTCGCGACCTCCGCCGGCACAGAGCCGCCCCTCCGCGTGAGCAGCTCGCCCTCGTATGCAATCGCTTCAATCAACCCCACCATCGTATTCGCCATCTCTCTCTCTCCCTTCCCGTCCCGGTTGCGTCGAGTTTCGTGCACCGAGTCGTCGGATCGGCTAGCGCCGCCGCGGACCTGCTCTGCCCCGCCGTGCGCCACCGCCCCTCCCTCTGTTCTAATCACAACCGTCCATCGTGGGTCGGATGGACCACAGAGCCTCATACCCCTTCAGCCGGCATATTTACAAAAGAAACCCTGTGGTTTTTAATGTGTCAACCCGCCATCCTAAGGCGTAATCCGAGACTCCGTCTTCTCTGTTGAAAGGCGTAATTCCTTTTCGGTTTGATTTAATTCGAAAATAAAAAGAAAATCCTATTTACATATCTGTCACTCAATTTCAAATGTTTATAAAATGCTCATTTTAACTCCGTTTTCCTCCGTTCAAATTGCGTTAGATTCGTATCGACGTAATCTACATGTTAGTTAGTTCATAGTTCATGTTAGACAACTTTTAAAAACAGTTAATCACTTAATCTCTTTTAATCTCTGGTTTAATTTATGAAATTGGTTTAATTCATATCTTCTTCGTTATAGCTCCGTTTTTCGTGATTCAAACGTCTTTGTGATCGTAGTGAGACATAGATCAGTTTTATAAACTTTTAATCTTGTTTTATTATGATTGGTGTACTATTCTAATCTATAGTCTTTGTTTGCTTGCATGTTATGCCTCTGTATGATTGCATGTGATGTGGTGATCGAGTATAGACGGTGAGCAGTACGTGGGTGACCAGAAGTTTCTCTTTGAGCAAGATCAGCAGGAACCCTTTGAGCAAGGCAAGTATTATATGGATCTCCCTTGATGTCCTATTCATGAAGTTTTTCAATAAAATCATATGCATGTGTCTAATATTGTTACCATAGGGTTTACCTAGATTTGATTACCTTGAACCTTGAAATCCTATGGGTTACCCTTGCATATGGGTAGTTTTTGCTAGTGCTCTCCTTTAACAAGCATGATCTTTAATCTTGATTAATGACTACATGAAATGATGGAATAAAACTTAACTTTTTAGTAACATGGATTTAGGACCCTATCCGTCAGCAAAAGCTGGGACATACAGTACAACCATGAGGGCTATATGGCTCTGGCTTTAGTTCAGTATTAGGGTCACTTTCTCGCATGCGGCAGTTCACGAAAGTTGCCATTGCCGAGCGGTTGCGGGTTGTGGCTGGAGTGGGGACTGCTGCGTGTGTGTACCATCCCGGGGCTCCCGTATACCCCTTGCCCGTGGATCCGTACTGTCTGTGGTATGTCAGCGAGCCCCTTTGAAAGACTTCATAGTGTACCCTGCCCGCTCACCTCAGTAGTGTTATGGGAGTCATGATCCCGGGGCATTTGGGCAAACACGACTCATGGGTAAAGTGTACAACCTCTGCAGAGTGTTAAAAATTGGTATATCAGCCGTGCTCACGGACACGAGCGGTCCGGAAAACTCACAGAAATCTTTGGTTACTTGTTGTTTACCTTTATGAATCACTTTATCATGATATTATGTTACTTGTTCAGTTGTTTACTTGATCATACAATTTAATTTGGGGGCTTAAGCATAACTTTGATCTTCCACTTATAACATTTTGTTACAAATTAAAATGCTTATCGTAGTAAACCAGTGTCATAATTTCTGAGCCTCATGAACCCCATATATGCTTGTTGAGTACTATAAGTACTTACGCTTGTTTACTTTCTTTTCAATATTTGGATGAAAATCCCGGATGGGTACCAGATTATCAGAGTTATGAGGAGTATCCAGAGGATTACTAGGTTTGGGGTCAACCAGTTGACGTCCCTGTGCTATGGAGCTTCGCGAGAGTTATTATATATTTTCGCTGTTATGTAATATACACTATTTAAATACTTGTTCGCTATGTAATAAACACTTGTGATGATACAATTTTGATAATTTGTCGGCTTATGTGTGTGACTGATCTCTGGGCACACATAAGGTTATAGCATCCTGTTTTGTCTTTAAAACTGGGTGTGACACTAGGTAGATTTGGAGCAGAAATTCCATGCATATTTCTTCACATGCACTAATGAGAAGAAGCTAGTTGACCTTATGAGCTTGAGACAGAGGTTTAATGAAACACCCAAGGAGTACCTCCGTAGGTTCAGAGAGACTAAAAATCTTTGCTATTCTTTGAATCTGCCAGATGATCAGTTGCCAGGGATGACAGTAGCTGAGAGTTCCTATGTGATTTTGGTAATTGAGTGACAACCTAGGTGAACTAATATGTATTTACGTGATATATACACAGGAGATTAGTTCACATGTGATTGTGTGATGAAGGAGTTTATAGCACATGAGACATGACATGGAGTCATGTGACCAAGGTGGAGAAGATCAAAATGAGACTTGGCTTGATGGACTGGTTGCAAGTGTGAAGGGCAAGTGAGTGATGCTTGGCGCCGATGGACCGATGCAACGGTGAAGAGCAAGTGAGGTCAAGGTCGATGAACCAATACGGTCATGTGATGATATGAAGTGGATCATATCATTTGACAACTGGTTGGTGCATGTGTTTCATCAACATTGGAGAAGGAGATGGAATGCAATGCGCAAGGCAAAGGTATAACCTATAGGGCATTCCATTTCACCGGTCATAGGTGTGTAGAGAAGTTTATGACCGAGTTTAGGATAGATAGCCGTACTATCAAGAGGAGCAAACTTGTTTGCATATCGGTTATCAGTGTCACTTGAGCGATCTAACTTTGCGATGCATTAGGATCGAGTAGCGTGGTGAGAGCAAGTGAAAATCCTTTGAAAATGATTGTGAAAATGCTAACACACACGCACATGGTGATGTACACTTGGTGGTGTTGGCACATTTGAAAAGGAGGTGTTGGAGTTGAATTGAATCAACTCGGAGAAGAGAAAAATGTTTTCGGTATGTTCCTAACACTAGCATGGATCTTGGAATGAAATATTGCTTTGATTCATTGTGATATGGATCAAATGGAGTTGAGGGGGTGTGTAGGCCTCTGAGTTAGCTTTCCAAAAAGTCCAAGATCATCGAAATCGGAGTTCGGAGCTAAGAGATACGAACGTTTTCGTGCGGTCTACGCTGATCCCAACGCAGCAGTCCGGACGCACTATACAGTCCGGACGCAGCGTCTCTAAAGGCCCGGACACGTCTGTAGCACTCTGGACGCAGCGTCTTTGTAAGTCCGGACGTGTCCGGATGCAGCGTCTTTGTAAGTCCGGACGCGTCTGTATTGGTCCGGAGCTGCATTGTTCATAGCGTCCGGAGCCGTCCAGAGAGCCGTTAGAGAGGGGGAAACGGCTAGTTTCCCCCTCCCTCTATAAGTAAACTTGGTGGCTGCCCTTGGCCGGTGGATGAGCACCCTAGGGACTTTGTGGCTTGTGTTGGTGTGCTTGGGAAGCCCTCTAAGTCACACACACTTGATAGAGTTCATCCGATTGTGTGAGAGAGCGATTACTAGTGCGTTGCTTTGAGAGATAGCTTCGTGTGACACTAGGTGATCATGTTGCAAGCTCGTGGTGCTTGTTACTCTTGGAGGTTGCCACCTCCTAGACGGTTTGGTGGTTGTGGCTCCGTCGAAGCACACAAGAAGCTTGTGCGTGGCTCCGAAGAAGTGCTTTGTGAGGGGCATTGTGCTCGCCCCGCGGGAGATCGCGAAGAGCAACTCTAGTTGAAGGTATCGTTGAGTGCCCTCATCTTGTGTTGGTTAGGCGGCAACCCTTGAGGGGGTTAGGAGAGTGAGGCCTGTAAAAAGTCGTAAACCTCTAAGTGAGTGAGCCGATACAACGGGGACTAGCTTGGTGGCGACAAAGTGAACCTCGGGAGAAAAATCACCATGTCAACCTTGTGTACATCTTCTCGGTGGTTTGCATTCTCCAAATCACTAGCTTGTATTTACTTATTCATACTTGTGCTAGTGATTAGTTGTTGCTCTTGTAACTAGTTTAGCTTGTGTAGCTAGCTTAGTTACCTTCTAGCTTGTGTAGCATAGAATTAGCTCTTACGTAGCTAATTGGCTTGAGTAGCCTTGTTAATCACATTGCTTAGTTTGTGTAGCTAAGTAAGTTGAGCTCTCTAATTGGCTTGTGTAGTCTTGCTAGAGAGTATTGCTAGTGAGCTTAGGTGCTTTGTGCTTTGCTTACTAGTATGTGTAGGAGCTTCCTTTGTGCTTAGAGTACTAGTTGCTTAGGTTTGTGTGCCTTGCAACCTAGACTTGTTTAGGCGAGCTTCCTAACTTGGCACCTTATTGAGCCCAATTAGTATTCTTTGCTAGGTGCTAAAGTTATAGATAGAGGGGTGTAGTCTTGGCTAGCCGGATAGTTTTAATTCCACATTTATTTCGGTTAGCAGTTGCGCTTAAGTTTTTAGAAAAGACTATTCACCCCCTCTAGTCCGTCATCTCGACCCTACAAGTGGTATCAAAGCTTGGTCTCTCATTTGTGGTCTTTATCGACCCGAGAGATGTAGTGTTATGAGGTTGCTACGCTAGCCAGAAAACAAAATTTTTCTACCCCATAAACCAGGAACTAGTGCTAGTTATAGATCACGGGGTTACCACTAGACGCGCAGGTGCAGCGGAAACGACTTGATGTAGTCGTGCGCGTCGCAGCAGTGTCGTGTAGTTGCGAGGTCGTCCGTCTCAACGTCTCTTACTCGCGGTTCGTCCTTGTGCTCTAGATGCAGCACCTCTGAGGAATCCCACACGTGCAGGGAAGAAGCGTCACGCCTCTGGACTGCTAGGTTCGCGAGGAGTACTAGGCGCAAGCGTGGGGAGGGCGACGGCGGCTGCCAAAGGACGTGAGTGCGACTCACCCCACGTCTCCTCTTGCTTATATAGGCGCCCTAATGAGCTCCTACGTTGGAGGCCCATTAGCAACCCTAAACCTAGTCTAATTCGGGTCCAACCCGAATTAGGCTTCCAGCCCCTTAAGCATGCGACCCTATGGGCTCACGCACACATAGACATGGCCCAAGTACTCTTACTCGACCAATAGTTGATAGCGGCCTCTAGAAAGGCGTGTCAACTCCTATGCATACGCTATGATCATATTAGACGAACCACCATAATACAATATACTTGTTATTCCTTTGCCTCACGATATTTGGTACAACTCGTGGGTTAACACTTAACCCAAGCACGGCCATGCATTTCATGATTTAATCATTTGAGTAGTCCAGTGATATCTCTCTCATATGAAGAGTGGAAAATTCCATCTTGATTGACTATGTCTCACAGCATGTTTCCCGACAAACCCGAAAGCCACCTTTATAACTACCCAGTTACGGAGTAGCGTTTGGTAGTCTCTAAGTAGGTCGTTTCACATCTTGAGTACATATGACAATCTCAGGTCTAAGGACATAAGGTACATGATGTGTATAGAGACAATCTCATGTCGAGTCTGTCCAGCATCATGTCCTACATGTGTCCACATTATTAGTTTGACATCTCATGTCCATGACTTGTGAAACATAGCCATCAACTAATAATGTGCTGATCTAATATTCATGCACATTCTAGCACGAACTCCGATCAGGGACAACTTTAGAATAACCATACAAGTAAATGAGTTTCACAAACAATTCACATAATTGTTTATCGATACAAGTTGTCTTTAATGGATATTCATTGAACTCATAACATGTCAGGATACAAGGAAATACAATCATCTCTATGATTACCTCTAGGGCATATTCCCAACAAGAGGATGGTGACTTATGGGCTAGATGTTGAGTGTCCACACATTTTTGATGGCACACACTTTGCATGGTGAAGAAATTGGTTGACATGCAATTTTAAGTTTATTTCTCCCCAAATGTGGTGGATCGTAGATGTGGAACTCTCTTATGCAATTGAGAGAGAGGATGCAACTCAAGCACAAAAGAAGTGCCTACATCTCGATTGTCAAGCTACTAACATTCTCTACCATTCTATGAAAGATAATATCTTTGGTGAGATAATAGACATGAAGAGCGCTCATGAGATTTGGACCTATCTCATTGAAACATATGAGACGGCCTCAAATGATGATGATAATGTGTCCAAGTTGGTGGCACATGAGGATGTTGAGCATGACCACAACTCGGTGATTGTGGAAGATTGCTCCACCTCATGATGAAGATGATCTATCTACCACAAGATCACTTGACAAGGATAATGAAGGCCCAACATCAAGTGTTGCAATTGATGATGCTACTCCAAGCACACTTGATGATGATGCTGATGATGATGATGCATGCTCGGGCTATGAGAGTGATGCTTCCATAAGCTCTTCCACTTCATCACAATACTACATGTCACATGGTGACTCTAAGGTATCAATTGGCAATATGATTGTAGATTGTGATGACCCTAACTTTGAGCTTGTGTGCAAACTCTCCAAAGCTTTAGAAAGTGAGTTGAACAAAACTAAGAAACTAAAAGATGAAAACTCACTTCTAAAGAACTCATGTGAAGAACATAAGCACTTACTTGATGTTCTTAAGTCTTCACATGAAGAACTAAAACTTGATCATGAGGAGCTTCGTGTGTCTCATGAGAATTTAGTTCACAAACATGGTTCTCTCATTAATGAATTGCTCTACCTCTTGTGATGGTTTACTTGATATGTCATGTTATTCACATATAGATGCTTGTTCTACCTCTATGTCTTGTGAGAACAATGAGCTCAAAAGTGAATTGAAGAATATGAGCAACAAGCTAGAGAGGTGCTACAACTCCAAAGTCACCTTTGAGCAAATGTTAACAAACAAGAGAAGACATGGTGACAAGAGTGGAATCGATTTCCACAAGGGCAAGGGCAAGAAAGAGAAGAAGCAAGAACAAAAGAAGCTATCTCATTTCATATGCTTCAAGTGCCATGGGATGGGACATCTTGCAAATGCTTGTACAACCAAGAATGCTCAAGCTAAGCCACAAGTCAAGACCCAAGTGCAATACAAGATCAACCATGAAGATGGTGATTCGGGGATGAAAAAGAAGAAGAAAACAAGAAGAGGTGGCAAAGCAAGAGCAAGACATCCAATTCCTATTCATGATGTCAACAAGATGATGATGAGTAAATATCAAGAGAAGAATCATTTGGCTCACATCAAGTGCTTCAAGTGTGATGATATGGGACACTTTGCCTCGAAGTGTCCTACCAAGCTTGAGATGAAGAGTCAAGCAAAAGAAAAGAGGTAAGACAATGAGAATCACAACATGAGCAAGGAAGAAAAGGCTCAAGCAAAGAGAGTCTGCTACTCATGTCGGGAAAGGGGACACATGGCTCATTCATGTCCCCTAGGTATGACTTCTAAGCTTATTTCAATTGATGATGATCATATGCTTAGAAAGTATGGTAGTGGTACCTCTATGGTTGCTATTGTAAAACATCCCGCTATTCATACTAAGGCATTGCCTAAGTATGTTGCACCTAACTTGAGAGGACCCAAACTAGTTTGGGTACCATCAACAAGTGGATGAATGTGTATAGGTACCATTGGCATTGGAGGCTTGGTTCAATGAGTTTCATATTGCCTATCATATGATTGAATCAAGCAATGAAGCTTAGTTCTATTTGCATCCTAATGCCAAGATTAAAAGATGAAGTCCAAGTGCTACAACATACAAGTGCATCATCAAGTTGTGGTGGTTCATTGGATTAATAGAAGGCTTGCAAATATTCAAGTTGAAGCTTGCTAATGGATTGATCATGATCTTCTAAGGTATATCTATTGTTGATCAAGTTCATTTGGATGTATATAAGATGTTTCAATTGGATACCCACATAGTGCATATGAGTTGCTTGAATTGGATATATATATGTGCACTAGTTGCTTGCTATAAGGGTTTGAATGGATTAAATGATTAGTGATCAAATTTGAGTTGGTTTGAATGGATATAATCTAGAGACTACTCTTAGTAAGTGGATTGAATGGATATATGTCTCTTAAGAGTGTTCAAACAAGTTGATATCAAGTTTGATTCAAATTGAAGAAATATAGCTCAATGTGTCAAAATTTGTCAGTTATTCAAAATCTGAGGTAGCTGTGATCATAGCCATGTTTAAGAGATCAAATCTATTTGGATTGGCTTGAAATTTGATGTGCATGATCTACACTTATGGTATTAGTTTCTGTGCAAATTTTATGGATATTGGATAAGGGATACTTCGGTTTTGGAGTGGATCTTGTCAACACATGTGCAGCAGTTTTCAGCATGTACCTATGTGGAAAGATGTGAAATCTGGTAGCGATCTAGAAGTCCAATGAAGCTCAAATTCCTATGGCTTCTAGATGACTTAGTAAAGCACATCTCCACAAAATTTTATGATCATTAGATATGTACTTTGGGAGTTATGATATATTCTTTGAAGAGTACATAATCTGCCAGCAAAGTGACATTTATTGGATCAATCTTGAGTCACTAAAATTGAAAGGTCCTCATGTTGGAATCATACTTATAAGTGATTGAGGCACCTATGGTTGATTTTGGTCTGAGCTAGAAGCATGACAAGCAATGAGTACAAGGACATTTGATTGTGGAGTGCATATGGCACACTTTTGGTACTCAAGATGAAGATCAAGATCAAACTCAAGAAGAAGATAAGTTTCAGTTCTAGTGGTAATTGAAGATCATTGGATAGAAAGAAAATGACTTAAACAATATAGTTTGAACTCATATTGGATTTATGTTCATTCATCAAATGGAGTTCAACATTTGAATCAATCAAACAAAGTTATCTTCAAGTGAGTATGAAGGATGATTCTTAGAGATAGGTCACTTCTCCCTAAGTGTAGGGGCTTGCCGCCATTGTGTAGGTGAAACCAAGTGTGGTACTTGAAAGGCTAACATGAAAGTGGTGATCTAGGGGTCATTTGGATGCTTAGTTGAAGAAATCAATAGGATTGATCAAAAGAAAGCAAGCAACACCCAAAAGAGAGAGATTCATGAATTTAACCTACAAGTGTATCATGACTTTCAAGTAGTATCATCTACTACAAGTGGTACATTATTTGGTACTCTCTCATGCAAGCAAAGATCAAGAAGAAGCAAGTCAACCACGACAAGAAAGTGCACTTGATCTTTAGTGGGACTCAAATCATATGGGTGAAGAATGGAATTCATATTGGTATTCATTGGTCTTCACCATGCTCTTAATTGGAATTCACATTGCTAATTGGAGATGAAATCTATATGACTCTCCTCTACTCCAACATAGCAAAGGTGAAATTGTTTGACATATGCATACATACATTGCTTAGGACATGTTTAGTGCATATAGTCATACATAGTGATCATTCATTAAAAATCAAATGAATTTAATACTTATAGCCTACCACTATTGCTTGATTGGTTATTTGAATCTAGTGGTAGTATATGAGTTTTGTTCATGAGCTAGTAAACCCAAGTACTTAATCTATTTTTGGATTGCAATCAAGTGATAAGTACAACCTCTATAAGATAACCGCTTAATGTGTGTGAACAAGCTTAGAGAGGGTTTAAACCGGACTTGAAAGCTTATGCAAATCATTTTAGTTCAAGTCCAACATAGAAGCTCATGAAGATAAATCTAGTTCAAGCACAAGACAACAGTGCAAATGGATATCAAAATATAACCGTCAAGTGGTATCTAGACTTATTTTAATCTTTCAAATAGTATCAACCTTCATATTGGTACTTGCAAGATGTCTAGTGTAAGGACCTGATTAGCCTAGAGGGGGGTGAATAGGCCTGTTTAAAACAACTTGACAAGTTTCTGTTAGCAGAGAGGCCGGCACTGCCGGGGTGGCCGGCACTGCTGGACTTAGGGCAGCAGTGCTGGTCACCAGATCAGATAAATGCACAATTCAAAATAGAAACTGAGAATGCAAATTGTGCTTGAATAGAAACCTTTCTAGAGGTGTAGGAAACCTCTAGCACCACTTGAAAGTGGTAGCAACACACTCACCGAGTAGATGGGTCCAAACCCTAGAAATCACCTAGCACACAAGATATATGAAAGTAAAGTAACAAGCACACGGTGACACAAGATTTGACCCATGGTTCAGCTCGCCACCAAGGCTTGCCTACGTCCACGTTGTTGAGGTGCGCCACACAAGGCTCAAGCTCACCACAAAGGCTAGCTCTTTCCTCGGTCTCAAGTCAAGAGAATGAACTCTTGAGATGAGAGAAGTGTATTAGCAAATGATGGGTGATACAAACTTCCCTAGGCTGCCACATGAAGGAGGCAAGCTCAAGGGCAACCTCTAGCCGGCTAGGAGCAAAGCTCCAAGAGTAAAGAACTCAAACCGCCAGCCACCACGCAAACCAAATTCTTGTAGGAGTGAAGATCCGAGGGAGAGGATTCTTCTCAAAGCTTGGAGGCTCAATCTCTCAAAGAATGATTGGAAATCAATGAAGGAGAGTGGATAAGCACCAAGGGAGAAAGGAGAGCAAGAGAAGCTTCTCTTTCTGTTCTTTCAAAGTAAGAATGAGTGAATGGCAGAACTAGCCATTGGGGGTGAGTGAGGGGGTGTGAAATACCTCCTTACTACCCACTGGCTGAACAAGTCGCGGCAGTGCAGAACAGCAAGGATTTGATCTTCAATAAGCTGGCTGATTTGCCCTCTTTATATGTGGAGGTGTGATGTAAAAGGATAGATGCATTTGGTTCACTTGTTGGCATGCGTGTTGAATCCCTCTTAATAGTACGGCATACCTAACTCAAATTCAAAGTATAAAAGAATTTAAACCCTTTGAGCTTGTTGCCATGCACTTTTGTAATTGGAGGGGTCAACCAACCTGTTCATCAACCTCCTTAAGTTTAACCTGCTTGTCATACTCACAAAGTCTCATTAGTTTTCTAAATATGTTGTCATGTCACCAAAACCCACTTTAGGGCTTGATTGCACTTTCATCTAGTTCTAGCATACATGTGATATTCCACAAGTGTTCCTTTCAAGTGGACATTCTACAAATGGTATCCTACAAGTGTACAAATGATCCTCAACCTTAAGTGATCAAATCAATGTTTTCTAGCTTGCAATGCTCATTTGGATGACAATTACTTTGACCGAAGGGGAGTTGCCCTACTCAATGGTATAATGGTCAATGATCTTACATGAAGAGTCATTCCAATACATAGATGTTAGTGTCCATCAAAAATGAAAAGATACAAGTATCAACCATCTACCCTAGTGCAACCTTTGCATCGATATGAGCATACCTTTTATGGAAATTGATGACAAAGGGGGAGAGAGTAGTGAACAAAGATATATTAGTGAATGGACATGCACTAAGGAAAAGAGACATGGACATGGACATGGACAAGGGAACAAGATCAAAGGATCAAAGTCTTGGACTAAATGATGCACACAAGTAGGGGGGAGCAAGCTTATGAACTTGATTGATTACATTTAATATGTGCATATTCATGTGCTTGCTTGCATATTGCATTAGTATTATCTTTATTCGCATGCTTGTGTGGTGTATGCTAGTTATATAATTTGTATGATTTGATAAACTAGCATGCATAGGTTGGTAAGCTAGATATATATTCCTTCAATTGTTATCTAGAAATCGTGCCTTTAATGTTGATCTCATGGGGTTTCTAGTGTTTTTGTGGTATCTAGCTAACCATGGTGCTAAGGATGAACTTTAAAGTGGATCTACAATGGGTATCTTCAAAGGTTTATCATATATCCCTTAGCATCACTTAGTAGTACTAGCACTCCCAAAATTCCTATTTATGCATGTGTGCAAAGCTTAATTCAAACCTTTGTGAGCACACATGTAGGGGGAGCTAACACTACCAAGTCGGATTTTGTGGAATTTATCCAAATCTTGTTATAGAGCTTAAATGTTGGATAAATGGCATAATATCCAAAAATGATCTTAAATTACATATCTTTGTAGAGTTGTCATCAATTACCAAAAAAGGGGAGATTGAGAGTTCCTATGTGATTTTGGTAATTGAGTGACAACCTAGGTGAACTAATATGTGTTTAAGTGATATATACACAGGAGATTAGTTCACATGTGATTGTGTGATGAAGGAGTTTATTGCACATGAGACATAACATTGAGTCATGTGACCAAGGTGGAGAAGATCAAGATGAGGCTTGGCTTGATGGACCGGTTGCAAGTGTGAAGGGCAAGTGAGTGATGCTTGGCGCCGATGGACCGATGCAGGTGTGAAGGGCAAGTGACGTCAAGGTCGATGAACCAATACAGTCACGTTATGATATGAAGTGGATCATATCATTTGACAATTGGTTGGTGCATGTGTTGCATCAACAATGGAGAAGGAGATGGAATGGAATGCGCAAGGCAAAGGTATAACATATTGGGCATTCCATTTCACCGGTCATAGGTGTGTAGAGAAGTTTATGACCGGGTTTAGGATAGATAGCCGTACTATCAAGAGGAGCAAACTTGTTTGCATATCGGTTATCTAGTGCCACTTGAGCGATCTAACTTTGCGATGCATTAGGATCGAGTGGCGTGGTGAGAGCAAGTGAAAATCCTTTGAAAATGATTGTGAAAATGCTAACACAGATGCACATGGTGATGTACATTTGGTGGTGTTGGCACATTTGCAAAGGAGGAGGTGTTGGAGTTGAATTGAATCAACTCAGAGAAGAGAAAAATGTTTTTCGGTATGCTCCTAACACTAGCATGGATCTTGGAATGAAATACTGCTTTGATTCATTGTGATATGGATCAAATGGAGTTGAGGGGTGTGTAGGCCTCTGAGTTAGCTTTCCAAAAAATCCAAGATCATCGAAATCGGAGTTCGGAGCTAAGAGATCCAAAAAGTCCAAGAAGCTTGTGCGTGGCTCCGGAGAAGTGCTTTGTGAGGGGCATTGTGCTCGCCCCGCGGGAGATCGCGAAGAGCAACTCTAGTTGAAGGTATTGTTGAGTGCCCTCATCTTGTGTTGGTTAGGCGGCAACCCTTGAGGGGGTTAGGCGAGTGAGGCCTGTAAAAAGTCGTAAACCTCCAAGTGAGTGAGCCGATACAACGGGGACTAGCTTGGTGGCGACCAAGTGAACCTCAGGAGAAAAATCACCGTGTCAACCTTGTGTACATCTTCTCGGTGGTTTGCATTCTCCAAATCACTAGCTTGTATTTACTTATTCATACTTGCGTTAGTGATTAGTTGTTGCTCTTGTAACTAGTTTAGCTTGTGTAGCTAGCTTAGTTACCTTCTAGCTTGTGTAGCATAGAATTAGCTCTTGCGTGGCTAATTGGCTTGAGTAACCTTGTTAGTCACATTGCTTAGTTTGTGTAGCTAAGTAAGTTGAGTTCTCTAGTTGGCTTGTGTAGTCTTGCTAGAGAGCATTGTTAGTGAGCTTAGGTGCTTTGTGCTTTGCTTACTAGTATGTGTAGGAGCTCCCTTTGTGCTTAGAGTACTAGTTGCTTAGGTTTGTGTGACCTTGCAACCTAGACTTGTTTAGGCAAGCTTCCTAGCATTGCACCTTAGTGAGCCCAATTAGTATTCTTTGCTAGGTGCTAAAGTTATAGATAGAGGGGTGTAGTCTTGACTAGACCGATAGTTTTAATTCCGCATTTATTTCGGTTAGCCGTTGCGCTTAAGTTTTTAGAAAAGACTATTCACCCCCCCTCTAGTCCGCTATCTCGACCCTACAGTAGCGGGCATGCAGCCGAATATCAGAGAGAAACTGTTTGGCATGGATTTTGATGACCTTGGTCAGTTGTCACAACGGCTGGCGATGATGAGTAATCAGGCTCAAGGGTTCAAGAGAGATAACCGCTTCCAGAAGGGTGACATAGCCAATGAAATGTATCAAAGCTTCCTGGAAGAAGCAACAAAGTACGATGATGAAGATGAAATAGCCGCAGCCGAATTGATCTGGGCAAAAGAGCCGGCTCAGGTTAGTCAACGATGGTTGAGGCAGCAGAAAGGTACTTATGACTATGATGTCTCCAAGTCAGATAAATTGTTCGAATTGTTTCTAAAGGAGGGACGTATCAAATTGCCAGAAGGGCACCCCATGCTACGCCCTGAAGGGGTGAAGGACAAGAGATTTTGTGGCTTCCACAATACTAATTCCCATGCCATCAATGATGGCCGAGTGTTTAGAATGAAAATCCAGAAAGCTATTTAGGAAGGGCATCTGAAGTTTGATGGCAAGATGAAAATTGATGCTAATCCTTTTGCACAGAACACGGTGTCCTTCTCTATGAATATGGTTGCCATGGATGACTCCAAAGGCAAGGGAAAAATGAAGGTGTTAACCTCAGACAGAGCAAGGAGAGCTGGTACTATTGACCCTGATCGTCAGATTACGAACGAAGAGTTTCGACAACAGACTGGGTTCCAGAATAGCCGAATCGAGAGAGGGGAAACTTCCAAACCCAGGGTTACCATACGTATTCTGTTAAGTAAGTGGCAACGGGAACATGAACAGTATCAGAGGCGAAGATGTTATGAGGAACAAGAATTCATGGAGGAACATCAGAGGTGCGAGGAGGAGATGTACCAGAGAGAACAAGAACGCATGAGAGAGCAGGAACAGTCTCATTAGGGATGCTCATTCTTCAAGCATTGTTGGAATGAAGGCCTGAAGCTGCCTACTAGATACAATTGCCCCGAATGCAGTGATCAGTATTCAGGGTATAGGCAGTCCTGGGTCAACCGTCGTCCGGTCAATGAAAGACTTGGAGCACATGTTCCCGAGGACGATCGGTGTTTAAAAATGGTCAACTCTGAGGATCGGCGAGGCAAGAGGTTTGTCGATCAGGAGTGGATCCATTTTGAAAGGAGTGCTGAGGAGAAAGAGCACCGTGAGTATGTGTGGCAAAACGGACAATGGTGCCCACCAGGGTTGAAGAAGAGCCAGAAGAGGAGGGTACAACGCTTGAGGAACAGAGAGCTAGCACAAGCAGTTGCTGAAAACAAACCGACATGGCATCCTAAGAAAAAACCTGATGAGCACGACCGTTCGGCTGATGCATACATGGCTTTCTTCATTCCATCCGAATTCATAGCTCCCGAGGGTCAAGACCTCCAAGAGGAAGTGTGTTCAGATGTCGATGAAAGCGAGTGTCAGGATTTAATGGCCCAACTTGTCCTAACTCAACGGGCAGTTTTTGATAAACCAGCTAAGCATCGACATTTGAAGGCACTTTACGTGAAGGGATACATCAATGACAAGCCTTTGACCAAGATGCTTATGGATGGAGGGGCTGCCATCAATATTATGTCTTATACCACCTTTAGGAAGCTCGGAATGGCCAATGATGAATTGTTGAAGACTGACTTAGTACTCAGGGACTTTGCTGGTAATCCTTCTGACACTCAGGGAGCCGTACACGTCGAGTTGATGATTGGATCAAAGACTTTGATCACTACCTTCTTTGTCATTGATGGCAAGGGGGCATATAGTCTGCTCTTAGGAAGAGATTAGATCCATGCTAACTGCTGCATACCTTCAACCATGCATCAGGTCCTCATTCAATGGGTTGGGGATGATGTTGAAATTGTTCATGCTAATGATTCAGTAAGTGTTGCTGCCGCAGAACCTGCCTACTGGGAATATGATGGTTTCGATTGTTTCTCTAGGAAAATCTGGGGAGAAGGTCCTGTGAATGTCTCTAACAAGGACCAACAGCCGATCCAAGCAGTCGGCTCTCAGAGCAATTTTTAATGGGAAACCCAATCGATGGCAATGAAGGAAAGTTGGGACGTGGCTTTATGTCGGCCGATAAGCTAGAAGAAATAAATGTCGGTGATGATGTCAAACCAAGGCCGATATATATCAGTGCAAATTTAGACCCAGGGCATAGGTTAAAGCTAATGGACTTTCTAAAAGAATTCAAAGATTGTTTTGCTTGGGATTATACCGAGATGCCCGGACTGGATCGTTCTATTGTCGAGCATAAATTGTCGATTAAGCCCGGATATCGTCCTTACAAACAACATCCTTGGAAGATTTTCAAAGAAGAGGTACTGGCCAATGTGAAAAAGGAAGTCGAAAGGTTATTGGAAGCAAATTTTATTCGGCCGTGCAGGTATGCAGAGTGGGTTTCAAGCATAGTCCCGGTATACAAGAAAAATGGAAAGATGAGGGTCTGCATTGACTTTAGAAATCTTAATAAGGCTACTCCAATGGATGGTTACCCAATGCCGGTTGCTGATTTGCTCGTCGATGCATCGGCTGGTTATGAAGTCATCAGCTTTATGGATGGTAATGCTGGCTACAACCAAATCTTTATGGCAATAGAAGATATTTCGAAAACGGCCTTCAGATGCCCTGGTCATATTGGTTTGTTTGAGTGGATTGTCATGACTTTCAGTTTGAAAAATGCCGGTGCAACTTATCAGAGAGCTATGAACTATATTTTTCACGAGTTGATCGGCAAGATTGTGGAGATTTATATTGACAACGTGGTAGTCAAATCTAGAAATCACGAAGGGCATTTAGCTGATTTAAGAAAGACTTTGGAGTGCACTAGGAAGCATGGTTTGAGGATGAACCCGAACAAGTGTGCCTTTGGGGTCTCGGTTGGTGAGTTTTTGGGATTTCTGGTCCATAAAGGAGGGATTGAAGTCGGTAAGAAGAGCATGGAAGCGATAAACAAGGTTATCCCTCCAACCAATCTCACAGAATTGCAATCACTGCTCGACAAGATTAATTTTGTAAGAAGATTCATATCTAATCAGTCAGAAAGAGTTTTGCCTTTCTCTCCATTGTTGAAGCTTAAAAAGGATCAAGAAATTGTATGGGGTGACGTACAACAGAAGGCTTTTGACGAGATCAAATAATACATGAAGGCGCCATCTGTGTTGGTACCTCCATGGCTTGACAAGCCTTTTAAGTTGTACATGGCGGCCGACAGCCTGACAATAGGGTTGGCCCTCATGAAAGAGTTTGAGGGAAAAGAAAGAGTAATAGCTTACCTTAGCCGAAAGCTACTAGATCCAGAGACAAGGTATTCGGCTATAGAGAAGCTTTGCTTATGCATGTATTACTCGTGCACCAAGCTTCGGCACTACATGTTGAATGTCGAATGCGTGGTGGTTTCCGAATTTGATGTAATAAAGCATATGTTATCAATGCCAATTTTAAATGAGAGAATTGGCAAGTGGATTTTGGCTTTATCGGAATTTGAGTTAAAATACGAATCGGCAAAAGCGGTAAAAGGTCAAATTATTGCCGATTTTGTTACCCAGCACCGTGATCCTTCTGCTAACATGATAAGTATTACACCATGGACTTTGTTTTTTGATGGTTCATCTTGCATCAAGGGTGGTGGTGCTGGCATTTTCTTGATTTCTCCATGGGGAGTTACTTTTAAGTATGCCATCCCAATTGAGTTTTGTGTTACTAACAATCAAGCAGAGTATGAAGCACTGCTTAGAGGACTTCGGCTTCTTGTTGAAATAAAAGTTGTTGCTGTTGAAATCTTCGGGGATTCTGAGTTAGTAATTAACCAATTGATCGGCCAATATGAATGCAAGAGTGATATGTTGAAGGGATATTATGAAGAGTGTCGAGAGCTTTTAAAAAGTTTCCAGGTAGCCACCTTGCATCATATCCCTAGGGGGCATAATGAAGAAGCAAATAAACTGGCTCAAACTGCTTCGGGGTACCGAGAGGGCCAAGAAATTCATGCCTTAGAAGAGAATTGGGTAACCGAAGACTGGAGAAACGAGATTGCCGATTACTTAAAAAATCCATCACAAAGGGTATCCCGAAAGATCAGGTACAAAGCTATCAAATTCGTGCTCCTTGAGGACCAGTTATACTACAAATCCATGGATGGGGTACTCCTCAAATGTTTGAGTGAAGAAGAGGCCAGAAAGTTGATGTATGAAGTACATGGAGTGTGTGGTGCACATCAATCGGCTTACCGAATGAAGTGGATGATTAGAAGAACTGGTTATTTTTGGTCAACCATGCTTGAAGGTTGTTTTGAATATTACAAAGGGTGTCAGGATTGTCAGAGATTCGGTAATATTCAAAGAGCTCCAGCATCAGCTATGAACCCAATTGTCAAGCCTTGGCCGTTCAGAGGATGGGGCATAGATTTGATTGGTCAGATTCATCCTCCTTCTAGCAAAGGACATAAGTTTGTGCTGTTAGCTACATATTATTTTACAAAGTGGGTTGAGGCTATTCCTTTGAAGAAGGTCACATCATAGAACATGGTCAATTTTGTTAAGGAGCACATAATTCAAAGATTCGGGATTCCTCAAACTATAACGACAGATCAGGGAACTCAGTTTACTTCATCTGAATTTTGTGATTTTGCTGAAGAAATGGGAATCAAATTGTACAATTCTTCTCCTTATTATGCACAAGCTAATGGTCAGGCCGAAGCGTCAAATAAGATTATGATTAAGATTATTCAGAAGAAGATTGATGAAAAGCCAAAGAAGTGGCATTCGGTTTTTAATGAGGTTTTGTGGGCTTACCGAATGGCTTGTCATGGATCTACTCAGGCATCTTCCTATGAATTGGTTTATGGGCATCATGTTGTACTACCATGGGAATTGCAATCGAGTTAGAGACGGGTCACATTACAAAACGATTTGAAAAAAAGGAGATTATGAGGGTCTGATGATGGACGAGTTGGAGGATTTGCATTTAGTCTGTCTAAAAGCATTGAAGAATATTGAGAAGAACAAATTACGTGTTGCTAGATATTACAACAAAAAGGTCAAAGAGAAGCAATTCGCAGAAGGAGATTTAGTTTGGAAAACTATATTGCCGATCGAGGCAAAAGATAAAGCATTCGGCAAATGGTCTCCGAACTGGGAAGGACCTTTTCGGATAGTGAAGCGTGCGCCTGGCAATGCGTATATGTTAAAAACTCTACTGGGAGAAGAATTCACTAGATCTATTAATGGAAGATTGCCTGGATGCCATATTCGGGTAGTAGAATTCATAGGAAGATTGTACTAGCCTCCCATGATGAAATTCGGCTGGCAGGATACAAGGTTTAATAAAAGAGTTGAAAATCTCTATGGCTACCTTATCAGAACAGCCAGACTCATAGCTGAATTTGCAAGGGAAGGTCAGGTTATCATTTTCTCTGTAGGGAAGCCAGAGCACATTGTTAAAGCTTTTGAAGAAAAACTTGAAAAGGTGACCAATATCCATGTCGATGCTAATGGAAGATGTTGCTTCTCCATAGGTTTGACAGCTCTTAGTTTTTGTTGTGTTGCCTTCAGCATAATTAACTGAAGGTAAACTCAAATTGTGAAGGGGGACATATATTATCTGATGCATATAAAGTTGCAACCACATCTGAATAAACCACCAGGGGCCACTCACACAAGAGATGTCCTTACCATGGTACATCTGAACAGTAATCTGATGCATCATATGATAAACAGCTCCTAGAAGTTATTTACCCAGAGGAACTAGTATACCTTCAGCTAAATCCTCAGCCATCAACATGTGATTTAGGGTTGGCTCATTGGATTTTCCACAGAAGATGAACATACACAACCACATGTTCATAAAGGCCCTGCCTTCCTTGTCAGAAACAGCACCAGATGCTTCCATGTAGGTATGGATGTATCCAACCCATCCACCTCCATATTTGACAGCTTTCTGGTTGCTTTTGCCCTTGTACTTGTAGGGATATACTAGTTTTGACACGTTTAGGCCAGTCATCATGAATACATCAGCCAAAGTAAGAGTCATCATGCCATGGCCAAAGACAAAAGCATTGATAGCATCGGACCAAAAGTGAGAAGCTGCTATCAGGAGGGGTTCGTTTCTGAGCGTTTCTGATAAAGATAATTCTAGATAATGGTTGATGTCTTGGCTGTCCCAGTTGCTACTACCCTTTTCCAGCATCCTCCGGTACCAATTTCGCCATCCGGCAATTGAGGGAAACGGCCAAGTCTTGAAAGTGTTTGGCCATTGGTTTGGCGGGTTAACTCCAGACTTGAAAGGGATTCTTAGAGTTTCCTTCTCAATGATATCGGTTGGGTCAGGGTTACCCATTGGACCAAGTAGGAATCCGGATTTGCAGCATAAGGGATCAAAATTTCATTCTTGTATTCCTTCAGAAAGTAATGGGATCGGAAAGAAAACAAATGAATTGGGAAAGAAGCAAGAAATCCAGTCAGGAATTGTCGAATGCGTATGAGTGAATGAAGTTTACCTCTGTGATTTCGTATTGAGTCGCCATTAAATATTCAAAATGGATTCGAGAATGTGCTAGAGCTTGGATTTCTTGAGCGGCGGCTACGGTGTTGAACAGTATTGACCTAGAGAAAGGGGAAAGCTTGCGGTCAATTTCAGAATAAACGGTTTTTATCCCAAAATTGAGGGGGCATGTGTTAACACTAGATTTTTGCACGATGACAGGTGGGCCAGTGCATAGTGAATCTGCAAAGGCTGGTGTTCAGAGCATTCGGCAAATATCCGTGCGGTCGGCTAATTCCTAGAGATTCGGCAATTGATTGTGTGGTCGGCTATTTCGAAGAGAGGCGGTTTTCGTCGAAGCAACAAAGGCGGCAAGTAAAAAACCAATTGGTAACGACGGCTGCGATAGTTAAGGCCATGATGAAGACTCCAAAGGAAATTAGAGTCAAAATATTGTATTTCTTCCTTTAATACTTTGTAGTCGTATCCTTTTAGGACTCATGTCATGACCAGGGTATAAATATAAACCCTTGGTTATTGTAAAAACGTTCACAACCAAATCAATACAACCGGCCCCGTGCCAACTTCGAGTCCTCTTGTCGTGCCGTCGAGTTCTTCGAGAGGAATCATCGATCTGTCGACCTCCGTAAGTCCCGGCAACCTTGTTATCATGTCTAGTATCATGCGGTGGATTTAGATATTGATGCAAGTAGTCTTGTTTGTTTTCAATGATCGTGTGGCGAATCCTTGCTTAATAATCAAGAATTCTTTGCTTGTGTTTCGTTTATAAGTAGATGCCATGCGGCGGGTGTTTGCTTGTTATGTCTAGCAAAAGCAAGATATTTATTGGCTCTATTAGATTTGGCAAAATCTAGTAGATTCATCAAGTTCCACGTGTTGCATGCCTTACATGTTTTATATATTTGCAACAATCTTTTGCTCAATCTAGATTAATACGGTTCGACCCTTTTCTTTCTTATAGATCTATTTATGTTTTAACAATCATAGTTATCATGTTATCTCTACAAGTAGATCTTATGTTTATAGTAGCCGAACTAGTTTAATCTAGATTGTCACATGTTGCGGGTTCATGCACGTTAACCATGTTTAGGCTTTGATAAGGTTAAGTATCGTGCGGCGGATACAAGCCTTAGATTAGTATGATCGTGTTTTGCTTATGTGTTCCTTCATCATGGATCCCAACTCGGCTAATCTGTCGAGCTTGGTTACGCTTTACCTTATAATGATCTATGGTTCGTTCAAACGTTTTTTTCCCAAGCATGCATATTCGGCAATCAATGTTTCATGTGTGTTTGTTTGTTTTAGCCGAATGATCTATAAGACCTGTTGGCAGACAGCTTACATAGCTGTATATCGTCGTAAGTGGCTTCAGAGCCGTATATATGGAACTTTCTGGTCTCATCCGGCATGTTCCAGTTTATATCTAACGACTTTCATCCCTTGTTAGTTTCAGGTCAAACTGACTGGCACGTTCTCGGATCTCGAAACGCCCGGGCACTCGATTGAAGTCACGCTTTCCACCTTGCTATGTGTGAGGCACAGTGCGTCACATTTTGTATCAACAACATGAAAAAACTAAAATATACCTTACAACATCTCACATGTACCATAGGAGCATTACAAAATACATTATATATAGGGGTAGATCTAGAATTTGAGCATAGAGGGGCATTCTAATAAATAAATAATGATCACATTGATGAAATACACACCCATATTTCTACATTAACTTGGCAAGGGCATACATAACAACCAAAGCAATGTTCTTTTTTAGAGTTCTAGCTAGGGAAATACCCAAATCATAACATTGCACAAGACAATAAACATTACAACATTATGGGATGCATCTATAGTTAAAAAAGCACTCTAGAACAAGCACTAACAAACCCTCAGCTTAACAAACGATATATCATCTATATCAATCTAATTAGCTCTAAGACCGTAAACTCCACCCGATCAATCTAATTTATAGGCCACAAAATAATCACCTCGATCAATAATAGCATCAAAGAAGAGGGGAATGATAATAAGAACACTAATCCTAAATCATACATATGCATTTGGAGGTTAATAAGAGGAAGATAAACTAGGAAAACTAATTACCATGATCAACTAACTATAATCAATGGATGTAATATGGAAGGCAACCAAGACGATGGGGATGCCAGGGACCCCTCAACCCCACTTATCTACGCCCCCAAACATGAATGCTTTGGAATAACATATTGTTATATTTTAGAAAAAAATAGTTCAATCGAATATCACCATTGGATGGATATAATAAAATTTCATTGAAAAATATATATAAAAATAAAATAGTAACAATTAAATAGAAACGCAACTACTAAAAAAAGTAAAAGCGAATTTCCCCTTTATTACGAAGGTTTGTGAGGCTTGTAGCTTGGATCGAATTCATCTGTGGACCTTGGACCCATCAAAGGCCCAATTGTGGGCCGCTTAGGAAGGCCAGCTAACAAGTAGATAACAAATCGCCCCACCTCACCACTGCACAGTCGCCGCGCATATGGAGCTTGGAGGCGGAGGGCGAAGCCCCGGCGACCGGGTCCGGCGGCAGCTACAGTCAGTGGGGCGATTGGCAGCTTACCTCGGCGGCGGATTCCTCCTACTCTCCGCCGCCTCCTCCGTCGCCGTCCGCTCCCTCCGCGCCCTCTCCGACGCCAACCAGGTGCGCGCTCGCCCGTTCCCCACCCTCCGAACCGCGGTTTTTGCTCTCGTCCTGCCCCGCGCCGCGACTGACTCTAGTGACCTGCGCTTCGTCAGAGGAAGTACGCCATGCCATGTGGCGCCTGCGAGGGAAGGGCACCTACGCGTGCAGGCTCTGCAGGGGCAGCGCCACCATCGAGTGGTCTCCGATGCACGACCCGGTGTTCGTCAATCCTTGCCTCTGCCCTACCTGCGATGGGACCCGGTTAGCCATCTCCTCCATGGCTCTTTTATTTTCTGTTCTTCTGCTGCTGCTGCCGGGTTCCTGTGATTATGAAATTACAAGAAAGGATGGCGCGCTTTGCTGGGCCTACAGGAGCAATGCAGCATATGCACTAATAGGCTGCCATGTATAGCATTTGGACGCATATAGATATATTTTGTGCCTGTAGTTTTCTTCATTGTCCTTATGACCATTCATCAAATCATTTGCCAAATCTTGAAAAACAACACAGATGTTGTGTTCAGGCTTTCCTTTGCGAACCATTTCCAAGTGTGTTCTCTCTAAAGCATTCTAAATCATAGCCACATTGAAGTGGAAGAGACAATCACATGGTGATTGGTGAAGGCAAAGAGACAATCAGATGATGGTGTTGTGAGCATGTTGGTGATAGAGTCAGACACTAAATTGCATATAGAAACCTTTTTGATCCAACGGCATGTGAGATGATGTAACAGTGACTGATAGGGGTACAATTTTTAAGTAAAAGCATACATATGGCCCTGAAACCCAAGAAGCAACGTAAAAAGGGGTCACCATTCAGTTAGAAAGCAGAGCCTTTGATAAAAGATTCTAGCCATTCCATGTTTTATATAATCAATGACATATTTTAAAATTATCTTGAAAATTATTATGGCAAATGAGATTGATTGGCTAAAGCCCTTATCATTCAGGGCGGAAAAAGATTATTGAGGCTTATTGTAAGACACCACAAAAAATGTAGACCATATAGACCCTTTTGAAGCTATTATTTAACATGCTGAGATGTGCAAAAAGATGAGATGCACCAGAGAACGAATAGTATAACTTCGTAAATGCTGTATGTGGCAGCTGTATGTACAGGTTCACCAACTTTGCCTCCGAACCATCAGGAACATGAACTATGATCCATGCTAATGGTGCATCTAAATCAGTGAAGAAAGGACTTTGAGCTGTGTGGAAAAATGAAGATGCAACTCAGAAAAATAACTGCCTAGTATTCTGCTCAGCGAATGGCTAAATAAATAAATAAAAATTCAGTACTGATTGCAATTTATACAAAGGACTCTTGTGCTAATGTTTGGCAAACCCATAATAGCAATATTAAGGACAAATCGTAGAGCCCAGGCATCAGCTTGTTTAATTTCGTATAAACGTTTGCACTAACTAAAATCAGGATCATATACACAGTGGACGAAATTGGTAACAGAAAGATGGATAATGCCGCATAGTAGGCTCCAACTAAAGTATTATGGATGAATAGAGAAAAAAGTTCCTGCAGCTGCAGGTTGAATACAATAAACATAAGATTATAGATGAGCTGGCTGTTAATGGTGAATAATTGATTACGTTGAGGAGAGGAGAGCTGCAGCTGCAGCCCTGCCCTGCCCCCTGCTCCTTGCAAGACCCACCCGTTGCCTTCCATCCCTCTGATCTGATGCGAAGCGCCAGCAGCAACAAAGTTGGATGCACTTCATGAATCTCCTTAAATCTTCACGAGGAGCACTGACTCCATCCTTCCACATGCATGCCTCGTCTCAAGTCCCGACGCCGCCATCCATGTGACTCCAGCGCAGGCCTGGACATGGAGGAGATGGGCATGCAGTGGCGTAGGGTGGATACAGGGGGCAGCAACCGTCGAGGAGCAGTTTTCAGGTGGGAGAAGGATTGATTTGGGAGGAGGGGTCTGGATGGGATGGGCGTTGTGAGGAAGAATGTGTGTTGTGTAAAAGATACATATGCGAGATACTGATGTTGTGTTGATGTTGACGTAAAATAAACGCCAATGCCATCCGTTGTCTTCCACGAACGCCTGGCGCATTAGGATTTTCCTACAGTAGCACGGAGAACTCCAGATGTGCATATCCTTCTGTGGATAGGAATGTTAATATGATATGGATATTTGCTGAATTTTTTTCTTCTGTTTTATCAGGGTGCAGCGCTGCTTGAACTGCCTGGGAAATGGTTATGCTTGAAGAAGCACTGCTAGTTCTCACTCTTGATGATAGATGATTGTTGGGGAGTTGCTACTTGCTAAGAGTCACATTTGAACTTTAGCCATTAGTACAGGGAAAGTAAAGCTGTTCTTTCTTGCTGTTGGCAGTGTACCTGATCGATTGTTCAAACTGAATGGTTTCTGTTGGGAATTTCTGTCAAGGGAAGAGAGTGTGGTTCCAACTCAAACTGAATGGTTTCTGTTGTGAATTTCTGTCAAGGGAAAAGAGTGCTGTTCGTATTCAAAATGAGAGATCAACGGGTGGACTGGAAGTGACATGCTTTCATGTATCACCTTGTGCCGGAGCCCAGAAGTACAAATTTTGGTGTTAGGGGAAAGTCGTATCTATGGTTGTAACGAATGAAGTTGGCTGTGGGCCATGCGAAAAAAACCACAAGGTCATGGTGGAAAGCCGTTTGCAGAATTTCTCCTCTATGTATCTTCTTGGCTGTGTTTATCCTAATCACATTGCAATGATTAGTTTTTGCTTGAACTGAAAATGAAGACTGCTACGACCTTTCATTTTTCTGCTCGTTCTTGGAATTGCCAGAACGTGTCTCTGTCGGAGTGATCTGGCCAATTAATCCGAGTCTGATGTCATGTCTGTATTCTTAAGGACCTGTCATGTTGAAGGAAAATGAAAGATGCTGGTGTTATGACCGGCGCATATTATGAGTGTCGGAGGAACAGAGTTGGATAGAGAGATTAAGGGGGGAAAGTCTAAGGACCATATTAGCAGTATTCTGCAGATTAGAAGGGGGTTATTTGCGATACTTAGCAAGCTAGTATAAATACTTGTAATGGAGACTCAGTTGGATTAAGCAGAGTATTAATCTACTCGGTTTCCCTCAGGGAGCCGGGAGACCTAGCCGCCGTCTGTTCTCTCTCTCGCTCGTGATCAGGAACGACGGCGCCCCAGCGCCGAGTTCGTCCTCCTCTTTCCCATCCCTATAACCTACGAAGCCACTCTGGTAGGTTCAGGGTTCCTATCAATCTGGTATCAGATATGTCCGGATTGATCCCTTCTACATCCTTGCCACCACCACAGCCGCCGCTGCCCGCCTCATCTCCCACGCCGGCGTTCGCAGCGTCGTCGACCACCACAGGCGTCGTCGTCCTCCCAACGTCGTCGGCCGCGTCCCTGCAGGGCGGGTCGACCGTGATCTTCTCCCCAGAACAGACCACGACGGCAATCGTCACCCTCAGCCACAACATCGGGGACCTCCAAGGGGTTGTGGGCGAGATCCAACAGGCAGTCCAGGCGCTGCTCCTCGCTCAGTCCGCGCACCAACCCTTGCTGCCCGTCCACCCACCGCCGCTGCCATACCAGCCGTCGCGCCAAACCCCACTGCTGCTCTCCTACACCACCATAGCATGCCGACGTCCACCCCACCCCAGCGCTCCTCGCCGTTTCCCATTACCCAACTTCGTTTTCCCCCGTCACCATCCGCGATCCCAGCGTGGGCTCTGGGGTCCTCCGCGCCACCGCCGCCGCCAGCTTACAGCACAGCTGCGCCGCACCACGTCCCCACAGCGTCGATCGTCTCCAGCACCTTCTACGGGGGCATCGGCGGGACCCTCATCCCGGGTTACTCCATGGGGTTTCCTCACCGGGACACAGCGGGATCGTCCCTGATGTTCCCAGGCGACGCCGGCGCTAGGAGGATCACCACCAACCCTGGTTCTACAAGCTGGAGTTCGCCACGTACGATGGCACAGTCGATCCTCTGAACTGGCTCAATCAATGTGAGCAGTTTTTCCGTGGTCAGCGCACGGCGGCCTCCGACCGCACGTGGCTCGCCTCCTATCACCTCAAGGGCGCGGCGCAGACCTGGTACTACGCCGTGTAGCAAGATGAGGGCATGCCGTCCTGGGATCGATTCAAGACCCTATGCAACTTCCAGTTCGCGCCGACGGTGCGCAACTCGCGCCTCTCTAAATTGGCACGACTCCCGTTCCAGTCCACGGTGCAGGAGTACTCCGAGCGGTTATTGTGCCATGCGCGCAATCTCTCCCCGCTGCAAAAGGCCGAACTCTTCGTGGGGGGACTGCCCGATCACCTCCAGGTGGACGTGGACCTTCGCGCACCGTAAGACCTCCCGTCGGCGGTGTACCTCGCGCGGGCCTTTGAACGCCGGCGGCAGCGGCGCCGCCGCCACTGCCGAACCGACCCTACAGACCGCCCCAGCGCCCAGCGCTGCCTGGTCTACCGCGCGGACCGGGAGCGGCACCGGTGCAAGGGGCACAGCCCGCGGCTCCTGCAGCACCGGCAGGAGGGGGCCGGCCACAGAGGCGACTCTCGCCGGCCGAGCTGGCGGAACGCCGCCGCCAGAGGCTTTGCTTCAACCGCGACGAGGTATATGTGCGGGGGCACATCTGCCCCCGCCTATTCTTGTTGGAGGCGGACGACTACATCGACAACGCGTCCCTTGCGGAGGAGGACGGCGCGCAGCTGCCGGCAGAGGACGCAGATCCTCCGGAGGGGCCAGGGGAGGCGAACGCCCTGGTGGTCTCCCTCCATGCGGTGGCCGGCGTCCGCACCAACAACACCATGCTGGTGTCAGTCACCATCCAGGGGGAACGCTTCATGGCCCTCCTGGACACGGGGTCCACACACAACTACCTCCAGGGCGCGGTGATGCGGCGATTGGGCATTCCCACCAGTGGCGGGCAGCAGTTGCGCGTCACGGTCGCCAATGGGGACCACCTCCCATGCGAGGGCATCGCCGGCAACATCACCATGACGGTCGGGTCGGACACGTTCGCCATCACATGTGTCGGTCTCGACCTGGGCTACTTCGACTTCATCATCGGCGTGGACTTCCTACGGACCTTGGGTCCCATCGTATGGGACTTCGAGGCCATGACCGTGTCTTTCAGCCGCGTCGGGCGGACCATCACGTGGACAGGGGCCGGGGGACCGCGAGCTCCCCAGCTACAGCTCGTCGCGGCCTCCGCATCGCCGCCCCAACCACTGCTGGAGCAGCTCATCGCCCAGCACGGGGCGATCTTCGATGAGCCGCAGGGGCTCCCACCAGTTCGGCCGTACGACCACCGGATTCACCTCCTGCCCGGGACGGCGCCAGTCGTCGTTCGGTCGTACCGCTACCCCCAGCTCCAGAAGGACGAGTTGGAGCGGCAGTGCTCGGCCATGCTGCAGCAGGGAATTATAAGGCCGAGCACTTCGCCGTTCTCGGCACCGGTGCTCCTCGTGCGCAAGTCGGACGGCTCCTGGCGTTTCTGCATCGACTACCGGGCCCTCAACACCAAGACGTCCAAGGACAAGTTTCCCATCCCCGTGGTGGAGGAGCTGCTGGATGAACTCCATGGCGCACGGTTCTTCACCAAGCTCGATCTGCGTTCAGGATACCATCAAGTCCGGATGCATCCCGACGACGTCATCAAGACAGCTTTCCGGACGCATGGGGGCCATTACGAGTTCCTGGTGATGCCGTTCGGCCTCTCCAACGCGTCAGCGACGTTCCAGGCCTTGATGAACGACGTGCTTCGCCCCTTTCTTCGGAGGTTTGTCCTGATCTTCTTCGATGACATACTCATCTACACCTCCTCCTGGGCGGAGCACTTGCGCCAGATCAGTGTCGTGTTGTCGGCGCTACGAGCGCACTGGCTGCACCTCAAGTGCTCCAAATGCTCTTTCGGCGCGGAATCGGTGGCCTACCTGGGCCATGTGATCTCAGCAGGGGGCGTGGCCATGGACGACGACAAGGTGGCCGCGGTGTCCTCCTGGCCGGTTCCACAGTCGGTGCGAGGCCTGCACGGCTTCTTGGGACTGGCCGGCTACTACCGGAAATTCATCCAAGACTTCGGCTTGATAGCTGCCCCATTAACGCGTCTCTTGCGGCGAGACGCGTTCCAGTGGGACGACGACGCGACGGCGGCCTTCCAGGCGCTCAAGGCCGCCCTCACGACGGGGCCAGTATTGCAGATGCCGGATTTCGACATGGTGTTCACTGTCGACTGCGACGCGTCGGGCACAGGGTTTGGCGCCGTGCTACACCAAGGCGACGGGGCACTCGTGTACTTCAGCAGGCCGTTCGCCGCTCGCCACAGCAAGCTAGCCGCCTACGAGCACGAGCTCATCGGCCTCGTACAGGCGGTGCGCCACTGACGGCCATACTTGTGGGGACGACGCTTCCAGGTTCACACTGACCACTGTAGTCTCAAATTTTTGCTTGACCAGCGTTTGTCAACCGTCCCTCAGCACCAGTGGATCAGCAAGCTCTTCGGTTTCGACTTCGATGTGGAGTATCACCCCGGACGCCTGAACACGGTGGGCTGACGCACTGTCCAGGCGTGACGAGTGCACGGACGCGACGGCCGGCCACACCCTCGCTTTGTTGGCCCCGTCTTTCGCCTTCCTCGACAGCGTCCGGCAGGCGACGGGGGTGGCACCCGACAGCCAGCTCCTCCTGCAGTGCCTGCGGGCGGGGGAGTTGGATGCCCCTTGGCGCATGGAGGGTAGGCTACTCCTCCATGGATCCCGCATCTTTGTGCCGGACCACGCCGACCTACGCCATCAGGCCATCCTCCTCGCCCACACGGCGGGCCACGAGGGTGCCCAGAAGACGCAGCACCGCCTCCGCCTGGACTTCTACATACCTGGGGATCGCAAGCTATTGCAGGAGTGGGTGCGCGCATGCACCACGTGCCAGCGGAACAAGACATAGACATGGCCATCAGGGGGCCTCCTGCAGCCCCTCGACGTACCCTCCCAGGTGTGGGCAGACATATCGATGGATTTCATCGAGGGGCTGCCTAAGGTGGGCGGCAAGTCCGTCATACTGACGGTGGTCGATAGCTTCTCCAAATATGCGCACTTCATCGCGCTCGGCCACCCCTACACCGCGGCCTCCGTCGCCCGAGCCTTCTTCGACGGCATCGTTCTCCTACATGGGTTTCCGTCGTCCATTGTCAGCGACCGGGACCCCGTGTTCACCGGCCATGTCTGGCGCGACCTCTTCAAGATGGCAGGCGTCGCTCTCCGCCTCAGCACGGCTTTCCACCCGCAGACGGACGGCCAGTCCGAGGCGGTTAACAAAGTCATCGCCATGTATTTGAGTGGTGTTACAGGTGATCGCCCCCAGGCATGGGTGGACTGGCTGTCGTGGGCAGAGTACTGCTACAACACGTCCTTCCACACGGCCCTCCGTGCTACTCCCTTTGAGGTGGTCTACGGGCGCTCACCGCCGCCGCTCCTGCCGTACCGACCCGGGATGGCCCAGACGGACGCCGTCGACGCCATCCTCCGCTCCCGGGAGGAGGTGTTGGTAGAGGTCCGGCAACGTCTTCTCCAGGCCCAGGAGCTCGCCAAAAAGTACTACAACACCTCGCATCGCAATGTCGAGTTCGCGGTGGGGGACTGGGTGTGGGTTCGCCTTCTCAACCGTACTACCCAGTCCCTTGACCCGCGCGCCAAGGGAAAGCTGGGGCCACGTTACGCCAGACCGTTCCGGGTGGCGGCACGGATCGGTCAGGTGGCCTACCGCCTGGAGCTGCCTGAGGACTCACGGCTACACGACGTCTTCCACGTGGGGTTGCTGAAGCCCCACCGTGGCAAACCTCCAGCCGCGTCGGGCGTGCTGCCTCCGGTCTTGGATGGTCGCCGACTCCAAGACCCGGAGCGTACCTTGCACGCACAGAAGCGCCGCGGGGAATGGCAGGTATTGATCCAGTGGCACGGCATGTCGCAGGAGGAGGCCACGTGGGAGCCACTGGAGGATTTCCAAGCTGTCTTTCCCGACTTCCAGCTCGAGGACAAGCTGTTTGAAGAGGCCGGGAGAGATGTTATGACCGGCGCATATTATGAGCGTAGGAGGAACAGAATTGGCTAGAGAGATTAGGGGGGAAAGGTCTAAGGACCATATTAGCAGCCACTTTGGTAGGATCAGGGTTCCTATCAACTGGGCTGTACAACTAACACCGATAGTAATCTTTTGGGTTTTGTCTTGTTTTCAGACTTCTTAGAAGTTGTACATACAAGTACCCGATAGTTTGAACTTTGAAGGATGGGCGTCCACGGAGAGAATTAATGGAGGCATTCCGTCTGAAAGATGTACTAACAGTAACAGATACCCCCCCTATGAATATCATTTCATCATAACTGATGCCGGCATGTTCGCTTGGCTACTGGTATCTTTTACATGAAGAACCCCTGAGAGCATATGATCTCATGAATCGACGATATACTATTATGGCTCAGATTGTTCATCGTAACCACCTTTTTGCTGTTTGCTTCAACTTGGCCTATATTGTGAGCGGTTCCAATGATAACTGAATACGATCACAGGAAATCTGTTGGTCAACTGTTCTTGGTATCTTTCCCGCAAACAAAAAAAAAAACTGTTTGTGAGTGGCTCGGGATCAAATATTTATGAACGAATTGGATGGAAACGGAGGGGCGATGTACACATACTCCTACCTGTATAAATAACGAATTGATCATTAGCTTAATTGCACACCTGGGTCAAAAACAAAAAGGCGAGGAAATATTTTTTGGCATCACTGGGAAGAAACAAGAAGACAAAGGGACGTGTCCTTGTCTTCCAAACCTCTACTAGAGAGAAACACACCCACCAATAATTGCAAGAATAAAATCAGCCCACCCAAGCCAAGACGCATGCCTTGTGGATCCTGATGTCGTCTGAGTCGTATCTTGAATTATTCACGCAAAGTAGCAATAGCTGCCGCTCCTTTGATGCCGATTCCGACGCCGTCCGCCGTCAGGTCTGGTCGCTCTCTTGCATTAGCGGCACACCGGTACTCCGTGGCCTGTGCTGTCCCTTCCTTCCCTACCCGGGCCTTGCTTTTACGGAGAGAAGAAGTCACATGTTGCTATGCCGGAGAAAGGGCTCGCCGAAACCCAAGGCTTGAGACACGAGAGATGGGACGCAGCGCACCGGGGCGATTGGTGCACTGGGCGATCACGCCTTATTGTTTTTGTTTCATAGTAAAATATCCAAAAACAACATACTTATCAGATAAATTCGGACCGGAGCCGGCTGCAAGAGACAGTGACAAATGAAGGGAAGTGAAGTGAGCTTTAATCGATAATGCGTCATGCGTGATGAACGATTGTCCTGTCAGCTTCATCACGACATCATCGTTCATCGCCCAGCTGCTCGCGGTGGGTAGGGTAGGATTAGGACTATTACTGATCAACACTAGAACATTGACGCTGTGATTAAACTAGTAATAATTATATTGTGTGTGTGCATATATTCCTACTACTAGGTCTCCTACACGAGGACTGAAGCCCCAGATCACTTGTAACGTCCGTTCATATGTGTTTTTTTTTTTCCTTTCTTTCAATAGCAATCGTTGTTTCCACCCACCCCCCTTGGATTGGATTGGATGGCGGGGAATCGTTGCGTTGGGTGGCGGGGACACCGGAATCCCACTCCCACGGGGCCACCGGCATATCTGGTCGCCCTGTTGGTGCCGCCCGACCGAAAGGCCTTTCGCCGGACAGGACAGCACGGCTGGGTAAGGTTGACCCCGAGCAGCCCCCAACCCCCATGTCAACCCAACTGGACAACTGCTACCAGCGAGCACGGGATTCTCGTGCGCTCATGCCTGCAGGATTCTCCGGCCTCGCCGTGGCTGGCCAACCAATTTCCGCACCCAACGCGTACCTTGTGTACCCTGCCTGCCACGACCTCCTGCTGTCCCGCGCCACGGAACGGAAGGAAACAGTGTTGCAAAAAAAAAACACGGAAGGCCGCCCAGATGCGTGCGAAATGGCGTCGGTCGAGCCACTGCACCGAAAAGGACTCTTTTATGTATACAATAATGTGTGGCTACTCTCGTTTTCCCTCTTCAGCCCCAGGGGCTGTCAGGCAGTCCACATCCTGTAAAATTAGCATGCGTCTCTGCTGCACAAGTCAAACTGCTTACGTCCCGGATTCAGCACCTGCTAGTGACTGGTGCTCTACCACCGGGCCGCTGTTGTAATCTTCTCACCGAGAAATTCACTCAGCCCTACGCAACAACCATGGTGTGTTGGGTGTCCTGCATCCGATAGGTTTGGCCAGCTGACCTAGCTATGGTCAGCCACAGTCCGGTCCAAATGGTATATATATGACCGTATTTAGTTACATGTAGGAGCAGAGACGAGCCAAGTCGATAACGTGTTTGGTTTGTATGTAGACAAACGTTTTGTAACAATGAACACTGGACCAGTTACTCCGTCGTGCTCCACCGAGCTAGGCTGTGAAAAAATGCTCCCCACTATCGTATCTCCAGTGTCTGACCCAGGGTGATTTGGATCTCGTACAACACAGACTTCAAAACTGTGCCAGGTGCATGCATCAAACATGGTAGCTTGCAGTTGGGGAACGCGAACCACCCTCCTGACCCGTTACCAAACATGTTCCGTATCACTCCAGTCAACAAACCATCTTTTTTCTTTTACTTTTATTTCCTATATATAATAGTATACAAATACGGAGTACGGAGAGTATTGCCGAATCTGAAGCAAATTAAAGTTCAAATTAAATATTATTATCTAAAATGTACTGTAAAATCAGCTGGAAAGTGCAATCAAAGTTAACCAAAACAAAGAAAAGGGACACGACGAGATTCATTTTTAGCCTTTATTATAGCAAAGAATACATCAGGTATATCAAACTTATTTCCCTTTTCCTTTCATGAGAGATTTCAAAGCATCGGTGGCTTCTGTCATCAATGAGAGTTCTATCTCTTAGTTTCCAATGCTTTCATATTTTAGTAACTGTGCACAAAAGTTTTATAGGGATGAAACTCTCTCTACTCTTATAAAACTCTTATCATCTCTCTTTATAAATAGGGTGTCATGTCAGCCTATTTAATGCTCATGAAACTCTCATTGAAACTGGCCTTAACGAAAACATGTGTCAAACTGTTTTGCAGAAGACATTTCCGATTCCTAGAATTAACCCACATCCAACTCATCCGCTAAGAATAAACATGTTATATTACTTTGTGTATAGATTGCTTACGTAAATTTAATTTCAGCATGAAAGAGAGAAAAAAAATTAAAGTTAAACCATTGTAGAACCCCTCCTCACAATTTTCTAGAAATCATTTCCCATATTAATCCCATCCCATGACGTTTGCCTGGTACTCTACGTGGCGAATCTCTCTCTTTTCTCCTCTCCACGTCACTACCATTGCTCCTTGCCTTCTCCCCGTTCAACATTCACGCACTCGAGCATGGAAGCCGCAAACCTTTGTGGCGTAGGAGGACGAGTGCAGAGCCGCGTGAGATCCAAAGGCGTGTAAATCGGGCGTACTTTGTCAACTCTATATTTTTTAGCACCTCAAGGACTATTTCAGTTTTTAGTGTTTTATATATTTACTTCAACATAGAGTTGAGATAGAGTAAAGGAATAGTTATCCACTTTGCCACTTTAATCACATGTTCCCTTTTATATACTCGACTCCTTTCACCCATACGTGCATGAAGAAAGCGAGGCCCACGGCGTTTCCTTTCCACTGTCGCGCCTCTCCGTCGCTCACCTTCTCCCCTAGCTACGCCGCTCCTCTTCTAAAGGCAAGACCGTCGGCGATCAACCCCTTGGCCAAGCAACAAGTTTAGATTAGAAAAATCTATCTCTGACACCATGCAAAACGCCCAACGTGAAGAATATGGACTCTGCTTCTTTGCATGTGTCAAATCTTCTTAGTTCACGTAAATATGGGCCCCATCAGAATGATGTTATATGAAAACGAATCTAACTCCTGCATGGAAATCTCCAACCACTTACAACACCTATTTGTTAATGACGATATCAAGAATTTTTTTATAATGGTTGGAGAAGCGATGAGAGGTGTTAGGTGTATCTATGAACAGTGAGTCCGTAACATGAGAAGCAAGACGATGGGAGGCGATTAGTATGTCTATGGTGTGTAGGCTCATATACGTCACGTTGTCTCCCATCACCTCTGAAATTGAGGAGATTAGAAATTCAAATAGAGAATCGATAATTCATTTTTCGTAATTATTTTTCTAGTGATAGGCAAAAGGGTAATCTCAAATTGAGACGTATGTGATCTTGGACACAGCTGTGTAACATGTACTGTAATCGCACGGTCACTAATCCAGCTACAAACCCATGTTTGTATGTACGTACGTGGCGTCAAGCTCGGCGGAGCAGCCTGACATCCACGCCCACGAGCGAGATCGATGACGCCAACGAGAACAATGACTGTGCCCGGTCCGCGAGCGTGCCGTGCCACACACCCTGCGACTGGCGGACGTAGTCATGGACGAGCTGCTGCTACTCCGACGGCATGCTGCCCCGCTGGACGGCTTCCTCGTCTTGCCCGACGCCTTCGTCACGTTCCTGGCCGTTCTGGTGGGGCTCCGGAAGCACGCGGCTAAGCTCCGTGCCGCCGTGCGCAGGTGCGACACGTCCAAGCTTGCCATGGCGGCGCGTGCGCAAAGGCAGGCTGAGCGGGAGCTCGAGCATCTTGTCATCACTACTACAGAATAGCAAAACAGTGTCGGTTCAAAACCCCTCATCACTGTTGGTTCAAAACCCCTCATCACTGTCGGATTTTAAACCGGCACAACCACTTCGGCAGTGATGAGAGGTCACAACCCACCCGTCGGGGATTCGAAACCTCAGACCTCAGTCTCGCACGGTACCTCCTCTACCACTCCACCTATGACTCACTTGTGTCTAGATTCAGTAGTACTTCCTCGTATTCTATACTAAACCGAGTGTAAATTGATTGTTTAAGCCACTAAACGAATTCAAATGAAAAGGTTGTGAACTACAAAGTTTCATAACTTTTTGAGATCTACAACTTTCATGTATAAAGTTTTTCCATCGGAGGTAGTTTATAAAAATAAAAAAATTAACGGTACAGGTATATCAGTGTCGGTTCCAGCCACGAACCGGCAGTGAAGCTCCTCATCATCACTGCCGGTTCGTGGCTGGAACTGGCAGTGAAAGTGACAATGAATATAGAGGATGAAGAGTGTGGATAGCCTCAAGATCGCTGGGCACCCCAAATATCGCAGTGCCTCCACAATGCTTCCTCCTCGATTAGCTAGTTAATTATTCAATTATAGGTATAGGTACTAATTAGTGCTTTAGGGTTTGTTTGGTTCTCCCAATTTGCCGCGCCATATTTTCGGTAAACTGTGGCTGCCACATAAAGTTTGGCGAACAAAATTGGAGCCAAAGTTGTGGCAAAGTTTGGCAAGAAAATGAGCCTATGACGTGTGGGATACACAAATAAGAAAGTGTGGCACACCGAACTTATGGTAGCAAACCAAACACCTGCCAGAATAACTGTGGCATGACTAATCTGTGGCATGGCAAACTCCGGTAACCAATCATTAGTCACTCATTCTTCTTCTGCAATAATCTTCTAGAATTAGTCTTCCTTTGTATCCTTTATTTCTTTTCTTGGAGTGGAAGTTCAAAACCTAGTGCTAATTAAATTTTGTTTTATTTTTTCTCCTGTAATATTCACCATTTTTTAGCTTTTATGTAAGTTGTAAGATAAACTTTTATTTAGATATTATTATCTGTACTATTGTTGCCTGTGTTTTTTCTGGGGAAAGTTGTGTATCTATTTTATTATGATTGTTGTCAGTTGAAATGGCCTCTCTATATTCAAATTCTGTCTCCGTCCTTGGCCGCTATAATTAGAGTTCATGGCCTAGTGCAAAACTGTGATTTCTAGGTAGCTTTGAAAATGAAATTAAAGGACAAAATTACTAGTGAAGGATACTCGATTGGCCATTTACTGCCATTCGGCCTGGTTTGAGCCTCTGAAGAGAGGTGAAGGGGACCGAGTTCAATAACCAACATCAGGACGACAACGATGCCCTTTCAAATCAAAAAGAAAAAGGACGACAACGATCCTAGGAACATCTATAACCCCGTGTTTTGCATACATTTACTTACGAAACTGTACGTGATGTGAGCATGTGGTTTGCTGGAGATTGTATTACATAATCCCAATTGTTATATGGCTATGCCAAAGTAAATAGATAGTCTGGAAAGCTAAGAAAAAGATATACTCTCTCTCTATAAAAAAATGCATTTCTCAATTTTTGAGGAGAAAGTTTGATCAAATTCATAAAAAAAGTAATATAGTTTATTATACAAAACTAATATTATTTGATTAATTATTAAATATATTATTATAGTAAACTTAGTTGAAGATATAAATACTAATTCTATTTACTATAAACTTAGTCAAATAAACTTAAGCTAGTTTTCTGACCCAGACGAATCCTATAATTATATATTTTTTAAAGATGAAGTGAGTACTTCTATTGTTTGGTATCATAAGCGCCATAAAATTTGCCGGGTCCGGGTATCAAATACTTTGACCTTTTATAATTCTGAATGAAAGTCGATTTTTTTCAAATACAGAGAGACAGATATGACAGCTCTGGTGGAGTGTGTAACGTCAGCGAGTTGCAACCACGGTCCGCGAGATGACGAAAAGGCCGTGTGGAGTGGGGAAGCCCACCTGTGCGCCGTGGCTCGCAGGAGAACCGAGACGGACAACGGGAACCGGCGGCGGCGACGTCACGACGAACGCCAAGTCCTCGGCGTACATGCCGTGATCCGTCCGTTCCACCGGGTGGATCCAAATCGCCCGTATCGCAACCCGTGCGGCGCGCATGACGTCGCGTGGCAAACAGAAAAAAAAGAATCCGGGACGCAAAAATGCCGCGCCAGAAAGCGCCAACGCGAGGGCGGAGAACCCGACCGAGCCGAGACGAGCCGCGCGGGAGCTGCAAATCGTGGCGCGGCGCCGCGGCCCGATGGACGTGGGCCGCCCGATCCGCGGCCGCCCAACCGCCGGCCGCCACAGGACACACGGGCCACGCGTGGGTCCGGAAGCCGGAAAGAAAAAAAAAATGACAGCCGAATAAAATCAAATTCAAATCCCCGAAACTCCCTAGAAAACAGCGACATAATAAAATAAAAATGAGGAAAATAAAATAAATTGAGGGAGAAAAAAAAGCGTGCGGATCAATGGATGGCTCCGCCGTCCCCTCCCTTTAAAACCGCGGCCCCTCCGCCTCCGTCGTGTCTTCCTCCCTCGTCCGTTCCCCCTCCTCCCCCACCCCCATGTCAACGGCCACCCCGCCGCCCCCGTCGCCGTGCCCCTCGTCTGGAACCCGCCCTCTGCTCCGGATCGGCGCGGCCCGTCGTTTCGCCATGGCATTTCCGTCGCGGGCGGCTCTGCTCTTCGCGGGGGTGCTGGTGGTGGTGTTGGCGGCGCCGGCGGCGGAAGCGGGAGCGGGAGGAGGGAGCGTCTGCTTCGACCGTGTGTTCGCCTTCGGGGACTCGCTCACGGATACCGGCAACTTCCTGCTCTCCGTGCCTGACGACTTCCCGGACCCCGCGCGGAACCTCCCCTACGGCCAGACCTTCTTCGGCCGCCCCTCCGGCCGGTACACCGACGGCCGCAACCTACTCGACTTCTTCGGTAACCTAACCTCCAAATGTCTCCTTGCCTTGCGTGTTTTTAATCATCACTTGTTGCTCGTCCTCACCCTCGTCCTGATTAATGGGGATGGAATCTCCAGGACTTTTCCGTGCGAATTCAAACTTAGTCTTACTCCATGGATTTTTTGTTCCTACAGTAATATTAAGATTTCGTAGAAATATACTGTTTACTGTATTTGTGGTGTCAACTCTGCCTACTTAGATTGATTGTTGCCTTCTTCGCTTCCTTCCTTGCCGCGTACTCGTCCACCGTGTGATGCCTGGGGATGGGAGTCGCTACTCGTTTGATTTTTCTTCAAGCAATGGACTGGTCATCGATCCTTTTTAGGAGGCGCCGCCAGTGCCGTGATGGTGAGGCAAATATAGTATGGCCAGTTTTTTTTTTTTTTTTTTTTGGGGGGGGGGGGGGGGGGGTGTCCCTGTCTCCCAGCGAGAACATGTTCCTCCTACTGAGGTTGGGAATTCGTGAACTGCGGGGTTTACACAAAAACAGGCCTTCTAATTGCTGCTGGAAACGTCCATACGGGGTCAATGAAATGTTTTGTAAGCACATGCGAGAACATGCTCGGTTTCAGAATTCATGAATTATAAGCAGCTGCAACCATCTCTCTGCCTTTTTCTAATCTTATATTATATATAATGAAATCTCGAGATCTCAAGAAACATTCAAGTGCAAACACCCAGCTTTTATACAGGGTGTATCAGCATAAGTTGGTTGCCTTTCCCAGTTTCTCCCAACCACTAGACACTGGTGGCATCATCTCCTTGAACTAGCACACAATTGGTAGCTCCAACTACCAGTTAAATTGGTGGCACTCATCACGTGGTCAACACTTATTACATCAGCCTTTCATTTCCCACTCATTTATCATTCTGGGCCTTTCCATGTTTCCACATCTGATTACTTGTCCTATCCTAACTGTGTTCTTGACATGCGTTTGTTCTCGTGTTACATGCAGCGGAGGCATTTGGGCTGCCGTATGTGCCACCATACCTTGGCGGCGGGGACTTCCAGAATGGTGCAAACTTTGCGGTTGGCGGGGCAACTGCCCTCAATGGCTCGTTCTTCCGTGAACGCGGCGTGGAGCCTACATGGACGCCTCACTCCCTTGATGAGCAAATGCAATGGTTCAAGAAGCTTCTCCCATCCATTGCATCGTCTGAGACAGGTAAGTGACATCCTGAGTTATCTGTTTGGTCAGTGTCTTTTCCTGCAAGGCGTTTGATGAAATGGAATCATTACCTGTTAACAGATTTATTAGTAATAATTTCAATGAAACATGTGATTGGTGGCTTTACATTATGCTAATAAAGATAGTGAAGTAGTGGCAGGCATGCTGAAAAACATGATGGCTTATCTTTCAAAAAGTGTGTTCACTGAGAGCTACTGTTTTCAACTTGTGACTTGTGAGGAAGCACTGTATTTTGCTTATTGTATAGTTGATAGAGACTGTAGTTGACTTGTAGCAAATGCTAATCGATAAATGAGAAACAAAACTTACTTTGTTGAGCCTTCTATTGGGGTGAAACATGTGCTTTTAAGTTTGAAATGTGATCTGGTGGCTTGCTATGGACTAATGACATGCATGTGGGTGGGAATTATGGTTGATTTTGAGAACCAAAATATTTTTTACAATTGTTAAGAAATTTGATAGTACTCCCTCCATCCCAAATTGTAAGTCATTCCAAGAATCTTGGAGAGTCAAAGTTTCTCAAGTTTGACCAAACTTATATGAAAATATAATAATATTTATGATGTCAAATAAGTATCATTAGATTCGTTATCAATTATATTTTCATAGTATATCTATTTGATGTTATAAATATTTATAGTTTTGTCTATAATTCTTGGTCAAACTTGAGATGCTTTGACTTTCCAAGATTCTTGGAATGACTTACAATTTGGGATGGAGGGAGTAATAATTTGCTTATTTCAAGGGAAAGCATAAAGCTTTTACCAAGTTTTGAAATGAGTGTTGTATGATTTGACTGTTTTAGCTAATACAATACAATTAGCTGTATTAATTTATGATATTATTGCAAAAACAATGACAACGACGACGACGACAACAACAACAACAACAACAACAACAACAACACCTTCCAGTCCCAAGCAAGTTGGTTACGCTAGAGTTGAAACCCAACATGAGCCCCTAATCATGGTTCAGGCATGTCAATAGCTGTTTTCCAAGCACTCCTACTAAGGGGCCGTTTGGTTCACGCCTGTGTATGCTGCGCCAAATTTGCGGCGCTCGTTTTGTTGGCCGCACTTGCGGCAGGCTTTGGCAGCAAAAAAACACTAGAAAAGCATGGCAGCTCGTGGCATGCCGCAGTTGGCACATCCAACCAAACGCTTGCAAAAAATGTGACGCCGAAGGTGCGGCACGGTGAGGCAAAGTTTGGTTGCAAACCAAACGGACCCTAAAGCACAAGTCTTTAGGTGTATCTCAATCTTTCAAGTCTCTTTTTATTGCCTCTCCCTACCTCTCCTCACATTATTATCACGACTTAGCATTATCGAAAAAATGTCCTCCAAAATTTGTACGAGAATCACTATTGTGTGCCATAGTTGGTTTCATGGAATTAGTTGTCATCAAACACACAACACAATTTAGAGTTCTCAAAACTCAATCCACTGAAATTTTACTTGTATGCAGAGCAAAAGGAAATAATGTCCAAGTCACTTTTCTTTGTGGGAGAGGTTGGCGGAAATGATTACAACCATTTAATCGTTAGGCAGAAATCTCTTTATGAGCTACATGAAGTTGTTCCTAATGTTGTTGGTGCCATAAGCTCAACCATCGTGGTATGTACGTGTGTCCCCCTTTCCAGTGAGGTTATGTTTGGAGCTTGTATGCATTTGCATTAAGAGTTTGCATGTTTTTCAGGATCTTATAAATCTTGGAGCAAAGAAGTTAGTTGTTCCAGGGAACTTCCCAATAGGGTGTGTCCCATTATATCTTGCAATCTTTCAGAGCCAAAAGGAAGATTACTATGAGGAACAAACAGGCTGCATTAAGTGGCTTAATGAATTTGCTGAGTACCACAATAGGATGCTTCAGGAGGAGATGGAGAAACTCAGGAATCTTCATCCTGATGTGACCATCATTTATGCTGATTATTATGGTGCTGCATTGAACATATTCCGTGCCCCGCTCCAGTTTGGTGAGTGTACCATTTTCAATCAAAATAAACTATATAAAACATATAATGAGTGATGTTGACTTTCTGTTGTAAGTGGGTGATTGCACCTGTTATATTGTTTGATACATGGAAATGACTCAAAAATCTGAAAAACTAAAAACACTGTCACATGTTCAAAGATCTGGGCATCACCTAGCTTCCAGATTTCTTGATTGCACAGTACATTGTTTGGGACAAACCAAAAGTAGATTCAGCATGTATCTTTTATATATACATTATTAGTGTTCCGTGTCCATTTGGTTTGACATGGTGCCATATGTATCCTTTTGTTAGGTTTTTGGAATTTACAGATGTGCATTTTCTATTATGCCCTACATGAATTGTTTTTGTTGAAGGCTTTAGAATTTGCTGTAGGTCGAGTGTTGCTTTATTCATTTACATTAGCCTTAGTTCATGAATCTCCCAAGTTGAATTTGAACTATTTTATGTTTTGAGAACTGATGCTTAATTGGTTATGCACAAGATATACATGATAGTTTGTGCTAGTCAGAGCATATAGCATTTATTTTTGTTTGGTTAGTGCTGGTTAGTACTATAAGTTGTGAAGGAGATATGCAAGTCTTCCTTAATCTTACGGATCGTGCTTTCTCTGGAGACAGCATGAGCCTCTAAGTTGGATGTGCATAATACTTTGTATAGCTTGGAAAATAAGCAAGACACTTCTTATATAATTCATATCCCGCTGGTCCAGTTTATAAAGTGTTTACGCATATCAACATTCAAACTTTACAATCTTTAAGAAATACCAGTAATTTGGCTAACAATTTTTAACTATTATTATAATACAAACTTGATACTGTTGGATTTGTAACAATCATAAGTTTATAACTACAAACAATATAATGTAAAATAAATGAATGGTCAAAGACTCAAAGTGCATGTCAAACTGCACCTTATAAATCGGACCAGAGGTAGTAATAACAGGGTTATGTGACTGGACTACTTTACCTATGCTATACGTTAACATGGCTCAGTTACTTGTCAATCCAGTCTGCAACCTACAGGCAGAGCTTCTAATCAACTTTGAACTACAGCGCTTCATTACGAATGCTTAGTTCTTATTAGAGTAGCACCTAAACCGAAATAGTCAGAAATAATCCATATTTTGTAGCTAATTATTTGTCAAAATTTTAGCCTGATTATGTGTTCTTATTTGACATAAATATCAGTATCATAGACATATTCCCTCATTCTTAAACCTATGGTTTTCTTTTTGTTGCCTATACCTGTGGAGCATTATCTCATCATCTGTATGTTATATAATTGAACAGTGGCACTGAAGCTCAATTATATCCAAATAGGCTGCAGTAACCCAGCATAAGGAACCTAGCTAGAGAAGCTATTATATTTACCTTTTCTGTTCTTCCATGTTTTATTTACTAAGCGACTGGAGATGCCGTTGCAGGCTTCACAGTCCCACTGAATTCGTGCTGTGGAAGTGACTCTCCGTACAACTGTTCCCCTTCAATATTGTGTGGGCGTCCTGGATCTACAGTGTGCCCTGATCCATCAAAATACATTTCATGGGATGGTCTACACTTCACTGAGGCGAGTTACAAAGTTGTCATTCAAGGAGTACTAGGGGGGTATGCCAAACCTCCTCTTTCAGAAGCCTGCAAGGGTGCAGAATTCAAAGTTTCTCAACTTCACCAATGTACAGATAATCCAACAAACTCTGTTTCATACGATGCTTTGAGCTCTTTTATTTGATCTGCTGAGCTCAAAAGCACATTTAGATTTCTGCTGGTAAAGAAGTGCATTTAGAGTTACAACGGGCAGTGTAGATGTTGCAGGCCCTAGCATCTTGGACACTTTCTCAAAGCCGAGAAGAGATCCATCGATCTAGAGTCATGTGTAGTTCTACAATCCACTTGGCAGCTGCGAGGAGTAAAAAAGGAGAGGGGAGTTTGTAGTGCAGAAATTTGCAATCCCTGAGTGCATTACTTTGTTCCGCTCTGTTTTTTCTTAGCAGCGTACTGCGAGAGGTTGCAGAAGGGACAATGGAAGTTAACAGTCTCTGCAGGTGGTCATACTATATAAAATATAGGAACCTAGATCTATGATTCAGCTCCTGCTGATGGCAATGTATGCAGTACTTGATATGGCCTCAATTGCCTTTTAACAGATACAAGCATATATACAAAGTAGCTTTATTGATTCACATTGGCTCGCTTTACAGATTAACATTTTGCCTCTGTACCGTTATCCTCATTATCTAGAAGTTATGCCTTATTACCGGTGCAGTCGTCTTCCATTTGGCTTTCAGCTTGCAGAAAGAAAAGAACCTATACGCCATGTCCTGCTTCTTTGATTACATTGGCAGATAACATCACAAGATGACATCAAAGTCCTTTTGATCCGAGGGTGAAAATATTAAATGTAAATGACTGTCATAATTGAACTTTGCTTGTGTTTTCTAAACAGATTACATTACAAGACGGCCTCAAAGTCTGTTCGATCCGAGAGTGCAAATATTCATTGCAAATGCATCATCTCAACCACTCGACTCACTCGGGCAGAACCTAATTAAGTCGTCCCACCTGTGTCCCACTAGGCCACTACGTGCAGGATAACATGACAGTCACAACCACATAATTAACTTCCTTGGTTACGTTTAACAAAATTCAGTAGGGGTCATCACCCTTCATGTTCGCTCAAAAAAAAAAACTGACAATCATAAATCATAGATAAGTCAGGGGGTTATCATTCAAGGAATGAATACTAAGGGGTTATGCCAATCCTCCTTCAGAAACTTTTTTTTGAAACTTCTTGTTCAGAAACTTGCAAGGATATGATGTTATTCCATACCTCAACTTCATAATCCTGCAAAAACTATGGCATATGCACTTTGATAAAGTGTATTTAGGTAGTGTTTGGTTGGAGGGAGCAGAGATATGACCATCCCACTATACCTTATCTTCTAACCAAACGCTACCTTAGAGTCTTAATTGAGCAGTGTAGTCATGTAGACGATGTTGCAGGACACAAAATCTTGGACATTTCTCAAAACTGAGAAGAGATCCGTAATCTGGAATCAAGTAGGTTTTCAATCTACTAAATTTTTTTCTGTTGGGAGGGGAGGAAAAAAAAAAGAGCTGTAGCGCAGAAATATGTTCAGCTCTCCTTTTTTTTAGCAACTTACCGCAACAGGAAATGGAAGAGAGGCCAGGTGGGACTGGGAGACAACATATGTTTACGGTTTCTCTAGGTGGTGGTTATACGGCATAGGAAATAAGATTCATGCCGTACTAGCTTGATTGCCATTTATTTAATACATATACATGTACGTAGATTGATCAACATTTTGTATAATGTGATTCATTGTGCAATTTTCGTGTTTAAAACTGACGAGTGACGACTGTCTAGGACCTCCATATGACTAAGTTTAATTTATGTAATCCTTTATTTGCAACTTGGTCAAGTATCCTGTGGAATCAGTCAAGTCCTTATCCCTGCTGGCATATCAAGGCATGATCCATTCAGATGTCAAGAATTTAGCTCTGGGCGTGACATCATCACACTTTTTGCTGAAACGGTCGAATGCATGTGCAATGAATTACTTCAAAGATTTATCATTCTTAAGTAGCACGTTCATTGGAAGGGGTCTTATATAAAATGAAAAAAGGCATGCAATCATTAAAAATTTGCGCCTATGTTTTTAAGACACGCATAAACAGAAAAGAGAATGTGTATCAGGTCATCATGCTTGAGTCAATTTACATTACACGCTAATGTTGAATTCTGTATATGATCTGAAAATGGAACAGTTCAATGAAACGTGACTTTCAGAAATGGGACAAGCTCAACTTGTTTTCAGAGGTTAGATTTTAGCAACTGTAACTGCATGTCGAAGAGTCCCAGCAGGACGAAAGGCAGCCGTTCATTTTCAGTCACATGAATGAGACTCATAGGAACAAGTCCTTACTGACGAGATAAGTATACATCTCAGCTACGATCAGTGAACAATTGAGTTCATCTTTTTGCTTTTTTTTTTGGCAAGAACGAAACATACTCCCTCTGTCCCTTATTAACTGTCGTTTTGAGTTTTCGTGTCACAACTTTGACTAAATTTATATAAAATATATGTAACATTTGTATCTCTAAATAAATTTATTAAAAACTAGATAAAAAAATTATCTAATGATGTCAATTATATATCATAAATATTAATAAATTTTTATATAAAATTAATCTAAGTTTTTTCTCGGAAAGTGAGAAAGACAGTTATTTATGGACGGAGGGAGTATAGTGTAAGATATTAGCTGAATTTCTTCCAGTGTTTTTCTGCAAAATTTAGTTTGTGTGTATCCGTGCAGCCAGATAGCCAATCCATCAAAATACTAGAAGAGGTGATGCAAAGAATCTGACTGTATGAAGTATGAACTGGTATTTCTACAAAGAATATTTTTGTAAAGACTAAATCTAACTACTTTTTACTGGCTAGAAAACTAGAAAGTCATACCGAAAAGTCAAAATTTGAACTTCAAACATTACTGCTACTTGATAGGAGTCATGATTCATGGACTATTAGGACTAATTAACTTCTAACTATATATATTCCGTTGGTGTATTTGACGGTTAGAATGTTAAACATGACGAGCAGATGTCACAAATGAAGGACTGAAAGGATTTGAATCCCCTTCTCATTAGGTCAGGAGAAAGACTGTGTCATTGTGGTGGATAGAAAGCTGACGACTGGCATGGCATGTATACTCCTTCTGCTAGAGAAGAGATCAAGTCTTGTTAGAGTACCGGCCCGGTTCAAATTTATCGTACTTTCTGGCGTCACTATAGCAGAGATTAACTAGATTCCGTAGTGAACTGATGACCATGCATCTGGGCTGATCCATTATATGATTATATATCAGATACACTGTATGTGTGCGGATTCTTTGATTGACCTAATCCATCATTAATTTTTCTTCTGCATGTAATTATTTCCCAATACGGTTCCTTTCCTTTTTTTTTTCCTTTTGCAGAGTACAAACGGATTGACCCATAGTCCCATATATGATATATATGCTTGATCTTATCGTTTTAATTTTTCTGTGTCCAATCCAAAGGTCGTCTGTATTTATTGGTAAATTAAGTACACATAGTTTTTGAAACAAGAAGTCTCTATATATTGCTGTATATTTTCGGCCCTTTTTCAAACAAGCAAGAAAAATATCAGCTCAATATGCATGTGCTCTCACAGTCTCACATGTATATGCAGTTGAAGGGTGGAGCTTGGCAGTAGCTGAACGCCAAGAAATTTGGAGTTGGAGGGAGGTCAATCAAGTAGAGCTAAGCCGCCAGGTATACGTTAATGACATTATTATACCTGTACGTACACGTGTATAACGAACGCGCTTGCAATTGCAGTCAAGAGAAAAACGAACAGATCGAAACACGGCGGCTAGCCGCCACCACTTATAGTCAGCTAGCTCTTTGAAGCAGGACAGATAAACCACCATTGCACACAAACACGTACGTGCAGCCGTATTCGTCGATCCACTTCGTATTGCGATCATCCTCACGAATGCCATTTCTCCAAACTATGCACGGTTATCAATGTGCGCCCTCCATTCCAAATTATAAGACATTTTAAGAATCTTGGAGAGTCAAATCATATCAAGTTTAATTAAAAAAAAAGCATATCAAGTCTCACAAAAAATTATAGAGAAAAATATAAAGATTTATGACATCAAATAGACATATTATGAAAATATAATTGATAAAAAATCTAATGATACTTAGTTGACATCATAAATATTATTATATTGTCATATAAGTTTGATCAAATTTGAGATACTTTGACTCTCCAAGATTCTTGGGTTGTCTTATAATTTAGGATGGAGGGAGTCACTACTACAGAATTGATTAACCGTGGCGGTTATTCCAAACGCCACAGATCAATGGTCACGGTTAATAGGGCATTAACCATGGCGGTTTGCAATAAAAAAAATTAAAAAGCCCAGATCCAGACCCGGTTAGGGCTGGATCTGGGCCACGCCGCTGACGCCGTTCTGGATCTGGGCCACGCCACCGCCGTCGGGAGGGAGCCGCGCCGCCGCTGCTGGCCGCGCGCCGCCTCGGAGGGAGAGGGAGAGGGCCGTGGAGGAGCGCCCCGCCTCGGAGGAGGAGGGAGGGGGCCGTGGAGGAGGAGGCGGGGCCGGATCCGCCACTGCTGGCCCCGCACCGCCTCGGGCCGCTCGCGCCGCCGCCGGTTGGGGGAGGGGAGCCGCCCCGCCGCCGGGAGGAAGGGGGCCGTGGAGGAGTGGGAGGGGCCAGATCCGCCGCCGCTGGCCCCGCGCCGCTCACGCCGCCGCCGGTTGGGGGAGGGGAGCCGCCCCGCCGCCGGGAGGAGGAGGGGGGCCGTGGAGGAGTGGGAGGGGCCAGATCCGCCGCCGCTGGCCCCGCGCCGCCTCGGGCCGCTTGCGCCGCCGCCGGTTGGGGGAGAGGAGCCGTCCCGCCGCCGTGAGGAGGAGGGGACTCGCGCGCACCGCCGGGATGAGGAGGGGACCCGCGCGCGCCGCCGGGTGGGGGAGGGGTTGCGCGCGCGCTGCTGGTGTGGGAGGGAGCCGCGTGCGGGTGAGGGCCTCCGCCGGGTGGGGGTGGGAGAGGGAGAGAGTGATAGGAAACTATGGTTTTGCGTCGTATATATAGCGTCACATGTTTTCTGGGCCTAATGGGCTTCCTAGTGGACTCAGTTTAACCGAGACGGGCTTTATAAGACAACCGCCACGGTTAATGGATTTTACGTGGCGGTTGTTTTAACCGCCTCGGTTAATAAAAAATAACCGCCACGGTTAATCCAAGTATTAACCGTGGCGGTTTATGTGTTTAACCACCACGGTTAATAAAACACAAGTGCTATGCAAAATTATTTATGTAGTAGTGAGTAGTGTATATAGGTTAGGCCATAGGTCAATATTAGTTGTAGATGTATGACTGCAAATTACCGTTTTTTTCGAGAACGTCACGCATGTATATTTCATTAAAGAGCCATTTGGATCTTTTCATCTAAATGAATTGAAATTTACTTTAAGAAATTAACTAGTTTGTGTTAGAATTTGACATTCCACTATTTTTCAAATGTAACATATAAGCATATCTTAAATTGGTAGGGTACGGTGAGAAATGAAAATTGATTGTATAGATCACTATTTCATGATTCTACTTTGTAACTTATAACACGTTTTTTCAATTCGCTCTCCAACAAAAAAACAACAACAAATAGTGTCTCATATAGTGAACAAATAGTGTCTCATATAGTGAACAATAATATACAAATATAATCTATATACAACTATATTAATTTAATTAATATGTATCTAAATTATAATTATTAAAATAAATTTATTTCTAAGGATTCAAACCGAGCGAGAGAAAGCGAGTTTACAATCCCTTTGTCCGTTCACTAGCAAGCTGCCACTTCGCCCAACGGCAAAGGTTTTAGTTGACTAAGCCCACAACCATAGGATCAAGGTGAGAGGCAGTAATCCATGATGGATAAAGCCATATATATAGAGCCATTGACGGTATCATGTGTGTGAGTTCATTGAAGGTCTTACCAACGACTAAAGCTACCGACCCCGGCCCAACCCTTCCCTTCCTTCTCCATCGGCATCCCTAGCTGCCCCGCCACCGTATTTGTTGGAAAGCATACATCACGGATTCACAATACACGCGCATAGAATAATAAGTTGGGAGGGTTGTGGGTGATTTGTAAAATGGCAAAAAGAATTAGGAGCCACGAGGCATAACTAGAACGTTATGTTATGGTTGGATGCAGTAGGGCTATATGTAGGAAACGATTAGCTTCGAACTAGCCTTCATCTGGATGGGGAAGAAGTTGAACAAAGTAAGTGGAGACCACCAACAAAGATAGGTTAGGATTTCAAGATGCTACAAATTTTAGGCTCGTCAAATAATTAAAGGAGAACGGGTAATGGGCACTGCTTGCACCAAATGAGGGGTTGGTTGAGATACATACATGAGAGAATTATCTATTTGGCACTAAAATAAATTGGCATTCCTTGTAACACTCAAAAAATTAAAGTTTTATATCTAGCGTCGAGTTATAATCTTCTTCCCTAAATGGCACTACTGTCTATTACCTCTACTAATGGTGTTAAGTGGCCTCCAAACTGACATACATATGCATATATCAGTATTAAACATGCTACACCTTAGAAAAAATATATAGTTTTTCATATCATCTTAGATGAAGATTATTTTTATATTAAACTTCTACCATTTGATAAGATCTATAACTTTCTAATTTTGTGGTTTTTCATTTGAGACCGATACGATACTCAAAAAAATAATATAAACTTTCAAAACTAATATAAACTTAGTGATAGATCTATAAAGTTATCTATCACTAAGTTGAAGCCTTATATTATTTGTTGAGAATCTTAACGATGAAAAACATCAAAACTAGAAAGTTAAAGATCTCATCGAACCCGGCAGGTTATCTTTCATACGAGGTGATATGAAAAAGATATTATTTTTCTAAGGTAGAGCATAGAGCGTTAGTGGAAGAAATGGACGGGAGTGCCATTTAGGAAAGCAAATGTTAACTCAATGCTAGATAAGAAATTTTATTTTTTAAAATGCCTTAAAAATAAGACTGTTTTATTTCAGTGTCAAATAGATCATTCTCTCATTTTTAGATGCTTATTTTCATCAAATCCATATATGGTAGGATGAGGTTGGTAGCTGCACCAAAAAAATCTAGTTAATAGTGATTTTGGCATGCATTTCTCTCTCGCTCCATTCTCGGAGTTCTTTTCATTCTAATCTATGTCCAAAATAAGGATGTGGCCTGTCTCAGTCTCAGTAGGATTTTGTCCAAGACTTTCATATGGAAAAGGTTTCATCCTTCACAACTTATTTTACCACATCTTTTATCATATTTCTCTTTAATTTATTAATATACTATGTCACATCAGATTATTTAATATGTTTATATGAAACTCTAGAAAATCCGAATTGAGATTGATGATCTAATAAATAATACATAATCGATGTAAGGAACTCACCCAATTAAATAGGTTTCTCTAGCTACATGCCAAATTGCCAATATGACCTGTGTACGTATTATTATTCCTCGTATTGACGACTTCAAAGCTCTAAGCAATTAATGTCAAGGGGTTCACGGCGCAATGACAAAGGTCATTGGTAGGGGGGCTCCCACCCAGAGTTTAAATCCTGGATGCGACACTTTATTCTGGATTTATTCCAGAATTTTTCGGCGCTATGCATTAAGTGGTAGGCGACGTTCCCGTCAACAGCGAGACGTCTGTGATGACTTCGTCAACTTCAAGATTTGCCGGCTCAGTCCTTCGAAGGTGTTCATAGGGGTAGGGCTTGCGTGCGTGTGTTCGTAGGGGCGAGTGTGCGTACGTGTTAGCGTCTGCGTTGTACTGTGTAATTAAAAAAAAACTCTAAGCAATTAATGTGTACCAAATAAAATAGTCAGAGCCATGCAACGATAGCTGCCTATAAATACGCACAGGTGATATACCACAGCACCCAGCACGTCGAATTGAAGAAGCCAGAAGTCTTGCTTTGCTAGATCACTTGTTGCCCTAGCTCTCTCAGCTCCCCCAAGGACTTAGCTTGTGTCGTGCAGTGGCGCCATGGATTGGCAAGACCAAGCCAAGCCCACGATGCAAACCAAGTTCTCGAGCTGCCGTGGCGTCTCTTTCGAGCTCAAGGCGTCGCCGGGCAGCCCCTTCGACCTCCCAGCCGTCGATGATTATCTTCCCCAGCTGCCGCCGGACGTCCCGACGAGCGGCGGCGGCCGGTGGGTCTGGCTGCCGCACTCGTTCAGCCGTGCCTCCTCCAGGATCTTTCCTTCCGCTTTTGGCAGGTCGCCGAGCCGCGCGAGCAGCCACTTCTGCGACCTCGACGACGAGGACGAGGACGATGAGCCCGACGTGGAGATGGCTATCGCCACTTCAGCTGTGGCTGTCGTCGTCGATGACGAGGTGCCGCCGGGAAAGAAGGCGGCGAACGCTCCAGCGAAGCAAACGGCATCGTCCGCGCGCTCGAGCAGGCTGGGTGTCATACTGCTCGACCAGGGCTTGTTCACTGTATACAAGCGCCTCTTCGTCCTGTGCGTCGCGCTGAACGCGGTGGGCCTCGTGCTCGCGGCGACGGGGCACTTTCCGTACGCCAGGGCGCACGCCGCCGTCTTCGCCATGGGCAACATCCTGGCGCTGACGCTGTGCCGCTCCGAGGCGGTGCTCCGTGTCGTGTTCTGGCTCGCCGTTGCGCTGTTCGGCCGGCCGTGGGTGCCGGTAGTCGTCAAGACCGGGGTCACCGCGATCCTGCAGTCGCTAGGCGGCGTGCACAGCGGCTGCGGCGTGTCGTCTCTGGCGTGGCTGGCGTACGCGCTGGTACAGGCGGCGCTCCAGCACCGCGACGTGACGCCACGGGAGGTCGTCGGCGTCGCGTCGGCCATACTCGGCCTGCTCGCGCTCTCGTGCGTGGCCGCGTTCCCGCTGCTGCGCCACCTTCACCACAACGTGTTCGAGCGCACGCACCGGTTCGCCGGCTGGACTGCGCTCGCGCTGCTGTGGGTCTTCGTCGTGCTCTCCGCCGGCTACGACCCGGCGACCGCCTCCTACCGCCGGCTGCTCACCGGCGGCTCTGTCCTTGTGAAGCGGCAGGAGCTCTGGCTCGCCGCCGCCATCACCTTCTTCACCTTCCTGCCGTGGCTCACCGTGCGGCGCGTGCCGGTCACGGTCACCGCGCGGTCCAGCCACGCGTCCGTGATAACCTTCCAGGGCGGCGTCAAAGGCGGGCTGCTCGGACGCATCAGCCGCTCTCCGCTCTCCGAGTGGCACGCCTTCGGCATCATCTCCGACGACGGGGACACGCACGCGATGCTCGCCGGCGCGGTGGGCGACTTCACCCGGGCCCTCATATCGGACCCTCCGACGCGCCTCTGGGTGCGCGGCGTCCACTTCGCCGGTCTGCCCTACCTCCTCAACATGTACCGGCGGGCGACCATGGTCGCGACGGGCTCCGGGATATGCGTGTTCATGTCCTTCCTCATGCAGCCCGGCCCGGCCGAGCTGTCGCTGGTGTGGGTGGCCAAGGGCATCGACGCCAACTACGGCGAGGAGATGAAGGCGGCGGCGTACAGCAGCGAGAGGCTCCGCGGGCGGGTGATCGTGCACGACACGGCGTTGATGGGGCGGCCCAACGTGGCGGCGCTGGCCGTGGACGCGGCGCGGCGTTGGGGCTCGGAGGTGGTGGTGGTGACCAGCAACCCGGAAGGGAGCAGGGACGTCGTCGCGGGCTGTAACAAGGCCGGTATCCCGGCATTCGGGCCTATCTGGGATTCTTGAATGAATCTCCAACACAGGAATGGCTCGCACAAACACTGAAACACAACGTCATTACATACTCGCTACATCAAGGAATACTAATATAACTGTAATTTAGCATAAGCAGTTTGAAGATAAACTAGCTAGCAGCTACATCGAATTAATTTTTCGTGGAGCAAATCTCAATCGCTATTATACAGATTCTGGCAATACGGACGGTAACATGTCAAAATCTGTTCATTTCTTTTTGCCAGACCCAGACCAGACTAATAGGAAATGGCCAACTAATTCTAATTGCTACTCCTTCTGTCACAAAATACAGTGGACTTTCAAATCAGTTTAATAATTAGATACATTGTGAAATGTACTGTCATACTGTATCTCTTTGATACCGTAGATGTTATTACTTTCTTGTAAATTAATTAAAATTAGGATTGCTTGTACTTACGACTGCTACTGAAAATTTATTATATTTCAACACCGACAGAGAACATATTTAGTCCAACCTTTAGTCATGATACACTATGTGTAGGTTATATTGTACTAGACGCTATTAGATATATAGTCCAACTATACAAGTGCAGTATGGTATAGGTTGTATGAATATGTGTTACTAATTTTAAAATTAGTTAACCTTTTGATGCAGACATAATTTACTGTGCGGTGCTCGTACCAATTATAATGAGATACTCTCTCCATACTCAAAAAACTTGTCGTTTTAGAAAACGACACGGTCTCCAAAATGTAACTTGACCACTTATTTTTTTTTAAATATTTATTGAAATATAATATATGTATACTTTTATGAAAGTATTTTTTAAGACAAATCTATTGATATGATTTTTATATTTTCAAACTCAACAATTCAAAAGTTATCCATGATTTATATTTCTAATATTTGACTAAAATCTTGTCCTAAACGACAACTTTTTTTAGTACAGAGGGAGTAGCTATTTCTATTACATTTAATTGGACTTGACTTGATCTTAGATCAAATAAATTTCAGGCCTATAATAAACTCTAGTGCAATAAACTTTGAATGTGTTTGGGACTATGAAGAATCATGACCCTATTGGTTTCGGTGATTAATGACAAGTAAAAGATTATTATGGTTAATGTGTGTTTTGCAGAGGCTATGCGTAGTTTAGCTATAGTGATCAATGTGAATAGGCATCAATGGTTATCACTTAGCCCCTAAGATGGATATCGTTTCGGATTTCAAAGAGTCATGATGAAGACCCTAGAGTGATAGGCTAAGTGGCATATGGAGATGAAGGGCACTTAGTGTAGATAGGTCTTTATTTGATCTTTGGCCGTACTATAAAGAGGGGTTGAGACTAGTAGCTTGACTTAGGAAAGCTTCATGAATTAGGTGTGGTGCACACTTGTCTTCCTTAGCTCTAAGCAAGCCTATGGTGACTGTAAGATAGCCTAGATGTAAGGACCTGATTAGCCTAGAGGGGGGTGAATAAGCTTGTTTAAAACAAATCTCACAGCTTCTGTCAGTACAGGCGCGACACTGCCGCTCACAAGCCTGGCACTGCCGCGCTGCCCGGCACTGCTGGTCTCTGGGCCGGCAGTGCTGGTCAACAGGACAGAACTAGGCACAATTCAAAAACTAAGAATGAGATGGAAATTGTGCTTGAATCAAAACCTTCCTAAAGGTGTAGTGAACCTCTAGCACCACTTGAAAGTGGTATCAGCACACCCATCGAGTAGATCGGGTTCAAACCCTAGAAATCACCTTGAGAATAATGTATATCAAAGTAGAGAGACAAACACAAGGTGACACAAGATTTGACCCGTGGTTTAGCTCGTCACCAAGGCTTGCCTACGTCCACGTTGTTGAGGTGCGCCACACAAGGCTCAAGCTCACCACTAAGCCTAGCTCTTTCCTCGGTCTCAAGTCAAGAGAATGAACTCTTGAGATGAGGGGATATGTATTAGTAATATGGATGTTACAAACCTCCCTAGGCTGCCACACGAAGGAGGCAAGCTCAAGGGCGACGCCTAGCTGGCTAGGAGCAATGCTGCAAGAGTAAAGAACTCAAACCGTCGGCCACCACGCAAACTAAATGCTTGTAGGAGTTGAAGATCCGAAGGAGAAGCTTCTTCTCAAGCTTGGAGGTTCAATCTCTTGAAGGTTTGATTGGAAATCAATGGGGAGAGAATTGGAGCACCAAGAGAGAATGGAGAGCAAAAGAGAGCTTCTCTTTTCTGTTCTTGCGAAACTGAAATGAGTGAATGAGCAAGATTACCGTTGGGGAGTGAGGGGATAAGATTATACCCCCTCACTGCCAACGGGCAGAATTCAAGTCGTGGCACTGCCGACCTGAAGCCCGGCACTGCCGGCCTGGCAAAGACAGCAAAGGTGAAATCAAGGAATAGCTGGCTGTTTTGCCTAAGGTGTATGATGTATGAATAGATATATAATTTGGTTCACTTGTTGGTATGCGTGTTGAATCCCTCTTAATAGTACGGCATACCTAACTCAAATTCGAAATATAAAATGAATTAAATGCCTTTGAACTTGTTGCCATGCACATTTGTAATTGGAGGGGTCCGCCAACCTATTCATCAACCTCCTTTTGTTCAACCTGCTTGTTATACTTGAAGAGTCCCATTAGTCATCTAAATATGTTTTCATATCACCTAAACTCACTTAGGGCTTGATTGCACTTTCACTAGAACAACTTCCATATTCATCGCGACGAAAACCGAAGTTGAGAGAGCCTATCTCTGGGCGTCAGACGGTGAGAGCAGAGGCGACGGACGTTGTCCGTCGCGCTAGACGCTGGCGTCGGACGCTAGGGTATGGACCCTAAGCGTCCGACGCGCTAACAGAGAGCTCCAGAGACGTCTTTTTTGCGATGGACGTGTCTGTCGCATGGGCGTCGGACGCTAGGGAGTGTCCGGGAATATTTTCCCAGAAACCCGAGAGCAGCCAGTTGGCGTCGGACGCTGCGGAGCAGCGTCCGTCGCCTGCTGACGTGAACAGGAACTAGCCGTTGGGGCTAGCGACGGAGCGTCCGTCGCCAACTTAAAATGCATGTTTTCTCGGCCCGAGGGATGAGTGTGGGGGAGTATAAATACTTCACCCCTTGCCTTCCCACCTTGCCTTTGCTCATTTGAGTTGCTGAGTTGTTTGAGGAGGTTGGGAAGAGAGCAAGAGCCCTAGAGAGATAGAGAGAGTGATTTGCGAATCCATCCATCCTCTCCTCTAGTTCATCCAAAAGTTCAAGTGTGCATCCACTCTAGTTGTGAGGCTTGATTGAGTCAAGTGAAGATCAAGGCTTGTTACTCTTGGTGATTGACATCACCTAGACGGTCCGGTGGTGCTTCGGAGGAAGGTGATCGTCGGAGAATTGTCGGCGACCCTTCTCCATCAACTTGTGATCCGTTGTGGGCGGTTCACCGAGCCAGAGTGGCGAAGAACCAACCCGTAGAGAGCATTCATCCCTTGCGCGGGATTGAGGGGGAGCAATACCTTGCGAGGTGCTCCAACGAGGACTAGGGGGGAGTGTCGACTCCCCGATACCTCGGCAAAACATCGCCGTGTCAAGAATCTCTTTCCCTAACTCTTTCATACCGCATTACATTTCACACTTGTTCTTAAATTCATACTAGAATTTTGTAGGGTGTTTTCGCTTTCCTTGGCTTGCTACTGCTTTCATAGTCTAAGACACACAAGTGCTAGGCACCGGGTGATTGACATTTGTTTAGGATTTCATATTTGCTTTAGAAATTTGAAATAAGTCAAATTCACCTCCCCCTCTTGGGCATCTTAACTCTTTCAGACTACTCTACAAATTCTATTTTACAAACTCCACCATAGACTCTAAAAAAACTAAAGTTTATGGAGCACTTCTTCACAACTCCATCATTTTTCCTCGCACAGTGCATTAAGCTAAAACTATTTAGCTAAAAACACGTGGAATGGAGCTAAAAAATATAAAGCAAAGCAGTCCTAAACACCCTTGTTGGTAAAATCAACATAAATCGATAGCTATTTTGTGCACTTATTATGAGTTTAAGAAAAGTAGAAGGCGAGTGACACATCCGCACTAGCGGTATTCCATGAACAGATATGACATAAGTGATGTGGAACCAACCAAGGTTTTGCAGCTCCAAACTCAAGAAGGTTGAAAGTGGGGGACCTTGAACCAAGACCGAAAATGAGTGAGAAATGAAAGAGAGTAAAAAATAGAACGAAGAACCTTTTTTTAAGAAAAAAAAGGTAAATGTTTGTTAAATGTCAATCGACTCCATCTCTCAAGAATCCATAAATACTCCCTCCTCTCTAAATAAAAGTCATTCTTACTTCTGGATAATTTAAACTTTCTTAACTTTGATCAATTATATATAAAATATTATAATTATTATAATATATAATTAGTACTTAGATAGATCGTTAAATATATTTTAATAATAATTTTATTCGGAGCTCTAAATGTTATATATATTTTGTATAAATTTATTTAAAATTGAGAAAATTTAATGTATAGGTATCCATAGCGACTTGATGGAGTATCATTTTTTTACGTCGGTGTTATCAACGTCATAAATAAGTGATTTGAATATTATGATTCGATACGGATACGACGTTGAATATTTAGACGCGGATACGGACTCATCTAAACCACTCTAATTTGGTCTCGAATACGGTCGGAAAATAAATAAGTGATTTGAATATTAGGATTCGATACGGATGCGACGCTGAATATTTAGACGCGGATACGGACTCATCTAAACCACTCTAATTCGATGTCGAATACGGTCGGAAAATATCCGCACCGTTTTTCACCCCTACTGCTGAGTGCTGACCTCTGGACCTTTGCATCACCCATTATTCCACTACTAGGGAGCCGAAGATGGCGTCAGCAGCAGTCTTCCCCGTCGGCTTCCTCTTCTCGACCAGACCAAGCACGTCGCCGCTCCCGTCGTCCTCCTCCCGACCGTCTCACTCCCGCCTCCACCTCCGCATCCGACCTCCGAATCCGAACTCTAATAATCCAGCGGCCGTGCTCGCGTCCTCTCGGATGGAGGTCGCCCAGCCCCAGGCGAGCGATGCCCAGGGAGTGGCGGAGCCGGCGATGAAGCTGCTGTTCGTCGAGATGGGCGTCGGCTACGATCAGCACGGCCAGGACATCACCGCCGCTGCCGTGCGCGCCTGCAAGGACGCCATCACCTCCAACTCCATCCCCGCCTTCCGCGGCGGTACGGAACAAATTCGCTGTCCCCTGCCTGTCGGGCATTCCGTCGAACATGTCGCCGGCACGGCAGGAAGTGCTGAACTGGGTTGTTTTGGTTGTGTGGGCTACGTCTTCTGCAGGGTCCATCCCCGGAGTGAACACCGACCAGATGAAGCTGCAGATCAAGCTCGGGGTGCCGAAGTCGACGCAGCACTTGCTAGATGCTGAGAGAGTCAAGGCCGTCTTCCCCTAGTGAGCATTCTCTCTTTCTCTCGTTTCTTTCGTGGTGCCTGATACAACTTTGAAATTTAGCATCCAAGTGCCGGACAGTTGCAGTGCAATGGTGTCATGGGTTCGCAGTTCATAATGAAGTAGATATTCTAAATTTGTAACCCTGTTTTATACTTGGCCTCTGATTTAGTCACAGAAGTCATCAATTGCAGAATGTATGAGCCTAAGATAGGATGTTTTCTTAGCGCAATGTCATGATGACCCCTACTCATTGATCTGCATAGAAAAACTTTTCTGGCTGCGGTGCTCATAAGTCATGAGTCATGACAGTATGGAAATTTGTTAGTGTGGTCCTCATCAGTTGAGATTGCACAGAATGTCTTGGCACAGAGACCACAATACCAATGGTTTAGTTTTGGCAGTTGTGGGCTTTTATTAAAGACTCTGTATTCATGTACTCCATTTCTGTGCATAGGAGTACTACTCTATACTAGATCCTTGACCTATGTGACAGAATATATTCCTTTCTTTGACTTCATTTCCCCAAGTGACCTGGGTGGAGCTTATGGCTCTTTTTTTGTCCATTAGCAGATGTCATCACGCCTCATTTCGCCTAACGTTAGCTGATGTTCATGACGGAAGTTGTGGTATGCCACACGCTTCTTAGGATTAGGTAGTTCAGTTTTCATGTTGTAGGTGTGGCACTGTTTTCGTGCACCACACTTATGGCGGGGCCAAAGCTCTGCCGTGGCGGTGTGCAGTAGGGAGCTAAACAGGCCCTAGAAACACCTGATTTTCCTGCTTTGGTCAAGCTTGTACGACATGTTTCTTTAAGAGTTCATTAATCACAAATGAGAATACCTTAGTAAACATTTTAACTTTTTTAAGGTATCATCATTTAGTAAATATCCATTCGAGCCATCGCACCACCTAAGTAAGACTGCCAAATACTTCAAATAGGACAGCAAATAATGTGTGGTCAGTACTATACCAAGGGATGGTGATGAAATCTTCAGCACTACAATTTCTCTAGGTCGGCAAACAAAGGCTGCCTAGAAACTTCAGGACTAAGTACACCCTTTTTGCAGTGAAAACAATATCTTGCAACATCATTCAAATAATATTTTATACCAACTAGTGAAAAGGTACAACCGTCCTAGTCTTCCATCAAATATCGCAGCAGATTAGTTCATTTCACTTAGCTCTGTTTGGCTGGTACAAAAGCCGGTTGATTCTGACTGATTGAATAGTGTTATGTGAGAGAGAATAAGCTGAAACAAGCTGGAAGTAGAATGTTCAATAGCTGTACCATGCAATTTTATATAAGATGACTGTCAAGTTTGTAAAGAAATAATTTATGTGAATTCATATTACGTACATGTATGTCAGTGTTATATATCTTAAAAAAGCAGTTATATTTACTTGAATCATTGTGAAAGAATGTTGTCTGAGTTGAAAATTGCGGGGTTACTCATGCAGTTTTCATGTTGAAGACTGCACCATTCAGTAAAACTTGGAGACGTAGAGTGCACTAATTACTCAGTAGGCATTCAACAAGATTGTCAACACAATTGACGTTGTAAAAACCTGACCAGAGTCAAGTATCATGAGCTGAAAGTATCACTAGCGAAAATTAAGCAGGCATCTTATCAAATTCAGTGGAATACTTTTTTGTTAGAACGATCAATATCAATGCTGCAAGGTGGTGGCGGATCCTTTCTGGGGGCCAAGGTAGGCTACTCATGAATGGTGGACACTAATAGAAGGGGAGTGTGCATTGCTGCGCAATGATAGTGTGCGTGTTTGTTTCTGGATCTCATGTTCATAACCCCGATCTTTTGCAGTGGCAAGATAATCAGCTTTGAGGTCGTTGACGGTGGCATGATCTGTTCAAGCGGCGTGTGCCTGGAAGCAATGGGGGATAAGAACGATGACTGCTACATAGTCAACGCTGCAGTGTATGTCGGCTACTGATGTAAATTCCGGAAGAGTTGCTTTCACTTTCACCTGGTACTACCTGGAATGGTTATGGCTCCTCAGTTTTAGAAAACTGCTCCTACTAGAGATGTTTTCCTACCGCAATTATAAGCCAATAAACATGCAGTTGCTATCAGCATTCCCAGTTGGTCTTCAAGCATTTCCATGCGCGCTTGGTCACTCTCGCAGATGCGTTGGCTTGGCTTTCAGAACTTCCGCGGCAGCGCCGCGAGCCTTGTCGTGCACGCTGCCCGGCGGGCGGGTGCTGGTCATCGTTTTTTGGGGACGGCAATACATGCAGGTTCTGGTCTGGTCATCCAGACCTTTGACAGTGCTGCAGGCTGCCGCCGCCCCGATGCCGACGGCCGACGGCTGCACCGCCGTATCCTCAACGAACTCGTTGCAAGGTCGCCAAACAGACCGTGGCCGGAGTGCGCATCCACGCACGCAGTCCCCTCCGAATCCATCCAACAAACCAACGATTTCTTTCTTTCTGGGCAATACGCTGAACGTTTTTTTTTTTAATTACACAGTACAACGCAGACACTCAACGCGTACGCACAGTCGCCTCTACGAACACACGCACGCAATTTTTGGCAATACGCTGAACGTGTAGTTGGCTAAACAAATATTACACCCACGCCCCCGACCCATTTTTCACTCCGAGATTTGTCAACGTATTTTCAAAAGAAAAACAATCTGTAGGCTCATGTTCATAGGATTGCCTTCCAAAGGAATACAAAGGTCTTTATGTTTTGTCATTTATATAATTTTGGTTGTCTTATGTCTTGAGTGGAAATTATTCTTGCTGTTGTATTTTACAACCATGATAACACCCAACCTACGGGTTTTTTTTACTTATCAAACATTTAGTTACATGCATACAAATGCATGAACTTGCATGGCAAGAGTTTTTGGCAAATTCCGGATGCCTTAGTCTCCAAAGCTTGTGAAAAAGGTGCGAATAACTTTTCAACAGCAAGGGAAGCGAATTTAGTTAATTTATATACTAATGCTGAAACTTGCACATTTAAGCTTCAATGCAGGAAAAAGGTAACCATCACAGTTCATGAGCAAAGGGATTGAAATTAATCGAAATTACAGAAATTGAAAAACACATGTTCTTATTTTTCATTAAACCATGTCAAGTCAGGGAGAATTTGCAACACTAGTGCTAGCTGAAATACGAGTACTAACACTATGGATCGATTGGTAAGGGAGGCTATACATTCATTTTTTACTTGAAAGCTCAACTTACAACTTTTACATTTTCAGTTAGATGACCACGTTCTGAGAGACACATATCTATCTGTTCAGATATGAGAATGGTTAGGGCTTGGATCAATGACCGTGCATCAAATATGACGCCAGCTTTCGGGTCATGAATAGACTTCACGGTTACCTGCAATATGGATTGGCATATGAAAATAGTTTCAGCAAAAGCTATAGTGTGGAAACACTAGAACAAGAATAATACAATGTCTTACACAAGATTCTGTAATGCCTTTTACGTACAAGACTAAAGGTGTTTATCTATAAACCAATTTTTTAAAACTAAGCTTGCTCGATTAGATTTTCTAAAACTTCAAGGCAATCCCAGTGTGTGCCTTTGCGATTCAGCATCAAATAAATATTTTTATTCAGGCACGCAATAATCTGATGAAAAAATAGAATACCATTTGATTGCATATTTATAGCGGCACCACTAATTGGCGAAGCGATCACCCAATCTAAAACCAGCAAACAATTTCAGACATGCAATAGTTTCCTTTTTAGGAAAAATATTTCACACTTTTCCTTTATGGAAGCCCCATCAGCAGGCCGCCCTTCCCTCCCGCTCGGCTCCCCCTAAGCGCTGACATCAGCACGACACAACCCCAAAAAGCAAAACATTTAGTTTAAAATGTTATAACTTGTGAACGGTGTATCTATTTTCAATTCCGTCTACATCGGTGTGTTCTACATAACAGGGAGAATAAAACTTAGATCTCACTTGCATATATTTCAAAGATTTTTTTCTGTTAGCAAATATTGTAGCATAAACTGAGAAACACATCTTATTTAAAAAAAGTTATCAAACGCAAAGAAACATATAACTTATTGCAAACACAAAGTTATTAACACACAAAGGAACGGATTAACTTATACTCCGTGACTTGTAACAAAACTTAAAAACATAAAGTTATGGAACACATCTTATGTATAAAAGTTATCAAATACTGCTTATGTACATAAGTTATTCCATACAACTTATATATCTAAGTTATTCAATATAAACTTGTGTACATACGTTATATGAAGTTAGTACACATAACTTGTTACTAGAAAAAAAATTCAAAACATATATAAGTGGGGTCTAGTTTTGTTCCCCTCGTCGCGTAAAGCACACCGGTGTAAATGGAAATTTTTTTTTGATGGAAGGTGTAAATGAAATTGAAAATGGATACTTGATTCATAAGTTAGCAGTTTGAATTAATGTTTTCCTTTTTTTTCTAGGATGATGTTAGCAGCAGTAGAAAGCAAGGGAGAGAGAAGGTGGACGCCGGCATGCACAGGCTGTCAAATCGCTCGCTCAACAGCGAACAGGTGAAAATGGATTTGGGTATTTAGAGGCTCGAATAGGAACAGGAATCTCTAGAGTTACAATCCCTAACAAAACAAAACAGGAAAATAGTAGGAAAAACAAGAACATTTCCTCATCCTTTCACATCAATAAGCACAATCATAGCCAATAAAATAGAGATACTTACGACATGAAAGATTCCCTGAGCTGCCAAATTTTCAATATCTAAAGGAACTTGGCCTCCTTCTGGAACCAATATAGCATTTACATAATCACTGGCCTGCACACAAAGGCAGAGACATAATCAACAGCGAATCTTAGCAGAAAAATGATACCTGCATTCTCAAAACTGTAATGTCTGACTCCTCCATTGCTAATATTCTTGGAGTAAATTGTTAGCGGGACATAGAACAAACTTACACGATTCTTTAAGCTTTTGTGAGGATCACCGTATGTCCGATTTAGAGAATCAGTTATTGCAGTGACAAAGCCAGAGGTAGACAGCCCAGCAGTCTCTCTGTCATGTGATCCATTCAGAAGAAGTACCTGGATTCAACAGTATTCAGAAAGAAACATATTTTTAGTGAAAGCACCAAGAGATATAACTGATACAAACTACCGAAAAATACAAAAAGTCAAGCTAAACAATGAGCTCTGCAAGTTTAGAACACTTGCTTCACTTGTCAAATAACCGTTGGATAGTGAAAGGTCAATAAACCATTTAATACATAGAGTATATTTAAGCTCGCCACTTCAGAGCATATTTCTAGCTAAGAATCAGTTAGACAAATTGCACTTACAGATTGATTTGTAAATAACTAAGAGGGCACATTCGACGCAAGATGAAAGATATGAAAACGTCATTGTGACCAAGCATGGGAAGTTGATACCTAATCTGGCCTTAGCATAGTTAGATACCTTGGGGATGGATGTTGATGCTATAGTCTCACCAATGCCACGTAATACCTGCATTAGCTTTAATATTAAAAAGGAGGTACAAGAGGGGATGATGCAAAACAAGTGCAGAGTGAGAAGTTAAATCCAGTGTTATTCAACAGAATGTGCATTGAAAGTCAGCCTGAAATAAATATTCCAACTCCCACATGGTTTCTAAGGTAAGAGGTGGGTCAGAGTCAAGCACTTCAGTGGAGTAACTAAAAAAACAGACCACGGTCCTTGGGGGAAAGATCACCCTTTGGGTATTTAAGTGAAGAAGAGATTTCTCACTGCAGGACATTTGTCCAGAACCAGCCAGGACACACCGGCAGACCACGTATATCTCCACAACAGTGTCACTGGAACAGCAGGGGGCAAGAGCTGTTTTTTTAACCCAGACCTGGAAATCCACTCCCACCCGGGGGGGCGGGGGGGGGGGGGGGGGGATCCAACTCTCAGCAGGCCACTGGCTGCCACTAAGACTCTGTGACAGGCCCGTTTGCTCAGTGAAGTAACTAGTAACTTAATGCTCCTAACAAGTAGTATAGCCTTTCTTTTTCTACAGCTGGCCCATCTAACACACTTTATCAAGCCAAGCAAGATATGTTTCTGGAGACAAATGTACAAGAAAGTTAGCACATACGGATTAAGATTAGCTTAGCTAACCCACACAATTATTTTAAACATGAACAAAGGTCATGCCTAAGAGTCTAGCAGTCAGGACAAACTATCTCATAGTTTCATCGATTCAGCCTTCAGCAAATGTCAAATGACAGTCATAAATGCACTGAAACTTATGAAGACAAAAGTAAATGATACAGGTCCTTATGAACATTACCAGTGATGGACAGACTGATGTAAAAAGTGATCCCATGGCATAGACAATGCAGTCCACCTTCCTTAGCTGCTCCAAAACTGTATGGTTAACTTCAGGGAAAACCTAAAATGAAAGTGTAGCAGAAAGCAATCAGGAATGGTGAAAGATACGATATATCAAATATCATTTTCGGATATCATGATAGCTAATCAAGTTTACATGCCAGTAAGCCATTACTGATATTTAGTCAAATATATTTATATTCATGCAAGAAGATAAATGAGTTTTGATCATATCATATCATATCATATCATATTATATGATATGAATATGATCATCATATGATATGATACGATATGATATGGGCATTTTAAAAGGATCATACCTTCTTAGATGACACCATACGGTGACCGGCAGATATGCAAGTGTGATTTTTCAAAGATAAGTTCACCATTATGTCAGACATCAATACATGTGAACCAGCCTGTTGAGTTATATTAAATGTATTTACGAGATTTGGTAAACCCCAAGGTCAAGATATTTAAGCATCCGTTGCCTTAAAGAATAGTTAGCACTCATAATAGAACTGCATGGCAAGGACAAGTATAAGGCCTAACAAGTCAAAAATAGAATGAGTGCGTACCTCATGCAATAGGTTGCTGCCTTCACTTGACATGTAAAACACACGCTTGATCCTTGAAGGAAGTGCACTGCATGAATTACAATCCTTTCCAGAAAAGGAAAGAAAACAGAAAAAAAAATTAGACAAGAATAAACACAGTGATAAATGAACAAGGATGCACATAGTGACGAAAAGTTTTTTTTTTCTGGAATGACGAAAAGGAGCATATAAAGGTCAAAAGCAATTGAAATGAATATAAAGACAAAGCATGTCATTAACAAAGAAACTATAAACAAGTACATAGTAGCAACTAGCAACTGACATCACAGGATAACTTAAAGCCTTAGACTAAGCACACCCAGATTCGCCGACTCAAATTAGAAGGTGTTGCTGGTTTGCTCTTCAAGACATCGCCTCAAGCATTTTAGTTATAATACATAGCAACTGTAGTGACAAAAGCATGTAACTAATTTATTTCTTGCATATTTTATTGTGGATTGTGATGGTTTCATCTTTAGCCTACCCCCAACTTGCTTGGGAATAACATCCTATATATGATTTGACAAGAATAGGTTGTTTTTTTTCCTCGAATGGACAGAAGAGTTGTGTCATTTCATCAAAGACAGGAGGATTTGTTATTTACATCACCGCACACACACCAGGAAAACTTATAGAACAAGCATGCCATAAAAAATGAGAGAAACCTGATAGGGCATCTAGCCTATCTAGTGACCAGACCCTGGAGGTCCTTGTGGCTCCAGTTGCACAGCACAAAGTGCCCTGCTCTCTACTGCCCTCACCGCCAAAGCCACTAGGGAGCAACTCCGTTGAATACACAGTTGTTCCTATGTTTCCAGATTTCATAAGTGACTAATGTTGTCAGAGAATTAAGCCCCCTACTAAGTTGCTTATTGGCCTGCTTTACTAAGTTGCTTATTGGCATGCTTTACTAAGTTGCTTATTGGCCTGTTTTACTAAGTTTCTTATTGGCCTGCTACAAGGCCTTGCACCACCAGCTTGAAACGACTGCTCATCTGTAAAAGCCTAGACTACAGTTCTATTTGCTGAAGTGTGGTAAAGCAACCTTGCATCTCGACTACTCAGAAAACTAGTAAGTCTTGGATAGTATCCTCTTCTTGATCACATAGTGGGCAAGAAAAAGGATGAGGCAAACCCCACTTACCCAATCTATCTGCCATCCAAGACCAAGTGAGAATTGCTAGCTACAGGAAGAATTTACAACAAGAACAGGTTGAAAGACATGTTATGGAAGTATGATGACACAAACGTGATGAGATAAGTTTAGATCTACTAAAATATTTCCCTTTATGTGGAATAAAAAAAGGAACTTCAAAATACATGGAAGATGTCAAAGGTCCCTCATTTATCATGCAGGCCAAAACTCCGGAACTATCACCATTCAACATAGTACTCTTTCAAGTACCTTGTTGACAATTTCTCGGCGTCCATTGCTTGGATGTGATATTTCATTTTGGCCACGAATGATAGTCCCATCCTGAAAACAGAAGTTTTTTTCATTAGAGAGTGAGAGAGAGAACAAGAATTTATATAAACAAAGGAATAAGATGTTTATTTACGATTTTATGATTAAGAGATGTGCATGCTTATATATAGAAGCAACTTTGCAAACACAAACAACCCTGCCACATCTAAGACTCAGAATAACAAAAATGCAAGCTTATTTTTTTAGTAGAAAAAATGGAAGCCTATAAGAACAAAGCTACTTACCTAATTGCAGTAAATGTAACAAATACATTCCAGCATTAAAAGAAAGAAGGATGCAAAGTAAATAAAGATGAAGTAAAGTTTTATCCAAAGGTCAAGTAACAAGGAGCAAAGCAGAAATATATTACAGCAACTTGTACAGCATGAGTAAAACTTTGGCAAGTGAGGTTACCCATAGTTCACATCCCAGAGTAAGTCTGTCATTTGTGGATATAACAGGAAGCACAAGACTTTCTGCTGGGATCTGTGATACCCGTGAAAACAAAAAAACTGCAGCATCCAATGACTGGAAGAATATGCGTGCCCCGGCAAAAAAGAAATTCCCAATGCTGCAAGAATAAATAAATCTGTAGTAAGGTAAATGAAATGTACACGAGTTGGGAGTATTAATAACTTGACCAAAAGGATTATTCCCTGTGCTGTACGGAAAGTAACATCACAGACAGCAAGTTATTATGCACATCATATCATTGAATACATCAAAATGTTGCAATATGTCAATAATTGTCTCACAAGGAAAAGCAATGATGATTTGCAAGAATATGATCTACTGCAAATTTCACCTTAGAAGAATCACCTGCCATTGGTGAAGCAAAACATTTCAGCTGACCGTCTAAGTATCTGCACAAGATAAGTAAAAGTCATTATGTGTCACTAAGAGAATAGTGATATATTGCTTAATCTTCAGCCTACGGATAACCAGGGCTTTGACACATATTTTATGGGAGAAAAGTAAAGGCATGTCACATGAGAGACAGACCTCACTGTGAAAGTAGACCAAAAAGGCACGAATTGTTTCCCTGTATGGACGAGAGACTCCCTCCCACAAAGAGTGGTCTCCTTCTACGATCTGGTACCTATGAAATCCAAAATTGACATTGGTTATTCATAAAGAAAACATTAAATTGGACACTAGGACAGAAACTGGCAAGAGAAAATATAATTGATCTGCAAAAGAGGAACACATTACTACCATTCCAGCTTTGCCTCAGAAGGATCAACAGGCAAACGATGCCCAAGCAATTTCCGAACAGAAAGAGCCTCTGCAGTACTTTGATCCGACAATCTCAAACATCTTGATCTTATGTCTCCCACAGCAGGTCCACCTAATACAGGGTGGGCGACCATCATAGCATATTTGACACACGCATATACACAAAAATATTTCTCAAGTAACAGGGGAAGTGGATTTTATTGTAGGAAACATCGGAACCTACCAAGCACACGCACAATCTCAGCCGTGCTTCCACCATCATCAGAAACAGGGAGCACATGCACAACTCGAGTAGTGACTTTCTTCAATTCTTCAACAATGCCATTAAATGCTGTCCCACCTGAATTAAAATTAAAAAAAATGAATCAGCTTAATACATACCGATTCCGAAGTCCCCATTTAACCATGAATCAGCTTTATGTGGCAGGATAGTGATGAAAGGAAAAACAGGGATGCCACTTGTCTGTTTGCATCTATCATTATTTTTGTTCTCAAGCAATTCACGCCATCCATCAACGAGACGCTACGCATTACACGCTGATCCAATCGTAAGCAGTAAGCACCGCAATTCGCACAACCCATAGGCGCGCACGCGCGCGTTCACATAGGCCGCCCACGCCACCGTTCCACGCACCGAGCCCACATCCCCCGTCCGCCTCAGAACGAAACCCCACTCGTGACAGGCACTCAGGGCAGGGGGGAGGTCTGGTCACCTCACCTGAGAAAACGAGCAGCGACGGGGGCGCGTGGGGAGCGGTGGCATCGGCGCCGGCGGCAGAGTGCTCGCCTCCGTAGGCGGCCATGGCGCGGCTGCGGCTGCGGCGGAGACGCCCCGGCGGGGGCCTGGACGCTGCAGCAGATCTCGGCGCGCGGCTTCCGGAAGCGGAGGCGGAGGGTTGGGGCGGGGTTATGTTGCAGCGCGGGCACGCGACGAGTGCCATCTCGGGTGGGGTGGAAGCGGAACGGGGGCGGGGGGCAGGGGCAGGCGGGCGTGCGGAGGAAGCAGCCGCGGAGGCCCGCGCCAAACGAAACGAAACGAGCGGCGCGCGCCTCCTCGGCCTCGTGCTCGCGGTCGTGGCACAGTCAGCACAGTGGAGTGGCACTGACACGGCACGGTGGTCCATGGCTGGAGATGGTGTTCGCTGTGGGCTGCATTCGGTCGAGGAAATGGCCTTGTGGGCCGGCCCATGGGAAAACAGCTGGAGACTTGTTGAACGGGAGAGGGCAATTCAAAGCTCCGACACCCTCAAGCGTGCAAATCATTTCCATGCATGGCTGGCATCGCACAACTCTCCGCCACAGCCACAGCCACAGCCCACAGGCCCGGCATCCTCATTGCGCGCATCACCGATCCTGCGAGCACAAACGCGCGGCATGATGAGCAGAAACTTAACACTCGAGCGAAATCCCCCACTACAAGCCATATCACAAACAACGCAACGTTTTCTGGAGAGCTGCACGTTACCGATTGTTTACGCGACGCGATGGGGGGCTCTCGCTCCAGCCTCCAGGGCAGGCTTCCATGATTAATCCAGCACCAGCTAATTACTGTAGCTTCTTCCAATCCAATGCCCTCCCATATATATAGGCCATAACCATCATCGCTTCCTCTCCAAGACGCCGCCCGTGCACGTGTTACGTGTACTTGATCGTCTTGGCGAACTGGTAGCAAGGCAGGCACCCCACGTTGGCTGCACCTACTGTCTCTGCGTGGCTACTAGTGTAAATAAATTATTAAAAGAGCATCATCCCCGTGTCCGTGTGTGTGGCTGCTGGTAAAACAAACTCTTGAGCCCATTCAGATCATCGGCCCACGGCCCTAATAAAGTACGTTCACTACTACCTTTCTCAAACGATCGACTAGCTAGGCTTAGGCATATGCAGGCAGGCCACTTGAGATGTACGTAGGGGCACTAGAATATATATCTGCGTCCCACCACGCCAAGCTAAACAACAGTCACGTGAGTACGTACAGATACCACAGACACGGTGTTTACATTACGCCGCGCGCATAGATAACAGCGCGGGTCAGCGGCAGCGGCGCATATATGCACATGTATGGTCGCAATTCCCAACCAAAACCCCAACCCCTCCTCACCAGCTAGAACACCCAACCAAAACTCAAAACCATCCGGCCAGCGCCTTGCTCGATCGCGCGCCGTCCCTAGATATATGCCTCGGTTCCCCGCCCGGTAGCTCGCTCGCTCGCTTGGCCACCTACAGCTTATACCATTACCATGGATCACTCCATCTCCATGAAGCCACCTGCTGCTGCCAGCTCCGCAGCTGCGTCCTCGTCCCGCAGATGGGTCGTCCTCACCACCTCCATGTGCTCACTGGCGTGCATCTTCCTCCTCTCCGGCGGCATCCTCCTCGCCGACACCGGCTACCGTCCGTCGTTCCAGCCGCGCGCGGCGGCGGCGGCGTGGGACCGGTTCTCCACCAGGGTGCAGCATCAGAAGGCGGCGGCGGCGGCGCCAGAAGCGATCTCACCATCAGCAAGCGGCCCGCCGCCTGCTGATTATTGGAGCCCCGAGGACGAGGAGGAGGAGGACGCCGGACTGCCGCCTGCACCGGCCCCGGCCCCGGCGCCGTCGTCTGACGAAGGCCTGGGGGACGCGGAGTGCGACTTGTTCGACGGGGAGTGGGTGGAGGAACCGGCGGCGGGGTACCCGCTGTACGACGCGGCGGAGTGCCCGTTCCTGAGCGACCAGGTGGCGTGCCGCCGGAACGGCCGCCCGGACTCCGGCTACGAGCGGTGGCGGTGGCAGCCCAAGGGATGCGGCGGCCGCACGAGGTTAATTACTAGCTACTACGACAAAGCTTTCATTTGGACTGTGGGAGTGAGTGCCGCCATGCATGGCCGGTCGACTCGATCTTCGAGATCTCATCGTGTGCTCCACAGGCTGGGCGGGCGCGGGGCGCTGGAGCTTTGCCGGGACAAGCGGCTGGTGCTGGTGGGCGACTCGCTGAACCGCAACATGTGGGAGTCGCTCGCCTGCATCCTCTACGCGGGCGGTGCCGGACCGGTCGCGGACGCGCATCGTCGACGTCGCTGGCTCCGAGTACAGGATCTTCCGAGCCATGGTAAGCGCGAATGTGCGGTCATTGTTACTGTTGACCAACCTCGGCATTCATGGCGGAATCCTTTCATGTCGTTTAGTTACTGTTGAGCAACCTGCCACTAATTAAAGTACTACTCCGATCCTCCTTAAACACAAACACACTTAATTGATGTTACAGTATTTCAAAATACCTGATTGTTGTTATGATTTTATTCACATCGTTCCTCTATTCCAAAATAACTATATATACATCTAAAGTTTTTATTGATTAAAAAATGCTTACTTACTGTGACTATATCAGAAAAGTGGATTGGTAGAGAGCAATTTTCAATCCAAGCATGGTTCTAATTAACAAAATACTCCTTGTAATTTCAAAAAAGAGGGTGACCATTGCACGTGGTCATCATTATATTTTTCCTATAAGTATATTTGCCCGTGCTAACACTACGGTGGTATCAAAAAATATCATAAAACTAAAATAAATCATGCTTAACGCCACGGTGGTATAAAAAAATCATAAAACTTAAAATAAATCATGCTTAGATGATCATTCTTAGAAAAATAATTATAAAACTAAAATTTCAATTAAAATTTCAGTGCTTTGTATACATGTAAAACAACACGTTGAAATGTAACTTCTGGCCAATTATTGTCAGTACGGATCCGATGGTTAGTATATAGATTGCTCAAAAGTTAAAAATACATCATATTATAGCATAAATTCCTTAAGCCTCAAAAGTTTAAATGTATCAGTCTAGGCAGTGCAAAACCTGAGAAGAATACATGAAGGCATAGATTGTTCATGCATCCATTTTCAGCAAAGAAGGCTTATTGCAAAACTGTCAAAATCAATAAGCCGCAGATGATGATCCATAACCGAATGCACTTGAATCTAATGTGACTTGCAACATGGTCTTTAACTCTCTAGATATAACTGAAACCAATGCAACTTCTTGTATATGAATGCAGTTCAGTCAAGGTAGTGTTACACAGATTATTTATATGGCTTGCAATTCTCTATCGTTCTTCAATGGTGGTCGTAGTGGATCATGTAGGTAACAAGAATTACCGCACCAAGCATCATGCTCCCTTTACAGACCATGTAGGTAACAAGAATTACCGCACCAAGGATCATGCTCTTTAGTCCAGAGTCCAGAATCCTGCAACTAACCGTGCACCATATGAAGCTCCAAGGGTTCTGGTCTCTATGTCAGCTGGTCTGACAACAGGCAACCCAATAAATTAGCCTGCAGTAGGAAGTGACAAGCTAGCATTAGTCATCCAATGCGAACTTTCACAATTTTTAAATTTTCACATTTGCAAAGAAAATAAATGAGAAATACTTGTGCCAGGTAAGATCACACAAGAACTTAAAAACACATATCGCTAAACAGACACGTGGATACAGTGATTTTTTTAGAATTATTTTTTTCATGGCAGTCCATACTTGTGTTCAATTTGTAGATGAACAAGACAATCAAGGATATTTTTTTTTACTGACTACTTGAATCTGACAGTCTACTTCTGTCAGCATGCATAATTTGCTACGCCAGATTGAATGAAGAAACTGTATAATTTGCTATCTTATAATCTAATGCATAATTTGCACAACTGCCCAAGCATAGCAGCAGGGTAGACACCCTGAGATGGGGACACCTGCAAAGGGGGACTCTTTGGCGACCACACCAATTCTCTGAATTACTAATACTATTATTGTAAATGTCTGATCAATATATAATAATACTTACCTTGATACATGCTGATCATCAGGAAAATGCCAAGGATCTTTTCATATTTCTTTTCTAACCTGCATACAGTGAACACCAATTAACTCTATCAAAATCCAGCTTTTGCAAGGCAAGATGTGGCTTGCCAACTACATGACCATAGGCTTAGAGTGCACTGCCTCACATTTAATCTATCTTCACATCATGTAAGCAAGTTAGATGACTGTCTGTTTATTCGTGAAACTCCAGTCAAATCCATGATCTGGTATAGCAACCGAACTGAACATTATACGGAATAGAGAGACTCGTTCAGCCATATACGCACCTTCCTGGGGGCGCCTTTTCGGAGAACAGGAAGGACGCACTCCTCCTCGGGGGCACCCAACGCCGCCTTCTCCTTACCCCCAATCCTCCGCTTTCGCGTCAATCGACGTGGGCGGGGCAGACGTAGGGGACCTGCGACGCCTTCTCGGAGTGGACCAAGACGACACCGAGGGGAGGCCGCGGACACAGACTTGGCACCGGCGACAGCGCCGCTGCTTGCCGGAGAGGTGGTCGGCCCAATCTGCTCGTCTGAAGCAAAGCGGAGCAGGGGGCGCAGCGGTTGTAAGGGGAAGCGCTCGAATCACAGGAAAGGGAGAGGTCGCAACGTCGTCGGGAGTCACCTGCGGCGGTGATACGGAGGGAGGGAAGGGGACGCTACGGTCGTCATCGTCACAGCTTGGCTCGGCGAGATCTGCGGTGGCAGCGGTGCAGTGCGGATGCCCGGCCAGTGGCAAATGGAAGGGGACATGTTTGGAGGGCTGGGCGGGCATGGGAGCGGTTCCGGCGCCGGTTGAGGGAGCGGGCGGGGAGAGGGAGCAGGCGGGGGTGGACAGGCGGGGGAGCCGGGCGATTCGGCGGCGGGTGAGGGAGCCGGCGGACGTGGGCGGCGGGTGAGGGAGAGGGGGCGTGGGCTGGCGTGGGAGCCGGTGATTTTTTTCCCTTCCGTATTTTTTTCCAGTCTTAAAAAAAAATTTAATTATAGTATAGATAGATGAATATGATAACATCAATCATGCAGATAAACACATCAGGATGGAGTACTCTCCATCTTCAAATAAGAGTTGTTATGCTATTCGTGTCATTTATATTTTCTTCAATTAAACTATTAGCAATATTTATATCTTTAAATAAGTTTATCATGAAAATAGATTCAACGGTCTATCTAATAATATTAATTATATCTAATAATATTAATTATGTACTATATAAATATTAATATTTTTAAATATTTTTTGTCAATGTTAAAAAATCTTTAACTCCTAAAAAGCAAGTACGGCATTTGTTCTGGAATATGTATGCTTAAATCGTATAAATAGGGGTAAATTGGGTTTCTGATGTTTCATAGTAATTGTTTGTTACACTTCAGAATCAAAAGAAACGAATTGTGTACGGAGAAACAAAATCTCTTATTTCCGTCCTGAATAGTTTCTTCAAAACAAATTTCGAAACAAAAGTTCCATGTATGTGCAATTTTTTTAGCCTTTCAACTAATCAATAGGACCTCGTTCGACAGCTTTTGCTAAACTGAATATTTTTGTTTTTTCAAAACTGCTTTAGATTTGAAACTTTGATTATTCAAAGAAACCTGGTTATTCCCAATAAGATTGAGAGTACTCCCTCCATCATAAATTATAAATCATTCCATAAATCTTAAAGAGTCAACATCAAGTTTGACTTAATTTATATAATAAAATAAAAACATTTATAATCCCAACTAAGCACCATTAGACTATATTATAGTATATTATTTGATGTCATAAATCTTTTAATTTTCACAATAATTTTGATCAAATTGAAACCTTACTCTTCAAAGATTCTTGAATTAACTCTTTTAATCCAGAATGCATGGTGTACAAGTGAAGAGTGAAAATTTATGTGATACCAAAATATGACATCACTAAAATTTTGTCTTCTGAGCATGTCAACAAATTAATTATCAATAATCATGTGCTAGGATCCTAATGCTCCATCTCTCTCTCTTTTTGATTGACTATAAGCTGATATCTAAAATGATTGTTCTTATTATTACACCACCCACGTTTAAAAAAAAGGATTATAATTGCTCCGTGGAGTTCTTCTGGAGCCCCTTCCTCGTAAAGCTCGAAACAAAAGAGGACCGGACCAAGACGCTCATGCTGGACCAGCTGCCACCTATGTTGCAGCGGACGCACGGTGCTGACGTCCTCGTCTTCAACACCGGCCACTGGTGGACTCACACCGGCAAACTCAGGGCGTAAGTACCCAAAACTCCAGAATGTCAAGTTTCGTTTGCCACAGCTTATCCATCTGTATGCAGGTGGGATCATCTCGAGTGGGACGGAAAGATGGTGCAGATGGCAGGGGAGGAAGCCTTCGATGGAGCTTTGAAGACCTGGGCTAGCTGGGTCGACAACAATATAGACCCTAGCAGAACCAGAGTATTCTTCCGGAGTGCCTCACCTGAACACAAGAGGTGCATATTTCGAACAACAATTGAAAAGGCACACCCAACTACATTATCACTTACTACATCCTTTCTATCATGCAGCGTAAATTGGTGCTACAACCAAACGGCTCCTATCTCCAAGGGAAACATTGCTCCTTCGTTTCCAAAAAGATTGATAAACATTATCGAGAAAAACATCAAGAAGATGAAAACGCCTATCATATATATGAACATCACTCGCCTCTCCGAGCTCAGAATTGATGCACACCCATCAATTTACACAATTACTCGCGAAGGGAAACCACTTAGCAAAGAGCAGCAGCAACAACCACTGACATATAGTGACTGCAGCCACTGGTGCCTACCAGGGCTGCCTGATACATGGAATGTGCTTATGTTTAACTTCATGATTAGACCTCTCCCAAGGATATATATTTAGTTGGCTGAAACAATTTCCAACCCTCGTGTATATTTGCTTTAGTCAAAAACAATTTTGGGCAGTCGTTTATCAAGTTTATTACGGAGTGAATGACAGATCAATCAAATAACACATACAAAATACCACAAATCACAATATATAAACATTGCAACATACATAAAAATTTACATTGAACAACATATACCACTAGGATCAAATAGCACAATTCTTATCGCAGGAAAAAAAACACCTCAATGGCTCTTAAATCAACTATAAACAAACAAATAAATAACCAACCAATTAAGAACGAAATGCTCCATTTTAAATTGTAGGTTGCTATGGCTTTTCTAGATTGATACTAGTTTTTTGCTATCCACTTACAACTTCTTCGTTCCAAATTGTTTATACTCCCTAGGTTCCAAATTGTAAGCCCTTGAAGCTAGCAATTTATTTGATTTAATCTAGGTGTGAACAGAATCATAAACCGTCCTTAACACAATCCAGTGATTGTACCTTTTATTAAAACAAAAAATAACCCCACCATTAAACAAACTAAAAAATTCATAGCAGAAAATGCCAATCCTAAACTTCAAACAAACAAAAGAAAAATTATTAAACTTGTAAAGATGGAGCAGATCAGATTAGACCTATCTATAAATACAAAATACCAACAAAAAGTTGTTGAACAAACAATGACAAATACATTGACTAAACAAGGTAAACATTAAATACTTTCAGCCAACTTCAGGTTTCAATACGAGCTGGAATCTCTGGTTACCACCAGAATCTAAGTCACATTTGACTTGAAAAAAGTACAAAAGATTAACAGTAGTAAAGCGTGTTGTAATAAAGTACGTTCATGTTTCCAATCTAAGAATAAAAATATTAACTATAATGAGATACCTGCAATCCAAGGAAGGGATATAACCATAGATTGGGACTTATTAACTTATTTTGAAATTGATCTAAAACTGTTTGTTTTTAAATAGCCTATATATAAATTCTAAAGGAAAAGAAGATATATATAAATTCTAAAGAAAAGAAGATATATAAATTCTAAAAGAAAAGACGTGCATTGCAGTCACTAACCATACATATAAACTGCCCTCGGCTCGGCTTACCAAAAGTATAGACAAATAGAAAGCCATATAAGATTAAACACATCATCAGACCATGAAAATAAAGGGATTCCATACGATAATACGACAATAATCAGCACAACATACACTTAATGCAACATCGCTTATCTATATAGAAAATCAAACTGCAAAGCAGTCATAAGTACATGTGAATCATTATCACAGCTAAGCATTATCACAGATAACTAGCTTGATGTATCCCTTAACAGCGAAAATTGAGAGTGCAAACTCATTCCACATTCCACATCAGAAGTAGCCAGAATATGCAAGCATCCATGTAAGCAGACAACACTTCTGAATTCAGCACAACCATTTCAAAGATATGCTCCCAAGAGTTGTCACACACCTGAGTCACACATTCACTAGAATTCAATCAATAATTCAGCTGAGTATACATATATAAATACAAAACATATACAATACAAATAGATATATGATGTTTAATACATTAAGCATATAAACTATTAAACTTAGAGACTATATTCTTTTTATTATTGTAGCACAATTAAATATATGTAGGCAGTAAAAATTAAGTCAAACCATATTTCTGTGATATAAAAAAATATCCAAAAAAATCTCAAAAGATTTCATGAAAGATCACCACCAGTCAAAAAGAAAAGCACAATGTCGAGTGGATCAAGGTTAGATTTGTTTTTTAGAAGCATTTTGCATTGGCCATGATATATATGCAATGTTAATAGAAGAAATAGACATAACTTTATAAAAACTTATGAAGTCACCATCCCTAACATTGCAGCAAAACTTAGACCAAGCAAAACATCTCAATACACATTTGAGGGATGTAGGTGTATGTGACTAGTAACTTTATAGTATGAAACGAGGAAAGAAAATAATTGGGATCAACGCCTCAAGCACTATATGCAATATGAGGTAGGGAAACAACTTGAGTTCTACAAAAGGGATTCCATTACAAAAATGTGCCAATGGCCATGCCCAAGTACCAAATAGGAGTGAAGGTACTTGTATCAATGACACGAATACTGAAAAACAAGCACAGATAAATAAAGGTACATCACTAATAACAATGAAGACTTTGATGATAATAAGAATGAGTATATGCAAATAAAAAGGAGTAAAAAATGATGCAAATAAAAAGGACCAACCAACTAGTGAAAAAGATCCAAATGCATCTGTTGACAAAGCAATCAAAGTAAACCAAGGCTTCTAAACAAAAAAAAAATATAGGTACACATTTTACCATATACCATATTTACTGTAAGAATTCCCATATGCAACGCAAATCATAAACAAGTCATCACACCAATCTCAAATCTCAGATGTCAACAAACATCTAGCAGCAAGTGCAAACCGGCAACGTGAGATACTAAGATCTAGTAAATATCCAAGACAGAAACACATTACTGGTCATCATTCTTGATAAAACTTACCAGGAATACCAAATCTTGGTGATCCCAAGCATCAGGATAAGACACAAATTAGAATACAACGAGCACATGCGCAAGAAACTAACAAGGGCAAAGGAATGAACTCTTGCATATGCGCTTGTTGAATTCTAATTTGTTGACTTATCCTGATGTGTGTCACATAAACAACCAATGAAATTCCATGTTAAAAATGATGGGTGGTGCCTCAGACAGCCAGACCACCTAAGTGTCGTGCTATGATCTGAGAGTACCTTCCACACCACCAAGGCAAAATCAAGGATAGACCCATGCACCCAAACAGAAGTTCCAAACAGGAAAACACATTACAAAATAATGTCAACTACAGTATGGAAATCAAAGTCTACTACGCTGACACATTCACAGTTATCATCCTTGAAGCTATGCCCACCAATCAACTTTATAAGTACTGTAATCATCTCAAATCTTTTACAAAGCATCATCAGAACTTCAATCACCAAGAAAACCAATAAAATCAGGACAAATAAACAATATTCAGCCAATCACTACTTGTTAGTGCGGCAATGGAAAATCATTGGAACTTCATCAACGAAAATATTTGATTTCCCAGCCATTCAACAAAAGCAAAGAAAAACACCATGTCAACATAATTTGCAACACATTAGTCAAGTACTCAAGTTCATCCAAGAGAAGCTACAGAAAATCATCTACCAATCAACGCATGTTTCACTACACATCCAGGTTTTAAAAGCAGCATACTAGAACTATAACTAAGCTATAAATAAAATTAAGAACATATGGAAATAAAATTAAGAACATATGGAAGCTATGTAAATGAATACCTTAGAAATAAGGCGGGACGTTGGGATACATAGGAGGAGCCCTGCCACCTGGACCAGGAGACATTCCACCTTGAGTGTCCTGGCCGCGGAAACCAGAACCTGGAAGAGGGTAGTTCCCTCCTTCTCCAAATGCGCCTGAAGGCATCGCTCCCTGTTGCACGCGGTACATGGAGCCTCCACCCATTCCAAGGCCACCACCATATGCCCCATCCCAACAGCACCAAACTGAGATGATCCCCCAAATGATCCACCACCCAATCCCCCAGGCCCAAATGCACCAGCCCCAGTAGGCATCGGGCCTCCCATAGACCCTAGACCACCTGCGCCTCCTCCACCCATGGAAGATGGCATGTTACCATAAGGGTTTGGACCCCCAAACCCGCCGCCAACACCACCAAAACCAAACGTAGGCAGAGCGCTCCCAGGGCCACCATACTGTGCTCCCATTTGTGACCCAAGCCCAAGCCCTCCCTGAATGTCCTGCGGACCACCCGGCAGCATCTGCTGCTGCTGCGGGTTACTAGATCCAGAAGATTGCTGTGATTGGGCCTGCTTCCCCTTCTTCCCCTCTATGGCAAGCTTGCATACAAGCTGGTGGCCGTCAATTACCTTCACTGTGTCCACTAGGGAGGCCTGCGCACCCTCAGGTGTCTTGTATACGAAAAGTGCAAAGCCCCGGAACTTGCCGGTCTGCTTGTCAAACCCCAGCGGCCCCTCCTCAATCTCGCCATAGGAGGCAAAGTGCGCAAGGAGACGCTCCGACGGCATGTCTGCAGGGACGTTCCCAACGAAGATCTTCCGGAGCGACACATCAGCCACAGGAGCACCGCCACTGCCAGCGGCCCCACCGGACGGCCCGCCTGCCGAGCCGGCGGCGGCAAGCTGCGTGACAGTCATGCGACCGTCAATCTTCTTGGATGGCTCCTTGAGTGCGAGGACGGCGGAATCGGCGTGGCGGAAGGTGACGAACCCGTAGCCCTTGGACCGCCCCGTGGATTTGTCAGTGATGACGACGGCCTCCTCGAGCTCCCCGTAGGCGGAGAAGATGGCGCGGAGCGAGTCGGATGTGGTCTCCCACCCGAGCCCCCGAACGAAGAGCTTGCGGAGGGCCGGGTCGCGGTCGGCGGCTGCGCGAACGGCGTCGAGCGCGTGCGCCGACCCGAGCGCCGCGGCCGCCGCGATGTCCGCAAGCTGATCCCGGGAGAGCGGCTCGAGGAGGCGGAGGACGTCGTCGCGGGTGAGACCCAGCGTGGCAGCACCACCGGCGGGAGAGGCGGTGACGGCGCCATTCTCGTCGGCCTTGCGCTTCTTGGAAAAGGGATCCATGCGGGGCGAGGGGAGGGGAGGGAAGCGGAAGGCTTGGCAAAACCCTAGATAGGGTGTGGCTAGGTAGCGGCGGCCGGGGTTGGAATTTGGGGCGAGGAAGGGAGGATGGAAGGGATCGGCGAGCTTTTATTGACCTAAAAATAGACATGGGCCGTGCTCCGACCAGAATTTCCTTTCACAAACAAAAGCCTCTGGACGTAAAGTTTTCCGAAACGGGCCAAAACTCTTACCATCCCAATCTCCCGTAGGCCTTCAAAAAAATATAAAAATTCGTGTAGAACTACAGCTGTTTACGTAGAGAGCATCAGAGAGAAATCAGACCAAAATCGTATAGAACTACAGCTGTTTAAGGTAATGGAAGAAAAACATCCGGCTTCATCACATCAGAAAGAAATCAGACCAAAATCAGTGCATGACATATAAAATATTAAAGCAAAAAAAAAAGAGTCTTACATATCAAAAAAACTTAGTTTATTAGCCTAAAAACATAAGACCATCTTTCTAGAGAGCGTATATTGTTTCAATCAAGTAGAGGCAGCTAATGCACAGTCGGTCCTAGTATAGACAATCCGCACGGCCTTGCCATTTATATTAAAGTGTAATTACTATATTACTTTTTTCGGTAAGGGTCTAATCATGTCAACTTGTTGGCACACAAAGAAAAATGTTTCGACCATATATAATCGAGACTAATCACGACTTGTGCGGGACAGATCTAAATCCGATCTTGATTTATAAGAAAAAGTCAAATTATACCTAGACATATGCTTTTAAGTATTGCATGTATACATTCACAAAATGGACAATGTATTAAAAAAGAACAAATCGTAGAAAAGAACCCATTTATATCTGCAGTTTTCTATAGCACAACATCATACATATGCTTTTAAGTATTGCATGTATACATTCACAAAATGGATAATGTATTAAAAAAGAACAAATCGTAGAAAAGAACCCATTTATATTTGTAGTTTTCTATAGCACAACATCATACATCTAGTATCTTGGAAAGCACACATTTCTATATTTTCTTTGTATGTGGTCTGCATTTTGCTTCTATGTACATGACATATATCCTATATGTTATAAAAAGAATAACATGTGTTCTAAATTAGTTGTTGGATGGAGATAAAAAATGCATTAAGTAATAATATAGTTATGAATTAGGCGAAACAATACAGATGATAAAGTAAGAATAGGGACATAACCACAAATGAAAGCGGTAGCTTAGGCATGAGGAGAAATGAGTGCACGTAGTTATAAAATTTAGGCGAGCAAGGTTAGTTGTAAAGACGAGATCAAGGAGTGCATAAGTGACCCCACTTGGTCATTTGGAGGAGGAACTCGGATGGTGACGCGGTGAGGAGCACCACACTAGCCGGATCCCAGGTCATGGGGCAACCTAGAGCGCACAGTGATGTTATGCAACTCTACTCCTGCACCAGCGTGATGCAAGTCTTGCACTCGAATCGTGCATCCCCCTGGTCCAGCAGCTCATCAGTTGTGGCTTAAACCTCCACGCTGACGATGGAGAGGCAGAGCACGGGATGACTAAGTGGGTCCACCATGGGTGCATGAAGTGGAAGGGCATCGCGCCCTTGTAGAAGCAGGAGATGTGTATGCAACCCACCCTGGGGCAGTCGTAGAGGCACACAACGATAATGTCCTTGTTGTCCACCACGACAAAGACAGAGATGGAGGGGGTGTCTAACGAGCGCATGGTAGGGAGAGAAAGAAAGAAGATAAGTGAGAGACAATTAATATAGGGGGTTTGTGATAAGGTCGGCTTCTAGAGGCATTCATCAATGCATATGTATTGGGTCATTGTTAGTGGCGTGAATGGGTGTGTGTGTGTGTGCGCGCGCGCGCGTGCAAAGACATCATTATTGTTAGGACAAAATGAAGTCACTATCACATGTGAGAGTCTTTAACTAAGAATATATCTTCTAAACATACACACCATTTTTGTTGATCGTGCTATCGTTGATAGCCGACGACTAATAGCCTCTATTGGTGATGAGAAGGTTATTGTCGGTAGTAATATTGCAGTCAATTGCATTTTCTTAAGCAATTTAAGTATTATTCATTAAACAACAATTTCATCCTAAACTAGCAATTTATGTATTCTGAAAAGAAAGTAGTCATGTTCATTTACAACCCACAACCTCATTCCCATCCCCAATTTATTTGCAAAAAAAATGCGCAACTCTATTTTCATTTTTTATACATCAAGTCTATTTGTGTGACGAACAAAAATACACATAATACATAGATAAGGTGATGATTTAAAAAAAATAGTTTTATACAAAAGGTACGCTAGTTTAATGTCTGAAAAAATTATCAACATAACATTAGAAAAAAGAATAAAAATGATATGTCAGCAATAATTGTCACCTACACCAGTCAGCACTCCCCTCTCAATTTGTGTTTCCCTACATGAGAAATGGAATCTCATGATTCCCCTTGTCACCTATGTATAATTAAAGTCACATAGACACATTCTCTTTTTTATTAACGAATAACACAAGTGTTAGCACAAGCATTATGGAGTTGAATAACCCTCTACCAGAATCAACGATGGCTTAGACCTCCATGCTAACGATAGAGAGGTGGAGCATAGGGTGACTAAGTGGAGGTACCTCAGGGCATGAAGTGGAAGGGCATCGCGGCCTTGAGGAAGAGAAAGATGTGGATACACCACTCTATGGGGTAGTTGTGGGGGCCGTAGACACGCACAACGCTAACGTCCTTGTTGTCCACCACGATGGAGAGGTGTCTAGCGAGCGCATGGTAGGGAGAGAAAGGAAGAATATAAGTGAAAGACAATTAATACATGAGGCTTTTGATAAGGTCAGCTTCTAGAGGCTTCCATCAATGTAGATGTATTGAATCGTCGATTAGCGGCGAATGGATGTGTGTATGTGCAGACATAATTATCATCGGGACAAATGAAGTCATTATCACATGTAGGAGTCTTTAACTAAGAATATATCCTCTAAACATACACATCATCATTGTCGCTCGTGCTAACCTTGGCAGTCGTCGACTAATAACTACTATTGGTAATGAGCAAGTTGTTGATAGTAATGTTGTAGTCGATTGTATTTTCTTAGAAAATTTAAATATTATTCATTAGGCAACAATATCTTCTTAAATAATCAATTTATGTATTATTAAAAAACAAGTACCTTATTTGTGTTTATTTACAACCCACAACCCCATTCTCACCTCCGATTTATTTGCAAAAAGTGCATAACTCTATTTTCATTTTTTATGCATTGCATCTATTTATGTAACGGGTAAAAATACAAATCATACAAAGGCAAAGTGATGATGTAAAAAAAACTAGTTTTGTAAACAACTTACACTAGTTTAATGTAAGTAGAAAAAAATAATAAGAATGACTAATCAGCAACAATTGTCATCTACATTAGTCAGCACTCCTCTCAATTTGCACTTCCCTACTCGAGAAATGGAATCTCGTGCTTTCCATTGTCACCTAGGCATGATTAAAGTCATTTAGACACATTCCCTTTTTATTATAGGTGACGAATAGCACAAGTGTTATGGACTTGAATAATCTCCCACCAGAATTTAACTATGATTTTCAAGATGTAATGTTAAGAACTATCAGATGTAGTTGACCTAATATTTACATGTGAAATCAAGTTATAGCTAAAGAGAGTTGGAGAGTTGGACTTGATCATTCATCACTAGTCTACATGTGGGACCTATTATGCTAGAACACGTTGTCGAATTGTCCAACTCAACTATTACAAGCAAAACATAATTGCACGGTCTATAGTATCGGCCCTTGATTTATTCTGGTTATGAGAACACCATTTTATAACTTTTCATACTGCAAATATGGTGGTTCAAGCTATGTGATGTATGGTGGATTCTCTCTAAATCTATAGTCTTCCCACCCCAATAAGTATATTTTAAACAAAACCTACTCATTATCAATTATGGATGGATGCTTATAATGTGGATTGATTTTCACCTAATGGTGTTTCGTAACTGATGATACATCTCTTTGATAAAATTTTATTTTTCCTTCTTCTATTGTGAGCAATCATGATTAAGTGAAAACATCACCATTTGAGGATCAAGTTGCCGTCCTAACTTTCTATTAGGGAGTCACATGTCCATTTCTTGCCATGTTGTTAGGATTTTGAATTTATTGGAAAAATCAAATTGAAGTTTGAAACACTGATTCCCAGACTATATCTAACCATGATTGGTGGCTTTGTAGACATGATCAGTCTTTCTACCGATATCGAGTAAAAAATATATACTTTGCATTACAATAGAATGTGTTAAATGTTTCCATTTTCAAGTCACTTAAGTAATAATTTCCTATTCCCATGCAAGTATAATGAGTGTGCTAATACCTTCTCCTGTGTTTTGTGCAGGCTACTGGAGTACTGGATGACTAGCGTGGAGTAGTGTGATACTTTTGAGAGCAATGTATAACAAGAATATTGATCTTTCGAATAGTATTGTTAATGGCATTTTTTCGTGTCAGTTGTGTTTCTGGAGTAATTGTTATACTAAAAGACTTTTCAACTTTAAATCCTAATTATGAGGATTTAAAGGTATAACATTTTTTCCTGTCAGTGGTATACTCAGAATCTGGTACCTAGGCTGATATATGTGAGTATTAGAGAGCATAGGTTCATTTTTCAACCGTTTCAGCTTATGCATGTTTGTGCATAACATGATAATAAATAGTTCAGTTTAGATTTGGCAAGCCATGAAATATTATTTTTGGATTGACAGTTGTAGATTTGTGCCATGTAATTGATTTCCTACCACATTTGCTATACAAATATGGGTTCTAAATATTGCAATACATTATAAACTTTAGTATTTTTCTTATAATATTAGAATGTTTCCTCTCACAACTATAAACATGTGCGTGTCACACGTGCATATGTTGATTTGTTAATATGTAACTATAAATTAATTCAAGTATATAAAAACAAGGTAATTAAATTTAAGATTTACATATCATTATTTCAATATTAAAATTATCATAAATATATATTTATGATAGTTTTAAATGTTATAAATATAGGTTTTAGAATTATCATAATTTAAGCTTAACCAATTTATGTTTAAACATATCATCCATAGAAATAACTTTTAACTAGTTTAAAAGAGTTATATTACAAGAATTATCATTTACATTGCTAATGACTCATAAATTCTCTTTCCATTATAAATTATAAGATGTTAGTTTTTCTAGAAAAGCTAACATCTTATAATTTATGACAGAGGGAGTATAAGTTTTAGATGGTGCTTTGTTCTTCATGATAATAATAATAATGTCAGATAGTTCATATTTTTCTCTGGATATGGATCTTGAATCAGATAAAGAAAAATCACAAAAAATAAATTTGAATACATCAATTTTGCATCCATACTAAAGTCAGCTACGAATATAGATATCCATATTGACAATAAAGTCAACACATCGAGCATTGATCGACACTTCGGTGAAGCTTCGACAATTTGGCATGGCCGCACGGGCCAAGACAGCTGAACGAGTGACACTAATCTGGGATTGCGTCGGTCGCTGGGGTCAACGTGATACTTAGTTGCAAGACTGCATGAGTATTGATCTAGTAAAAAAACAAATTAGGTGATAGTGTTTTGGATGATTGTCTAGTCATATTCATTGAGTGGGATATTTTCTTCTAAGTTGATGAAGATGATATAATCAAGGCATTCATATCTTTCAGAAAGTGACAAATAAATAAGTAATATGGTAAGTCTCTTCTATGGATGTGTTTCAAACTATTTGTATTTCATTTTGAACAATTTATATGGAGCTTTGTCGTCATTTTAGTTTAATGTTTGAATTTAAGGCTTAACATGTCATTTAATGTATTTAGTTTTGCCAAATTAGAATATGGTTTTACCGAATTGTATCAGAATTTTTTTGTGGCATATCTTACAAATTTTAAGATGATTTCAAGTAACAGTCTTGTACTACCAATTAGTATAAGAAAAGTGTCACTTTATGATTTATTATTTGTATTTATGTCATAACATATCAAATTTTGTCCTTGTCTGACCATAGAAATAATTGTAAATTTTTAGATTGTCTCCAACATATATAAGATTTTATGAGGTTTCTGATTTTGTGTAATGGGATTTTATTTCAAGAATAAAAAATTACAGATTGTGTCTACAAAATTTGCAACAAATAAAAGCTACAATTTTAGTATAAAATATATACAATAATCATCGTTTGAAATAAAATTAAAATTCAAGCATCTAGAATTTAGCAAATCCTATGATAAAATCCTAGGCGCGTCATTGTTTCTAGGTATAGGGATGCAAGCAGGTTGGTTCACGAGTCCGCATATATGTTTAAATTTTATGGATTGCATTGGAACTCGAAAAAATTAAGCCTATACGTACGCTCGCCGGCCAGCCCACTTACATCTCTATCTAGATTTATTATTTTTCTCCGTATCTAACCGCTTACATTTCTATCTAGATTTTTATTATTTTTCTCTGTATCTAAATATATATTGTACATTAATTTAGGATAACTTACCATTTGGAATTGAGGAAGTAATTTTGTTTCGTTGGGATTGAAATTGAGAAACTGCTCAGCTGATGGTTACTACAACTAATAAATCGGTTGATGATGATGTTTTGTTGAGTGAAAAAAAAAACAAGAATGGGCTGTAATACTTGTGCTAGTCTCCGCGGCTGCACCGCTGCAGCACACCAAACAGCCCCAGAGCGCAAGCACGACTGCGCGAGTGGCCCGGGCCCGTGATCTGACTGACCATGACCAAACCGCTTGCCGTCGCGAGCCCGAAACCGAGCCCGAAACCCCGCACCAGAATCCTCTACCCCGCCGGCCCGCACCGTACCCTTTCTTCTCCGCTGCTCCTCCGTCTCCTCTGGTTCGACGACCTGACTCACTGCTTCGCCACGCCGCGTTCGGATCCGGCCCTGAGCCTTTCCGGATCCTCGCCTGGTCCCCTGCACCACTCGGCACGATCCGCCCCCGCTCCACGACCGGTCCGCCGCTGAGCTCCCGGCTCTTCTGCGGCCGGCGCCATGGAGACCGGCGGCGGCAACGAGCGGCCGCCGGCGGAGACGGAGCCGCTGGAGCTCGTGCTGTTCCAGGTCGCCGAGTGCTACGTCTACCTGGTTCGCCCCCCTTGCCCTGCCTCCGACACCTCGTGTTCTTCCTATTTCATTCACGGATAGTTGTAGTTGAGTAGTATCCTGTGCTCTGCCCACGCCAGCACTCCTCTGCAGGTTTGGGCGGCCAAGTTCGTCTGAAGCGTGCTAATTAGGTTGTGGGTTTATGCGCAGATACCTCCGAGGAAGACGGCTGCCTCCTACAGGTGAACTTCTTGTCTCACCAAGGATGTGGTCATGTGGTAGTCGACTTGGTAGGATTTGGAATGCAATTCCTTATGCCTGGGTCCTGGGTGGATAAAGCAGACACAGTTAGTTAGGCGTGGCTGTCAGTGCTATGAGCTAATCGATCTTTTCACCTATGCTTAGTTGCTTCCCCACATTTGCTCAAAGACCAATGGAGTGGCTCATTTCATGATTGCGGCCCATTCCTTCCCAATTCAGTACAAGTTGGGTTTAATTTGTCCCATGGAAATAACCAATTAAACTCGTGGTAATCAGGGCGGATGAGTGGAACGTCAACAAATGGGCATGGGAAGGGGCGCTTAAGGTTGTCAGCAAGGGAGAGGAATGCATCATTAAACTGGAAGATAAGAACACTGGTACTATAGCCATTTTAGTGCTTTTGGTCAATTTCCTTTTTCTCCATCACAGTATTGAATTATTGATTCAGTGAATGCGTTTCAGGGGAGCTTTACGCTAGGGCATTTCTGAGAGAGGGTGAACCACATCCGGTGGAACCTGTAATTGATAGCAGCAGGTCTATATCTGGCGCTGCCACAAAATATAATCCAATCCTACAATTAAATATGTGCCTTTGTATTTTCCACCTATCCATAAGAAAACTACTCAAAGATTATTAGCAGAGCCTGACATGATTCTTGCTGGCTGAATATTTTTCTTGCAGATATTTTGTACTACGTGTTGAAGAGAATATAGGTGATGACTGTCTTTCTATTGTTTTCTCGAACACACAGAGAGCTCTGCCATTTCATTAATATAGAAGAAAAAAGTTTGTTAGTTCACAGGCCCTAACTGCTCATTAATAACACTAACAATACAGCATATGCACCACGGGCATAGTATAAATGACCCACTGAGGGATTACCTAAAGAAATCTGAACGCAATACTGAGAGATTTATTGCTTCAGCTCTACACCATAAGGGTCTTTCATTTGCCACAGCTTAAAAAAACCTTGTTTGGTTCAGGAGACACTCCATTGATACAACTAGCAATCCTAAAAGGACTAGGTGGCTTTATTATATTAGTATGAGTTTAAGAAGAAAATAAGAACTCAAATTCGCCTCAATGATGACTTGAACCTAGGTGTTGTGGGCGTACATTCACACCCTCAACGCTGAGCTAGGCTCAGTTTCTTTGTCTCTTTCCTGGGCTCTATGACATTCCTTGTACCTTAATGTTCTACTTAGTGGTTAGTGTTGAGTTGAGGTCTCGAGGATCATAGCACTTGGTACCTTAATGTTGAATTGATGTGGCCACTTCAGTCTCACATTGGATAATATTATTAGCATAATAAAGCTTATCGTCAACGTCAACTTCAGATGGGCGTCAGCGTCATGCTTTCATAGGTTTAGGCTTCCGGGAAAGACCTGAAGCATATGACTTCCAAGCTGCTCTACATGATCATATGAAGTATCCTTCTGTTCATTTGAATATGCTATGAATCTCATAATTTGCAAAACCACGTGATTTTCTTTTCCTGGGCGATTCCTCGATGACTACGTAGGTGCAGGGTTAAAGGCACGGAGAGCTAGAATAAATCCCCCTTGCAAGGGGGGTAGGGGGGGTGACAGAGGTTAGCAAAAGAGAGATACCCTTTCATTTCAGGGAAGGGTATCGGGGAGGCAGATAGAGTTTCCTGGGAGGAGGGAACTCTATCGGAGTAGCCCCGCAGGGCAAGCGGATAACTGGCGTAGTCCCCCTTGAGGGGGGTTTGGGGGGTAGACCGAGCTATAGAGGAGATAGCCTTTCCTTGGAGTTCTATATGTGGAATTCTATTTGTTATGGCCACTGACCATTGATTTTCGATTAGCAACTGTACATTATAGATTGCTGCCTGATACCTTTCAACATCTGATTATTTGATCTTCTACCCGTGCAGTCAGATCTTAGTTTATTTGGCAATCATGTTTTAATGTGAATTCTATGAAATATTTCTATATTTTCCTCAAAGAATTCAGTTCATTTTCTGCGATCATCATTTTGTGATTATGCTTCCATTATCTTCTTTGTATGATGCACTAGTTTTTCTCTATGATTTGTTCATCTCTTACATTATCAAAGATATTTAAACAAGAAGAAGGCTGCTGAAGAGATGGTTCAGCATTATGAGAAGCAATCATCAGTGGATTACAGCCTCAAAGAAGGAGAGACATTGGTTCTTCAGCTTAAAAATGTAAGTTTTCATCTAAAAGTTCTGGAAGAAAATGCATCACATTGTTAGGAAATAGAATATCCCCTGCTAATTATGGATAGCACAGTAGAATATCCCCTGCTAATTATGGATAGCACAGCCATAATTAGCAGCTGTAAATCAGGCAATTAGCATATGGAAATCAGTGATTAGTTGCTATAGTTAGCAGATGTAAATCAGGGAGATTACCCCCTGCCTTGTAAGCAAGTCCAGCAGCTATATAATAGAAGGCGCCCCCTCCCATTGAGGTGTGGCCAATTGCCCCATTCTCTGTCTTTCCACATGGTATCAGCAGTCCGGGTTTAATCCCGACCCCCCCCCTCCTCCCTCTTCCAGCGCCGCCCCTCTCCCCTGGGTGTAGCCCCCTCCCTCTTCCCCATGGGAACCACATCAGACCTCTCCTCTGCCACCAGCGGTGCCCTGGGGTCCGATCCCACACCCTCAATCTGCCCCTATGCCACCATCAACATCAAGCTCCATGTCCCCATGACCTTGGAGCTGAAGCCCTCCAACTACACCAAGTGGTCGACGGCATTCCAGGCCACGTGTGGGAAGTTCGGTCTCCTGCATCACCTCAACCCCGCCTCCACCTCGCGCCCTACCGACGAGGCTTGGGCGCAGGCCGACTTCTGCGTTCGTGGCTGGATGTACAGCACCGTCTCCGACGCCGTCCTCAACCTCGCCATGACCGACGCCACGCAGACGGCGGCTGTGCTCTGGAAGGCCATCGGTGAGGTGTTCCAGGCCAACAAAGCCCCTCGCGCCATCTTCCTGAGTCACGAGTTCCACTCGATGACTCAGGGGGACTCCTCCATCGATGCCTACTGCGTCCGCATGAAGGAGAAGGCCGACGAACTTCGCGATGTTGGGCAGCCCGTCAGTGAGCCCAATCTCGTCCTCAACCTGCTGCGTGGGCTCAATGAAGCCTACTCCAACGTCGCCGACAACATCGCCGGGCAGCAGCCCCTCACCTTCGCCGGCGCCAGGCACCAGCTCATCCTCAAGGAACTTCGTCTGCAAAACGAGGAGAAGTTGCGTGCCACCACCGCGCTCCTGGCTGCTGCATCCTTTCCTGGCGGCCATCAGCAGCAGCAGCAGCAAGGTGGCTATCAGCAGCAGCAGCAGGGCGGCCGGCGCTCCGCCTTCAAGAAGGGCGGCCAGCAGCCCTTCTCCAACACTTCCAGTGGCACCAACACCAATAAACGCGTTCCCTGGGGCTTCAATCCTTGGACTGGAGCACGCGTGGCCCCTGGAGAACGTGTCTCAGCTCCTGGACAGCGTCGCCAGGGAGTTTTTGGCGCCCCTGCTGCCTCTGGTTCCCAGGCTGGGCGAAACCAGGGCATTCTCGGCTCCTCTCCGCAGGCCCACACCGCCTTTGCTCCGCTCCAGACGTCCTCCAGCAGCTCCAACTCCTGGGATGTAGCCGGCCTCATTGCTGCCCTGCAGACCATGAATCTGCAGGGCAACTCACCCTGGGTGGTGGACTCCGGCGCCTCCACACACATGACGTCCTCGGATGGTATGCTTATTCAACCTCTCCCTCCCTCCATCTCCTCAATAACAGTAGGCAATGGCACTCGCATTCCTGTTACGTCTACAGGTCATTCCATCCTCTCCACACCCAACACAAATTTCGCCCTTAACAATATTCTTGTTGCACCTGCTCTAGCCCGCAACCTTTTATCTGTACGTCAATTCACTCGCGACAATAGTTGCTCCTTTGAATTTGACGCACATGGTTTTTCTGTTAAGGATCTCAAGACGGGACGGGTGCTTCTCCGCTGTAACTGCGACGGGGACCTTTACACCATGCCCACCACCACTCCAACCGCACCACCTCATGCTCTCCTGGCCACTACGTCGACTCTGTGGCATCAACGTCTTGGCCATCCATCCCCCGCTGCATTAGAACGCCTAAATAAAACTCATGCTGTTTTTTGTAATAAAGTAGACCGCTCCCTATGTCACTCATGTCAGATAGGCAAGCACACGCGTCTACCCTTCAGCTCCTCGCATTCCATAACTCATAAGCCCTTTGAGCTTATTCACTGCGATGTATGGACATCCCCTGTAAACAGCTTGTCAGGCTTTTCCTATTACTTGGTATGCTTGGATGATTACAGTCACTACTGTTGGGTTTTTCCTCTTCGCAAAAAATCCGAGGTTTACCAACACTTAGTTGAACTTGTTGCGCTTGCCAACACACAATTCAGCCTTCCCATCAAATGTTTTCAGGCTGATAACGGCACTGAATTCCTCAACGCCGCCACCACCAACTTCCTCGCTGCCCAAGGTACCCACCTCCGCCTCTCCTGTCCCTACACATCACCCCAAAATGGCAAAGCTGAACGTCTTATTCGCACGCTCAACAACTCCATTCGCACCATGCTTCTTCATGCTTCCCTGCCGCCCACATATTGGGCTGAGGGGCTCCTGACAGCCTGCTATCTCCTTAATCGGCGTCCATCCTCTTCCGTTCAGCATGAAACCCCCTACACTCGTCTACATAATCAGCCACCATCCTATAGCCATTTACGTGTTTTCGGGTGCCTCTGTTACCCCAATATGCAAGCGACCTCCAAACATAAGCTCGCCCCTCGCTCTACAGCATGCGTCTTCCTAGGATACCCATCATCTCACAAAGGTTACCGCTGCCTCGACCTTTCCACCCGTCGCATTATCATCTCTCGCCATGTCGTTTTTGACGAGACCACCTTCCCTTTACAACCACCCCTGACGCCTCCCCCCCGTCCTCCTTAGATTTCCTCCTCGACGACGATATGGTTTCGGTGCCTTGTTCTACTGTTGTTGCAGGTGGGACTCCATCCTCGACGCCCGTGGTCGCTCCATCCCCCTCGGATGTTGAGCAGCCACCCTCCGACGCTGCAGCCTCCCACGGCTCCTCTTCCTCGGCACCGGGCGGGCGTGGTCACGTGCCCCCGCCTGGACCCAGCATGGTTCCTTTCTCACACGTCTATGTTCGCCGCTCTCGGACGACGCCTACATCCGAGCCGGCAGCTGCCCCAGCAGCCTGTGCTGCTCCTGATACCTCGACACCACCTTCGGCACCAGCACCGGCGACATCCACTGCTCCACCACCGCTGCAGCCTCCGCCGCCGCCTCCGCGGGTCACTCGTACCATGACGGGTGCCATCCCCCGCGTCAGCTATGAGGGGCTGGCAGCCACGGTGTCATCCTTACCGTCGCCGCTTCCGTCAAACTATCGCAGCGCCCTGGCCGACGCCAACTGGCGTGCCGCGATGATGGATGAGTACCAGGCCCTCGTCGACAACAACACCTGGCAGCTCGTTCCGCGGCCCCCTGGGGCCAACGTCGTGACGGGAAAGTGGATTTTCCGGCATAAGTTCCATGCCGATGGGTCCCTTGCCCGCCACAAGGCCCGCTGGGTCGTCCGAGGCTTCTCCCAGCGCGAGGGCGTCGACTACGATGAGACCTTCAGCCCGGTTGTCAAACCGGCCACTATACGGTCTGTCCTCAGCATCGCTGCATCCTGTGCATGGCCGATTCACCAGCTGGATGTGAAGAACGCCTTTCTTCACGGCCACCTCGAGGAGACTGTCTACTGCCAGCAGCCGCCAGGGTTCGTCGATCCCGGTGCCCCAGATCACGTCTGTCGTCTGCTGAAATCCTTGTATGGACTCAAGCAGGCTCCGCGCGCCTGGCACCAGCGCTTCGCCACCTTCGTCCGGCAGCTTGGCTTCACCGCCTCCGCCTCCGACCCGTCTCTTTTCGTTCTACGAGAAGGGACGAGCCTCGCCTACCTGTTATTGTACGTCGACGACATCGTCCTCACCGCCTCGTCCTCGGCCCTTCTTCAGCGCATCATGACTCGGTTGAGCTCCGAGTTCGCCATGACGGACCTGGGCGCCCTACACCACTTCCTCGGCATCGCCGTCACGCGCTCTTCGGACGGCCTCTTCCTCTCCCAGCGACAGTACGCCATCGAGCTCCTTCAGCGTGCAGGCATGGCTGAGTGTCACCCAACAGCGACACCCGTGGACACTCACGCCAAGCTCTCTGCGACCGACGGGGAGCTGCTGTCAGAGAAGGACGCATCTGAGTACAGGAGCTTGGCGGGAGCTCTCCAGTACCTGACGTTGACTCGTCCTGATCTGGCATATGCTGTGCAGCAAGTGTGCCTCTTCATGCACGCTCCTCGGGAGCCCCACCGTGCGCTCATCAAGCGCATCCTGCGCTATGTGAAGGGGACCCTCTCCTCGGGCCTTCACATCGGCACCGGGTCTGTTGACAAGCTGACTGCCTATTCTGACGCCGACTGGGCAGGCTGTCCAGACTCCCGACGCTCCACTTCCGGCTTTTGCGTCTACCTCGGCGACACTTTGGTCTCCTGGTCCTCCAAACGCCAGACCACGGTGTCACGTTCCAGCGCCGAGGCTGAGTATCGTGCTGTGGCACATGTTGTGGCTGAGTGTTGTTGGCTTCGGCAGCTACTTCAGGAGCTCCATATCCAGCTACCGTCTGCCACTGTTGTCTTCTGTGACAACGTCAGCGCCGTCTACATGACGGCTAACCCGGTCCACCACAAGCGAACGAAGCACATCGAGATCGACATTCACTTCGTCCGTGAGAAGGTTGCCCTTGGTGAGATCCGGGTACTCCACGTGCCGTCCTCCCATCAGTTTGCTGACATCATGACTAAAGGACTTCCGACGGCACTATTCCAGGATTTTCGGTCCAGTCTTTGCGTCCGGGAGCCTCCCGCTGCGACTGCGGGCGGGTGTTAGGAAATAGAATATCCCCTGCTAATTATGGATAGCACAGTAGAATATCCCCTGCTAATTATGGATAGCACAGCCATAATTAGCAGCTGTAAATCAGGCAATTAGCATATGGAAATCAGTGATTAGTTGCTATAGTTAGCAGATGTAAATCAGGGAGATTACCCCCTGCCTTGTAAGCAAGTCCAGCAGCTATATAATAGAAGGCGCCCCCTCCCATTGAGGTGTGGCCAATTGCCCCATTCTCTGTCTTTCCACACACATCCTGTTGACGAGAGATTGTCTTCTAAGGTCTGCAGAACTAGAATATTGGATGTGGTGCCACGTTAGGTGGATATCTTTTTTGGATAGATTGCAATAAACTGTTGGATGATCCTTGCCAATCTGTATCTAAAAAAACATGGTCAATATATGACGATTTTATCTAGAATATTTTCATGTAATTCCGTTTATGTATAATTCCCATCTGGATTTCTCTTGGCGTTTAAGCAGCACGTCCTTGCACATCCATAGATATTTAAATTGAGGCTTTGAGCTACTCTTGCATAAGAACATGAAAAAAATGAGTGGTCCTGTACTGCATTGACGGTATTTGCCATGATGTGCCAAATTTTGTGTAAGTAAAGTCTTTGTTCATAATTTTTGTAACATGTGCATGCATCCCTTTTCATTCAACTTTTATATCTACATTTATCTTTTTGTAATTATTTCCTGAGTGTTTAGTTTTTCTTTTATTCTGTGCAGAAAGAAACTGGCACCAAGACAAAATCGACATTTTTTGAGCAAGGCCTAAACAAGCTCTCATTGAATGAAAAGACAAACACCAAGGAGGCGCCCGTCTCCCTTAAACTTCCCCCACCACCACCTTCGCCTGTCTCTCCAACGGATTCTGGAGTCGCTGCTTCGCCTTTCAAAGCAGAATTTCCTCCCCAAGAGCAACCAGCTGCTGAACCCACCAGCAGAACCAGCGCTTCCCCTTCCAAAGGTGAACCTTCTCCGGAGCTACCAGCTGCTGCAGAGAAGATGGAGCACGAAACCGTGGATGACGATTTCGGGGACTTCCAGGCTGCTGGGTGATATCATGTATCTTGTACATACAGAATGTTACTGAGACCTCATTTTCATTTTTGGTTTATATCCTTTCAATCAGTTGTGACTTCTGCCGGCACTGTGTTCCTGTATAGAGACTAGAGAGCTTCCATCACATAACCTATATACAAAATACATGGACAAACGTTGTACCTTTTCTTTTGACGTAGCATGCCATATTTTGTATTTGGGTTATGGAAATATAAAATTGACAGAACAACATTGTCTCAGCTCTTCTTGGAGATTGACGAAGACGGTGTCGGGGACAGCAATGAGGAAGAGAGAAAGCAAGAGGGGGGCTACCGCCCATGTCTCGAAGAGAGAGAGAACAGGAGGATGCCCCTTGTCTCCGTAGACGAGGAAGGAGAGAAAAAGCAAGAGGATGCCTCGTGCATCCGTAGACAAGGAGGGAGGAAGATATGGAGTACTTCTTCCTAAATTATAAATTATAAAACATCTTAACAATTTTGGAGAGTTAAATTATCTTAAATTTAATCAAATTTATATAACAATATAATAACATTTATCTCAAATTTAATCAAATTTATATAACAATATAATAATATTTATGATGTTAACTAAACATCATTAGATTCTTTATTAATTATATTTTTATAGTATATTTATTTGATGTTATAAATCTTTATAATTTTTTTTGTAATTATTAGTTAAATTTAAGATGCTTTGACTCTATAATATTTTTAGAACGAAGGAGTAGAAAGCAAGAGAGGCTACCGCCCATGTCTCAGTTGACGAGGCGGGGAGGAAGAGAGAAAGCAAGAGGACCATGTCTCCGTAGACAGAGGGAGCAGGAAGAGAGAAAGAAAGCAACACCGAGCCAAGCAGAAATAAACATCGAACCAACTTTACTAGACATCGAGCCAAGCAGAAAATAAGCAGCTACACTGTATTTGTGCGTTACAAGTACATGAAAATTAGCAACGTGGCTGGATGTCAGAAGCGTTTGTAGGGTGTTTGCTTGCTTGCTTCGTATTGTTAAGAAGAGTCATTCCATGACAACGTCATTTCGCCATCTCTTGTATCAAATTGTAGGAAATGGTATTTACAGTAGTCAAAACCATCGTAATAATATATCAGACCTCGACGAAATCGTCTTCGTCAGTTTCATCTATCCACTCGACCAGTGAGTAAGATGTGGATTTCATCAAGTCCGTGAGTCCGGTTAGGTCTTCCAAATAAGTTGGTTCATTGATCACTTGCATCACAAAGTCCATTCCTCTCCTCCGATATTCAGACAATACCTGTGATGTTTTTGCATGTAATCAAATAAGAGATCGGGAGCATAGCTGTCAGCAAACTTTAGGGGGGGTTTAGTTCCCCATGGAATCCAAAATATTTTGGGTTTTGGCTCTTCATTTTGCAAAATAGAACTAAACACCACCCAAAATATTTGACAAAAAGTGGTACATTCCCCATTTTGGATTTTAGACTCAAGAGGCCAAAATAAGAGAATCTTTGCATTGGTTTGTGTGTCATCCTCACAATCCTCATCATTGGAAAGCAAATTTTGGTTGAAACTAAACACCCTACCAAAATATTTTGGATTTTGGAATCCAAAATAGTTGGGATTTTGGATTTTGGTTGAAACTAAAAAGGGCCTTAGCATCGTTTGTATTGTTGGAACCGGAAAAGGATGAAACTCACGTGACAACACAACCTCAGAACTAAAACAGAAGCTATGCTAACAGACACTAGAGCAGAGGTATTTGCGGCGACTGGTGACGCACGCCTTTTCTCTTCTCTGTATTCTCAGTTAAAGCAACGACATGCCGAGTACTTAGCTCATATTCCAACTTACTGCTTACATGCGCAAGGGAGCATGTAACAATTGCCCTGATCTCACGCACGCACGCTCCGCATCAGCGTAAGCCGCAATGACACAGTCCACTCACGTGCTTTGATCAAGCCAGGCCTCATAACATGCCCAAGCGCACACCCTTCTGACTAGCATAGGCTAACAAGCTAATTACTTTGTACATGCAACAGAAATGCAGAGACTCTAAACGTACAAGATATGTATCCACTACTAACTCATATTAACTCATGTTGAGACTCTAAAACTCGTACAAGTCACGGAAAGTGCTAATGTTATGCAAGAGTAGAAAGTATACATACCGCATTGGAACATGCCGTGCAGTTACTCGAGGAATAGCCCAACAGGGTTAATAAATTGTATTGAGATAGTGATCCACGCATCTGGTGAGGTAATAAGCCATGCTCATGATCACTGCTTGTACCAGCAATCTCTCCTAGAGCATGTATCCTGCAACAGTTAGAAGTATTTATCAGACTTCCTTGCTTTTTGTTCACTGGATGCAGTTAGCATCTTCCTTGGAAATGATAACACAGGAAGTCATGGTATCCTTCCAGCTTCCACCAGATGCCCAGTTGCTTACCCATCTGGATGATGTAACATCCTTGTGAAAAGGTCTGCGGCACGTCCAGATGCAATAGAGGCCAACCCAGGTCGTGTCACTGTACATTGTTGATCCAGTGTCCGGTTGGAAACAGACTGCATCAAACATAATGCCATGATTGTAGTAGGTAACATATTAAAAGCAAAACAAGTACGGTTTCCAGAACATGGAACATTACATCAACAGGAGCAATGACGTCATTGCAGAAATAACACCCCAGCCTTTGACGCCCAAGGGCATCCTCTGTGGACAGCTTATCTGTGGCAGTGGTCATATTGGAAGCTTCACAGCTTATGCCAGGACCAGCCCCATGTCGCATGACAAGGTAACTATCATACCCTAATGCTGCAGTAATAGCAATCTGCAGTGCAGAGGGGCATTAGCATATAACACATTCCAAGGTCAACAAGAATGCCTAGAGGGTTCACCTTGTTTTCATCAGTGCAGAGGAGAGTTGGAAGCCACCTACTTTCTCTTGTGTCGGTCAACAAGAAGACAGCATCGTGGGAAGCCACTAATTCCTTAAGGCGCTCGCAATCTTGGAGCACACCAGCTGCTTCACCAGGAGATACAGGATGTCCAGGCATAGGTATTTCCATTCTAATGCCTTGTGCATCCTACATGAGCGCATTACACATATTCACTAAGATGAGAAGACAGTAAAAGAAAAAAAGGAAGTAATATAGTTTTAAGGCAACAAAGTGAAGACTCACCACTGAAGGACATCTCTCCACTAGATGCCTAAGTATTGCAGTTGCTTTTGGAGCACCACGGTCATCAGAAGTATAGAGTGATTGTCTCGCTAAATTTGATACAACTACACGACCACTATCAACTACTGTTAGCTTCCGTACACCACAGTCCTGCAAAGTTGGTTCCCACCAAGTGTATGAGTAGATGTTGTATTTTAACATAAAAGTAAGATCTTTCACAATACTGAGTCACTGACCATAAGAATGCGAGCAACATCACATCCAAGAGTTCCAGCACCCAATAGTAGACATCGGACATCAGAAATCTTGTCTGAATTTACAGAGGTGCTGGCTGGTATTTTAGGACAAGTATCTGGCCTTTTCAAATCAGAAACGCCTGTAAAATCTTTTAGATATGTTGGATAGTTGATGGCCTGCATGACAAAATCCAATCCTCTTCTTCTATACTCTGACAATACCTGGAATGTTTAGCATGGAGTAACATTAGAAGCCATAAAATTGTGAGAGCGTAATGTCATGTGGTAGAATTTACTTACAGCAACAGAACATGCAGTACAATTGACTGAGGAATTGCTCAGTTTCATAGATAAAACACACTCCGGGAGTGATCCTCGTAGTTGATGCGGCAACAGACCAAGCTGATGTTCTGTTTCCATACCAGCAGTATCGCCTGGGGCATGTATCCTGCAAAAGGGTATGATACTTACGGCACCACATGGTGGACTGAATATTTTTTTGAACTTCTGTACTACTTAGATTACTCAGGTCTGTAAAAAAAACTAATATTCACTATCAATGCTACACAAACATAAGTTGGACTCAGCATTTCAGCAATAATCTTTAAAGCATCTTACTCGTCAGGATGATGTAACATCCTAGCAAAGAGCTCCACTGCTTTGCCAGATGCAACTGAGGTAAGTCCAGGTACTGTTCCATAAGGAATTGGCTGCAAAAGAATAAAACTGAACATGAAGGGCCAATAATAAAGTATAAAATAGAAACAATAGGAGAACATGTACGTTAATAAGGGAAGCGGCATCATTGCAGAAACAACAGCCCAATCTTTGATGACCAAGATCATCTTCTGTGGACAATTTTTCTATCTGAGTAATCACTTCATCTGTACCCCCACTTGTTCCTGGCCCAGCACCATGTCGCATGACAAGGTAACTGTCACATCCCAATACTACACTAATAGCAATCTGCAGTGGAAATGTAACATATCATTAGTAAATAGCAGCACTTTACACAATGAAAAAGTAGAGGTTAAGAGAAATTTTTGTAATTAAGACATGTGTGGTTAATCTATCTGGATTCCGTCCTCCAGTTATAGGCTAAGTACTTAGACATTGTTGTACAAGAACAGCTGAAAAGGTCCTTAGCCAATGGATACTGTGTTCAAGCTTTACCTTGTTTTCACTTGCACAGAGAAGAGTTGGAAGCCACCTGCTCTCCCATGTGTCAGTTAACAAGAAGACTGCATCATTGGTAGCCACTAATGTTTGCAAATGCTTGCAGTCATCAAGCACATTTGCCATTTTGCTGGAAGAAACAGGATGCCCAGGCACTGGTATTTCCATTTGGATGCCTTCAACCTCCTGCATGACAGTAAAAACCATCGTTTATCCACAGTAGAAATTCAAAAGCATATGTTTCACGGAAAAGACTGTCCTCACCACTGCAGGACATCTTTCTTTTAGATGTGGAACTATTGCAGTTACTCTTGGAACTCCACAGTCCTTATCTATGTAGAGTGATTGTTTGACAAGGTCAGACATCGCAACACTATTATTATCAACAACCGTTAGTTTCCGTACACCCCAGGTCTGAAAAAAGAAATGGTTGCCACCAAAAATTAGAAGCAGGATATAAATACATAACCTGTTAGATTTATTAGGAATAGAAATCTAGTACCAGCTCAAAGAACTAACCATAAGAAGGCGAGCAACTTCACATCCAAGAGTTCCAGCACCCAAGAGAAGAACTCGAACATGAGATAACTTGTCTATATTCACAGGAAAGTGGCGCCACCCCATAAGCTTTAAGTGCATCAATTGTTTTTCTTCATCCTGACTGTGCATGAAATAAACAACCAAGATAATTTTTTAATGCACTGTTGATTATATCGAAACTCGAAGGCAGAATATACAATAAAACCACCTTGCTGGATTCATTGATTGAAGATCTATTTCTTTTGGTTTCATTTCTTTTGTTGCCTTCCCTGGGTTTATTCCTTCCCATCCAATAGCATCAGGTAGAAAATCAGGGTCATCCCAACCTGTCATAACAGCCAGTGTTACAAATGGACAAATCATAGATGAAAGTGCACAATGACATTTAAATCCACCACATTTATACCACAAGGTGATGGAAATGATGCTTCACCGATGAGGGACTGTTCCAGATCAGTGTTCCCTTTATATTCACGATAGCAGAAAAACTGGACTTTCTCAATCTTCCATCGGATGCTCAGAAAGGCAACATAGTTTCTAATAACCCAACCAGGGCAATCTGAGCGACATCCATGATCATAAAATCCAAATAGTATCTGCTACAGCAAAGCAATGAATTTACTTCACACAAAGATGTACATGAAGAAGGGTAAAAAAAAAAAAGATATTCTTCTAAAGGATTTATCAAACTTCAGCTAGTATAGATGATCAAATGGATGGCATAAACATACCTTTTGATAGTTCCCCTGGCAAGCTTTCCAGTCCTTAAGTTGTCTTATAGAGGCAGAGAAATCTGAGGATATACTAACTAGAAAGAATGGAATAACTGCAGAGATGTTAATCCATTGCAACTATGAATTAGTAAATCAGATCAACATAACAAATTAATAATATGATGTCAAGCATATGCATTTTCTGTTAGGCATGGTTTTCAAACCTGTTGTTTCACTAGAAGCGCGCCACTTTTGCAATGATGTATACATGGATGCTCCCTGCAAGAACAAATCAACAGATTTCAGAACCAACTGAGAGCATCAAACAAGGAAACTAGTGTTGTTGAATACTAGGTGCACATGAACATGACCTCTTCTTTAGTGAGCACTTTTGAGGCAGGTTGCAGGTTGAGCAGGGTCATTCTTGAGTTGAAAACCAATGAGGGGAATGCAACATTGTAATAGACCTTCCAATTCTTCAAATCGGCAAATGATGTCACAAAGAACCTAAGTAGAACAGAGGGATCGTCTTCTACTTTACCAGACACAATGTCATGCAAGATCTGGGGCCCACATACAAATGAGAACTAGACAAGTAAAAGAAATGTGTAAACAATAGCAAATTCCACGTCAACCATACCTTTTTTGCTTCTGCTTTCAGAAGCTGTTCTCTATCTAGGTTTTGGAATCCCCTCATGTTATTAGTGTTTATGAGGGTCCCTGGGACTGGGCAATTGTTTCTGTCGCCAACAGAATTCTGAGATGGCAGCACCAATGATCCCGACCGTAGGTTGAAGAAGCTTGCCATCGGGCGACGCTGGCGTGGAGTATAATAACCTGATATTTCAAATCCAGAAATGTAAGCCTAGCTCACTGTCAATAAAATTAGGGGAAAACACAAAACTGAAATTCTCTGTTGGGAATTTCTTCCGATAAAATACAACAGTTCATCCTAATGCTAAGAGTAGAAACAGCAGAGCGCAAAGAGTAATTAGCTAGAACTTGGGTCGTGACCGGCAAGCAACGCGGGACGTGAAAATGCATGGGATCAGAGTTCGTTCCCTGCCCTAAATTGCGATTTCTACAATAAACAGCGAAGAGAGGGGGTTGTGGGGAGCGGACCGGTGATTGGCATAGGGGAGTCGTCGGTGCCGAGGACGTCGAGCTTGAGGCGGCGGAGCGCGTCCCAGAATCCCTCCTCCACTAAGCTCTGGATTCGCTGAACCATCAGCTCCCGTGGGAAGCCCACCGCACCGGCACCCGCCATACCTCTCGTCTTCCGTCTTCCCTCCGCCGGCACGGCGAACGGCACTGCACTTCGTTTTTTTAGTTTACCCCTGTTCCGAGGAAGAATATCTTATCCTAACAGGTGGCGAGCGTCACGCAGGGGAGGGGGCGGCGGCCGGCTGCGGAGGACGCCGGTGTGCAGCGGCCGGGACCAGTGGACGCCGGTATGCGGAGGCCAGGGGCGGAGGAAGCCGGGGGGAGGGGGCAGCGGACGCAGAGGGTCCGGCCGGAGCCGGTGGACGCCGGGGGCCGGCGGCCAGGGGCGGAGGACGCCGGGGTCGGCGGCGCCGGAGCCAGGAGCGGCAGAGCTAAGGGAGCCGAGGTCGGCGGCGCCGGAGCCGGGAGCGGCAGAGCTAGGGGCGCCGAGGTCGGCGGCGCCGGAGACGGGCTCGACGGGGTCGAGGACGAGGCAGCAAGCAAGGGGCGCCGTGCGGGTGCGGGGATGGACGGGAGAGGAAAGATTATAAAAATTAAAAAAGGGAGTGGGACCAACAACTAGATGGACGGCTAGGATAAGACTTGCTTTGGCGTGCATACAACTCGAAAACGTTCCGTGTAAAAGACCACAAAGACCCAAAGTCCAAAGACAACCATGAGCCGAGTCTTATTCGGACGCAATGATTATTACTCTGATAAGAAATTTGATAAATAAATTCCACCTATAAAAAATGATCACCATTTCACCAACACCTAAATGATTCTAGGCATAGTGATTATAAGAGTACGAGGAACAAATTCAAATGTTTTGTAGGTGAGGCTAGTTCAATTGGTTGAGTTGGGATGTATATTAGGTACCTTGAGCTTCTCCAATAGTTTGCTAAATCACCTGTCGTCCTTTAAAATTGACAAATCAATTAAAAAAATACTCTCCAACAGTTTGCTAATTGGACTTGTCAATTCTACACGCTTACCAAAAGATTGCATCGGTTTGTCATTTTTGTGAGCGCGCATCGCTTGCCATCCTCTCGTTCGCGAGTCCTCCTCTCGGTTTCCCGCATGCAAGTTTCCTTCCCTTTTAATCTTCTTTTTTTGGTTTGACAAGTGAGAAATAATAAATTGTTGGAGATGAGCTCTTTCCAACTTGGTAAATTATTATAGCAACTTGCTAAAACACAAGATTTGCCAAGCGAGAAATAGCAAAAATTGTTGGAGATGCTCGGGTTAAATACAGTTACCTACGAATGAATATAGATAATAATACTAAACCACATATTTATATTGGGTTACATATATTTCAGCTAAAATACGACTGGATATTGATATTGTATATATTAAATTTGACTATCCATATTTGGATAGGGTACGAATACTAAACCTCTGGATTCTTAGGCCCCTTCTATTAGTCAGTCGATAGACTCAAAGTTTGACTACTCGTCTTATTCAAAAAATTTATGCAAACATAATCAAATTCAAGTCATTCTTGAAGACCTTTTGTTAATAAACAAGCTTTTCCAAAAAAGTAATATTTTTTATAAATTTTTTAATAAGACGAATGGTCAAACTTGATGTCAAAAAAGTCAAACGTCTTATAATTTAAGACGGATTGAGTATATTTTTATAGTATATCTATTTGATATTATAAATCTTTATATTTTTTTCTATAATTTTTATCAAACTTGAGATGTTTTGACTCTCAAGAGTACTTATCAGATGAGGTACCACACACATGGCCATAGCTAAGCCAAATAGCCAATAGCCCAATAACAACCATGATCTAGGCGAACTTGGCGAGCTCGTCGGCGAATGCCGCAGCGTGAGGTTCCTCGACGCAGCGGAGCATGAGCCGGATGCCGCGCTTGGGCGCGGGCGGTTTGAGGTAGATCACCGACGCGACGATGTTGACGTCGTCGTTGAGCGTGAAGACGTACGCCGGTTCGCCGAAGCCGTAGTCCACCTGGTTGAACCCGACGCGGCTCCAGTCCGACACCGTGACTGTGCCGTAGTCCAGCGGCACGTTGTAGTGGTCGTCCTTGGCGCCGCCGCGCATCCAGTCCGTGAAGCGCGTGGTGAGCGCCTCCTTGGCCTCCCGCATCACGCCGACCACCTCCGGAAGCGACGCCTCCCGGATCGCCTTGCTGGTCCGGGTGATGCCCACGGGGTACACGCAGTTGCCGTAGTAGCCGTCCACCGACGGCAGCACGCCGTTGAGGAGGTGCCGCGTGCTGGCGGCGAAGCCGAGCCGGACCTCGGCGTCGTCGTTGAGCGCCATCGCCAGCGCGCGGCACTTGAACACCACCGCCGTGACAGCGTCGAAGGTGGAGCAGGTCTGCCCCGTCGCGTCCTTGAACTCGTACTTGATGCGCGCGATGCTCTCCGGCGAGATCTCCACCACCTGGGTCACGAAGCTGAACGCCGTGAACGACGGCGGGGGGCCGCGCGGCAGCTTGGGCGGGTCCGGGATCGCGTCGCGGTCCCAGACCGGCGCGATCGACGGCGCCGGCAGCCCCCGCGCCATCTCGCCAGCCGCCTTGAGGAACTGCGCCGCGCCCTGCCCGTCGAACACCAGGTGGCTGAAACAGATCCCGACCGCGAACCCGCCGCAGGTGAACTTGGTCACCTGTAGAGCTCAAATTCTCAGCGCCTGAAGACGATCTCTCCCCGGATCCGGCTATATCGAACATATGGATCGTCCTAGTTGTTGGATAAGACATGGGAATCTGGAGGCGATCGATCGAACCTGAGCCATAAGGACGAGGTCCTCGAGCTTCTCCTCGGGGGAGGACGCGGGAGGAGTTCCTCCTTGGGGATGAGCAGAGGGCGCTCGAGGTAGTTCACGTCGAAGAGCGCGCAGCTCGCGGCGGCCTGCACGAACCAGACGCCCTGCCCGGTGCAGTCCACGACGGGCTCCCCGGGGCTCGCGTCCGCGATGCGGCCGGCCACCGGGTAGTACGGCACCAGCGCCCTCGCGAAGCCGTCGCGCATCGCGGCCACAGCGGCGTCTTGGTCCCCGCCAGCTCCTGCGGCCGGGGGGAAAACCTGGATGAAATCCACCGACACGCGCACCGCCGCGGTCTTGTCGATGGAGGACAGTGGGAGGGTGTCGCTAGGGGTTGGCCCCGCTGGCGCGACGAGCTCCGGAGCCGATTTCACGACGGTGGGGGCGGCGGCGGCGGCAGACATGACGGCGTCGGCTGGAGCCTGGAGGAGCGGAGCGGTGGGTGCGAGTAGCAGTATGAAGCGGAGTTGAGTTGGTGCTTGTCCGCGGTGCTCACCACTCAACCAGCAGTGGAGGTTGTTGCTGGCTGGTGCCTCGTTTCAGTCGTATCTCGTTTGGCACGAGCTCAACGCTGCAATCTGGATCCGTTGGAAGTCGTCGGGTTCTTTTCTTCTTGCCTGTTATTTTTAGGCGAGGCTGATCTAAAATCTGCAGCTGCAGGGAAGTGGACCTGAAGGCGAGTGGGGTTGGTGGCTGGCTTTGCGGTTGCGGAATAGTGGACGCCACATGATCAGTTGTTTTCCAAATAATTTCTGAACTTTGCAGCTCACAAATGTGAGACTCCAGCTCAAGCAAGTTCTTCGTTAAATGCTTGTTTCGCCACGCCTGTTTCTTTATAGTTCAGAGATTGGTCACACAAGAAGCTTCTTCCTGCTGCTGATCAATCATCAAGCAGTGCCAACTCAATCAATGTTCATCTGGAGCCTGGCTTGTTGCGGCATATGAAATCCAGCTGTTTGGTATGAAATCCAGCTGTTTGGCATGACTTCAACTCCAGACAGAGTAGTTCCACTCCAGAAATCTAACTGGAATTGACTCTGAATGGAGTTGGAGCTGTCTGTTGAGAGTGTTTAGCTAGAAAGATGCTCCCAACTCTAGAATGGTGTTTTATCGGTGTGGATTATCTAATTTACCCTTGGTTAACATAAGTGTATTTGGATGATGCATACAACAGCTAAATAAATATGTAAATGAAAAAAACCAACATATTACAAGATAATAAAAACAAATAAATTTAAGATAATCCGAATAAGCCATCCAAACAAACAATAATGATAGCTCACAGCCATACATATTCATAGATATCAAATAAGTAAATAAATAATGATAGCTCACACCCATACAAATTCATAGATATCAAATAAATAAATAAATAAAAGACAGTAACTCACAGCCATATATATCCATAGGTCAAATAAATAAATACATAATGACAGTAGCTCACAGCCATACACAATCATAGCTCAAACAAATACATACATAATGACATATAACCTCACAGCCATAGGAAAGTAGGACAAACATCAAACATAGCGAACAACCGTCGTCGGGGATTGGTGAACTCGTCGAGAGAGAGGAGGATAGAGCTTGCATGTCTGGTTTTAAGAACAAAACTAGATTTACACCATATGTGAGCTTAGGAAGTTAAATCTCACATATAACCACAAATTAAGGAAGTATCAAAAGATAATACTTAAATGCATAACATATAAGGTCAAAAGATAACCTCAACACAGCGAACAACGGGAAGACAACTCCGAACTTCAGGTGAAGACCCCAACTTCACAGGGACAACTGACTGGTTGATCATAAACCTAACTCCTTTAACTTTTGCTCTTTGCAATCTGGTATGGTTGATAAAGCAAAGGTGAGCACTTAAAGTACTCAACAAGAATAACATAGGGTTATGAAGCTCAAAAGGCTGACACTGGTTTACTGCGGTTGCTTTTAACTTGGTAAAATTTTAACAATAATTAGTTTTAGTTATGCTTAACCCAGTTGATAACCACATGATAATTAATGAAACAATCTCATATATCATATCTCCAAACTTACCATCATAAGTTGTTCAACAACATGAGTATCTAACACTATGAGTTTTCCGAGCCGCTCGTGACCGTGAGCACAGCTATCATGATAATTTTACACTCTGCAGAGGTTACGCACTTTACCCACAAGCCGTGTTGCCCATATGCCCGGGATCATGACTCCCAAAACACTTCCAAGGTGAGCGGGCAGAGTACACTATGAAGTCTTTCAAAAGTCCTTTCTAGCATGTAGCGGACCCTACGGACCCAATGCAAAGGGGTATATGGGACACCCCGATGGTACCACCCGCAACGGTCCTCATACAAGCTATACCCCATAACCAGCTCGGCAAAGGTGTCTTTCACGAACCACAAGCATGCTAGTCCAAACTTCATACTTAACTAAAGCTAGAGCCATTATAGCACTCATGGTTGCATTTAAGTCCCAGCTTTTGCCCTACAGTGGGGTCCTATTCCAGGTTGTTATAAAAGTCAATTTTAATCAACGTTGTATATATCCATTAGTCAATATTCAATTCAAGATTCTTCATGTTTAGCATAGCAAAACTACCCATATGCATAGTAACCCATTGGTGACAAGGTAAAAGGGATAACAAAGCTATGATATAGATCTAATAGGAATCAAAATTAGACACATGCAATATGACTAGATTGATTAAGGTGAATAGGTAACAAGGATGATCCCATGTTAAACTTGTCTTAAACTCTTAGATACTTTCTTCACTTGATTCTCGATCTTCTGGTGATTTCTTCTTGATCTCCATATAAATCTCATCGATTGGACAGGATCATAAACACTACAAGCATCTGAACAATCATACAAAACATACAATATATCTACTTTAGAACAATACACCAATCAATGAAAAAGGTTTAAAAGAAATCTACGTCTCGCTACGATCACACAAACGCGAGAATCACGCTAATCGGATCTATAAAGAAACGTCTACCGAAAGATTAACTTTTAAAAGAGAACTAGTCTTTATTTATTTTATCTATAAAAAAAGCACATATTGGATACTTCAGAGAAATACCCAAATTGAAATTAAGTCACATTATATTTGCTTGGAAAAGCAATATTGACTAGATTTATTTTGTTTATGAAAAACCGAAGTGAAAACCCTAATTGATTTTAATTGGAAACCCATTTATTATAGATTAATCAAATATCATTTTATTTCAAATAAGAAAACATGTTTGACACTAATGATAACAGATAGATATTATCGATACAAAACCAATGCAACTAAAACGGAACAAAACGGATCTAAGACGAATTAGTTATGAATTAAACTAGATTTATTTAGCAATATTAAAGTATTAAAAGAATTAATCTAAACTTGATTTTCAAAAGACTTCAACATAGATGAAAACTATACCATTATATAGATCATGAGATTACGAAGCTAGTGTAACTTGAACGGATCGAAGCGGAAACAAAACGAGAAGGATATGAATTACCCAAGTTGGAGAGAGATATAATGGTGAATGGTCGGATGACATATGAATATTTGGGAATATGTTTTGTACATGACAGAAGGTATAGTATTTGATGAATACAAATGACGGACAAGAAGATGTAGCTGACCTTAGATTAGACGATGTCATACTAATGTCACGTGAAGGAAAACAACTTATGTGCCTGCTACTGGACATGCACACGCGACCACATTGCAGAACATGGTCACGGGGAGGAAGCTTCGGCATGTGAAGGGCAGTGGTTGGTTGGTCGGTTGGCAGTGGCGCCAGCTTACAACGCCCTGCTCGCTCGTGCAGAGGAACGGCGACGCTCAAGGCGGGTCTGAGCCTCCAAGGTGACGACCAGCGTAGCATGCGGAGCGAGGCCAAGCCAGGGCTGGGCAGCGGCGGTGCTCGGCGATGCAGCCAACAAAAGACGTGTCGACAAAGGCATGCCGCACAGGAAGCTCGCCATGACGATGACGGCGTGGGTGAGATGTTGGAAATAGCAGTAGCCAAAGATGGATAATAATAATAAAAAAAAACATCTAATTTGTTACCTTAGGATTTTCCATAGGATTTCCCAATAGTTATGAGATGTTTTGGCCAAGAGGCGGATAGATATATATATAGGGAGAAAAACTCCGCACAACTCATCAATTAGCGATATGGTACTAATTGATATTGCACCTTCATATATTCACTAATGGGCCAACTAAACATCAAAGCACATTAGTAAATAAATGCAAGGACTTTTGAGATTTATTAGAATTATTGCACATGGGATTTGAGGGCGGGTGGAAAATTGAGATATTTATTATTTATTTTCGGAATAAAATAATTCTAGAAAAGTCTAAAATTAATATTTAAGTCACGGAAAATTCTCCGAAGTCTCCAAAATTCTGGGAAAATTCACGGAGACACTTTGGAATATTATGAACCCAAATAAAGTATTTGGAGCTCACGAAAAGATATTTTGGAGCATCTAAAAATTAGATTAAGCTCATGGAAAAATGAGAAAAGGTTCTGAAAAAGCCAGAAAAATTCCTCGGAAGATTTTAGAGATATTTTTATGAATGATGGACTCAATAGAATGATTTAGGGTCAAATAAAAGAATCTTGGGAAACTCCAAACAATAGGATGGAGTTAGGGAACAATGAATTTGATGATAGAAAAGACGGAGACATGCTGGATAGAGGTAAACTTGTAAATTAGGTGGATCTAGTTTCGGAATAAAACAAAAGAGAAAATCGAATTTTAAACCTAGCCGAGGACTGCGGGTTAAATAGGAAACAAATCAGGGTTTCTTTAGCAATTGCTACACGCGAACGGGTATGATCTAATCTGATCCACCCGATTCAATCTGGACGGACCAGATTAGAAGCAAGGGAGGGAGAGGGGACTTCCTGCTGGGGACAGAGCTCCGACCGGCGAAGGCCATGGCCGGACAGAGCAAAAGCTCGTCGGAGTTCGCGATTACGGCCCTACGGGGCACGATTGCGCAAGGGAGAAGGATGGGGAGCAAGAGGAGACGAAGGCGAACTCACCCGTGGCCTTGGGGACGGCCGGAGGGGCACAGGGATGGCTGTTGGTGAGTGGAGGCGGGCGGTGAAGGTCCTGCACACGATGGCGAGCACCTGAGAGCAATGCAGAGGGATAAAGAGGGTTAGGCGAGTTCGGAAGAACTTCCCGAAGCTCAGTGGTCTCCTTACGGTGGTGGCAAAGCACAGAGCGAGCTCGGCGGCGTGAGTAGGCGGTTGCAGATTCCTGCAATCGACGGCGAGGTCGGATGAAGCGAGATAAATAGCGAAAGAGAGGGAAAAGAGTCTCAACTACTTCACAAAGCCGACGCGATGCTTGAAGAGATGCTTACAGAGGCGTTCAGGAGGCCGAGCGTCTCGTCGGCGGAACGGGCGGCTGCGGCGGTTGCGAGCAGCTGCGCTGCTAGAGCACGACGCGAGGCGAGGCGGCTCGGTAGTAGATGGATAAGATAGCGCGGGGTTAGTGATATATATAGCGGAGGATAGGGGAGCAGTCCGGGGCACGTATGCACGCCTGGACGCGAGACAGACACGACGTCCGAGCCGGAGCAGAGTCCACGGCGGACGGAGGAAGAAGAAACGAGACTGACGCGTGGGGACGCAGTGTCAGCGGCTCATGCTAGGCGCCAGCGTGGCTACGGGCCCGGAAGGGAGAGGCCAGGCGTGGCACGCACACCTACGCGGGGCGGAACCGGACTCTGCTTCGGCGGAGTCCGTGTCGACGTCGAGTGGAGGAAGGGGAAGACCCCGACACGTGGGGTCACTGTGTCGGCGACAGAAGGAGAGAAGGGAAAGGAGAGGGCTCCTGCGCGGATGGACCGGCGCGAGGAAGGCAGGGCCTGCGGGAGAGAGGGAAAAAGGGAGCAGGCCGAGAAGAGCTGATCGGGCCAGCAGGCCGAAAATGAGAGAGGGAGAGAAAGGAAGCCTTTTCCAATTTTCTTTTCTTTCATTTGTTTTTCCAAAACAATTTTTTCAAATCATTTGAATTGTTTTTGAGCTTAAGCAAAAACCAATCAATACAATAAAAATAAATGCAACAGAATGAATGCACAAACATGTTGCTATCTCTAGGGTAAATTTTACTTTGTTGAAAATGTTTTTATTTCCCTACATTTTCATGAGCACAAAATTCAAAATTAATTAAATTTTAATCTATTTTCAAAATTCAAATTTTTGGGTGTTACAATTCTACCCCCCTTAAGATGAATCTCGTCCTCGAGATTCGAAGAGACTAAAGATAAAGATAAAGATGAAGGTGCCTGCAAAGATTATAAATGTTCTGGAAAGAAAACTTTGATATGAGAGCATAACTAATCTTCAAGATACAGAGACCACAGTCGACTTAGAAACAAAACTTTGATCTAGAGAGCACAAGTGAACTTTATATAGCATCTTGAGAGTTCTAACACTGCTCGGACGGAAAATCTGCACAAGCGTGATCATCTGTTGTGTTGAGCTCCTCCAAAGGTACTAGTTCATAACCATTCACGTCCGAGAATTGACATTCCTCAAGTTCAGGTTGCCTCCCTTGACACTCAACCCTTTTTCCTGATGGAGTCGTTAGAGATACCAAGCCTTGGTCATGATTAATAACTCCTTTACAAGTAGAGAAAAATCCTCTTCCAAGGATAACATCATAGCTTATGGACTCCAAAATAATGAGGTTTACCTTGAAGTTTTCCCCCTTTATATGAAAACTAACTTTTGGGCATACATGAGTTGCCTTTTCTTCTCTTCCACTGATATTAACTGTCACTGGTTTTCTTATTGGAAGCATTGTCATTTTTGTGATATTGCACACATGCGCTAGAGATAAATGAATGTGTAGCTTTGGGGTCAAACAACGCTAAGGCATAAGTTGAGTTTATGAAAATGTAACCATACACGACTTGCCTAGCTCCACGTGTGGTCAACATATTGCTCAACCTTCCTTGAATGTATTTTCTCTTTACTTTCATTCCTTGATCCTGCTTTTTCTGGCTACTTGATTCCGGGTTTTGTGGTTGTTGATTCTGACATTGATTGTTGTCAACAAACTTTTCAAGACGGTTGTTCTCATAAGGTTAAATCTCACCACAATTGTACCCTTCTTCCATAGTAGAGGTGTTGGATTTCATCAAAGAGATAGCGGGTGGTGATAGACATGGACCTCGAGGGTTGGAGTGTGGTACTTCATCATTGGATTGTTGATCTTGATCTGTACTCCTTAGTAGATTCATAGACTGTGACTGATATATTGTTTGTGTAGCAAGACGGGGATGGGTGTCTCTTAGTTGGCGTTGAAGATCATACTTTCTCTTCTTCTTTCTCTTCTTTTGTTGCTTCTTCTCAATTGCAATAGCTCTGTGCATCATTGCATGAAAAATCATCATACACAACGGTCATCAGTTGTTGTTGCAAACTATCATTCAATCCTTTCATAAAGCATTTTTGCTCCTTAGCATCACTGTCCACTTCTCTTGGGGCATAACGAGACAACTGAGTGAACCGATCATGATACTCACACACTGACATTGAACCTTGCTTCAAGTTGTGGAACTCCTCACTCTTGGTTGCTACCGAACTAGCTGGAACATGGTAAGATCGAAAAGCAGTCTTGAACTCTTTCCAATAAATCTGATTTACATCTCGTTGACCAAACTTTGATTCCCACCAGTCTAACGTTGTTCCTTGAAGTTGACCGAAAGCATAAAACACCTTCTCATTGTCACTGCACTGAGCTATGTCCAGATGTTGCTCTATAGCTCTAAGCCAGTCATCTACTTCGAGTGGGTCAATGGTCTGAGGGAAAGTTGGTGGATGTCCTTTCATAAACTCACCATGTTTATCCATAACTAGTGTCTGATGCAAAGAGTTTTGAACAAGAAACTGCAACTGTTGAGCCTGTGTCATCAAAGCTTGTTCTATAGATGGAGGATCAGGATTGGGAACATTCGTTTTTACATCCTATGAAGTGTCTTCCTGTGTAGCATCCATATGTTTAGAACATATATATGCATTAGAAATTGACCATTCATAGTTTCCTTAAATGAATCTTCACGTGATGTCAAAATATAGCACGAGCAATTAGAGGGAAAAAGGGAGCAAGACGAGAAGAGCTGATCGGGCCAGCAAGTCGAAAAGGAGAGAGGGAGAGAAAGGAAGCCTTTTCCAATTTTCTTTCCTTTCATTTGTTTTTCCAAAACAATTTTTTCAAATCATTTGAATCGTTTTTGAGCTTAAGCAAAAACCAATCAATACAATAAAAATAAATGCAACAGAATGAATGCACAAACATGTTGCTATCTCTAGGGTAAATTTTACTTTGTTGAAAATGTTTTTATTTCCCTACATTTTCATGAGCACAAAATTCAAAATTAATTAAATTTTAATCTATTTTTAAAATTCAAATTTTTTGGGTGTTACATTGCAGGTTGGGCCGACGTCTAGGGTTAGGGTTGGAGGATGGAGGAGCAGAGAAAGGAGGCCTGGGGGATGGCTGCACAAGGGAAGAAGCAGAGGTGATGACGACCCGTAGGGTTCGCAGTCCGATCTTTCGATGAGAGTTGGTGGATAACTCGATTGGTGGATGGAGATGACGTTCACGGCTCGACTACAACCGTCCAAGGACGCTGCGCCTTAGCAACCGATACACCACCTCCGATGGCTGCCGTGATCTTGCGGCGCGACAACCAGCCACTAGGGCTCTCGTCCTGCAAGCAATCGAAGAACCAGCAAGAACAAGATGAACAAGCACTCAATTGCAAGATGAATATGAAGGTTTCAATCTGAGAACACAATATGGTGAGGTTCTGATGACAATCAGACGGACGGTTGATCCAACACGCGCGCTGAAAGGCGGTAGCAATAGCTAACTCGACGAAACAAAACCTAAACTGTTTGTGGTGGCTCTAAAGACTTATAAGGAGTTGGGAGGACGACCACAAGGGTGTTGGGGTCGTTCTCCAACCCTAGGACGCGTCCCTAATGGACCCAACTTGATACATGGGCCACAGGCCCAAAATAAGGTGACACAGCACCGGTGGACAGAAAAGGTCTCGGTACAAAAACGATGACTCTGGACGCATCTGATAAGGTATAGCCATGCTTCTGGATCCGTTGGAAAGTAGACTTGATAAGCTTTCTAAAAAGTGCGAGAATGTCCCAATCGGAGTCTGTATGAAGTCGTGGCATCCATCACAAGTTGGTGCTGTCCTGCAGTCCAAATCCAGCTAGCGCCCATCCCGTGTCCCGCTGATCCTCTCCATTGTTCCTGAGCAAAACAAGAGTGCACGTGTCTCCATTGTCTAAATATAATGGACAAGAGTTTGATAATAAACTTACTTGATGATTGAGTTCACGGGCACGAGCACGAATAATAGGACCAAGTGGTGCTGGAGATGGTGTTGGTGTGGTGTTGATGTCCTCATCAAGAGGAGGGGGAGAGGCCGCTTGACACCGTAGGCGTGCGGGGGAGGGGCCGGCCGAGGAGCTTCGGGGGCTCTGCGCCGGCGCCGGGGCCGCTCCCAGTTGCAACAGCCGAGCAAGAAGAGGCGACCGAGTGAGTCGGGGAGGGGCGGAGCGAGGTTGGGGGCGGACGGGGTCGGGGGCGGGGACGACCGAGGAGGGAGGGGCTCAGCGCCGGACGGCCCAGGCGCGAGCAGGCCGGCGAGCAAGCCGCCGTTGGGGGCCGGGCGAGCGTGAGGTGTTTTGTCGGGTCCCCGCGGGCGAGTGAATGGGGGTAGGCCGAGAGCGCGAGTCGGATGGGGGCGAAACAGAAAGAAAACGCTTCGACTTTTGTAACCGGCTAATTTCTTCAAAACTCCATGTCTGGCTCTATTTTGGAGAATCCTGGAGTTGGAAAAGAGGTGCTCGAGTTAACTGTTTGGCTGGCTCTGATCAGCTCCACCCTGGAGTTAGGCTCTGGAGCCATGCCAAACACCCCATAACTTACGGTAGGCAACCAAGTCTGAAATAATTTGTTTCAAATGGAACATTTTATTATTCTTCCATCACCGTCAATACTCAATACTCAATCAAAATACATGTATAATGTAACGTGCTGATAATAGTACAAAGTATAAACACGTCCCAACCCTGTCTTTGCAAGCAAATTCCAGGAGCAGCAATCTGACACAACAAAATACAACACTTCCCACTGTGGAATGGAATACACTCACTCTATGCATGCTTCTGCAACTCCTCGCTGAACACGGCAGAGTGCTGCCCTTCCACGCACTGCAGCACCAACCTGATGCCCTGCTTTGGCTTGGGCGGCTTCAGGTACACAACCGAGGGAACGATGTTCACGTCGTCGTTCATGGTGAACACGTAGCTTGGCTCACCAAACCCGTAGTCAACCTCATTGAAGCCCACATGGCTCCAGTCAGTCACAATGAGGGTGCCATAGTCTAGCGACACATTGTAGTGGTTCTCCTTGGCACCGCCGCTCAACCAGTCAAGGAACCTTGATGACAGAGCTTCCTTGGCTTCCCTGATCACGGTCACGATCTCCACAAGTGAAGCCTCCTTCACCTCCTGGCTGGTCTTGGTGAGACCACCTGGGTACACACAGTTCCCATAGTAGCCTTCGACTGAGGGTAGCACATTGCTCAGCAGGTGGCGAGTGCTGGCTGCAAAGCCCAGGCGAACCTCAGCATCAGGTGCAAAGTCGACTGCCAAGGCGCGACATTTGAAGATTATGGCGGTGACCACGTCGAAGGTGGAGCACTTCTGGTTGGTTTCACTTGCAACCTGGTCCTTCACACGCTTGATGCTGTCCAGAGAGATCTCGACAACTGACTTCTCAAAGTTGAATGCGGTGAATGATGGTGGCGGGCCTAGGGGCGGCTTAGGTGGGTTGGGGATGGCATCCCGAGCCCAGATTGGCTTGATCGATGGCTCGGGGAGGCCCCTAGCCATCTCACCAACTGCTTTCAGAAATTGTGCAGCACCCTGCCCATCAAACACCAAGTGACTGAAGCAGATGCCCACAGCAAATCCACCACATGTAAACTTTGTAACCTGAACACAGAGAAAATAGCAGTGGGTTAATCAACTAAACAAAATGTAATTCAGTAACTAGTCATTGCAGAGGTCATGTAGCAGATACAAATACGTAACTTGAACACTAGGTGGTGAAGAGAAGAGTAAGTACTAAGTGCTCAAACTAAGAATGTGCAACTAAATTTCGAGAACATGCACATAGCATGGTAGTAAGACCTCTAGGCGTGTGTCTGCCAACCAGGGCTCAAACTCTGGTTATCACAATGAAAGCCCCTCGCCTCTCTGTGGTCATGCGGCAGTCTCTAGAGAGAAAACATGTGTGTAGTAGCCAGCTTTCAGGGGCTTTTCTCGACCTTAAGTGCAATGCCTTTAGGATGTCTCTCGACTTGGATCAAGTTTTTTTTTTTCCGAGCAAAATTCTACTCTGTTGTCTGAGTATAGGACACGCCAAAACCTATCTTTCTTAAGCATATATAAGCTCCAACAATAACAGTTAGTTCCCCTCCAATAGCATGTGCTTCCATCTAAATGAACTTTGGGACTACATAATTGGAAAATAAATATTCAAAGCAAGGTTAGATCAATATAAACATTCGTAGATACAGGGATCATCATCCAACCTTTAGATGCCCGAATACAAGTTTTGCTCTAATGCAAAAGGAAACAACAGTTGTTTCATCATTTTGTTATGTGGTTTGCTACCAGCAAGGCAACAATCTGTAGTGAATGCTAAAAAATTGGCTGAATGCGCTGCAAGTCAACAAGGTAGGCAGCAAATATAGAATACTAATCAATACTTGCCTTCCATCCTTGGATGAACCATCCTGCCTACTTCTGATGAAACGATTAGCACTGCAGAAGCATTCCCTACCAGGCTACCACTAATTATAAGCAGCTACCTACAATGAGCGTGTTCTGTAGTGCTCCCATGAGATGCTGCAGCTGCAACCCTTCAACACATCCCTGTCTCCGCAGCATCAGCAGCTGGCTGCAGCAACACCCACTTTAGCTCAAGTGGACACACCCAGAAGCATGCCAATGTATTCTGAGATGGTTACTATCGAGTCTGTTAGCTTAGATCACTAGATCAGCTCAAACAATTTATGGCCAATTGTCCATGATACAGTAACTCACAGCTGCATCGATCTATTTTGAGGCAGACGTGGATGACACATTGTGCTTCACACCTTTTTATCTACGGTTCTAAAGCCATTCACAGATTTTACTAGTCAACGTTAGTCGACACCCTGCTTCCGCCTCAGATCCACAGACCGAACACTAAACCCCCTCAGATCCAGACCAAACTTGCGTCCCAAAATTTACTAGCCAAATGATCAGAAACGAGGGGACTAAAGCAGCAGGCAATGGGAATCGGACTGACCTGCGCGAGCAGCAGTGTGTCCTCCACGCGAACCACGGCCGGCGGACGCGGGAGCAGCTCCTCCTTGGGGATGCACAGCGGGCGCTCGAGGTTCCGCGCCTCCTCGAGAGAGCAGCTGGCCTCGGCCTCCACGAACCACACACCTTCTCCCGTGCACTCAATCTCAGGCTCCCCCGGGACAGGCTCGGCGATGCGGCCGGCGACGGGGTAGTACGGCACGAGCGCCTTGGCAAAGCCCTCACGCATGACCGAGATCGCAGAGGAGGGGCTCCGGTCCTCCTTCCCCGACGTAGGGGCGGGGAAGACCTGGATGAAGTCGACGGAGACGCGTACGGCGGCGGTCTTGTCGATGGAGGAGAGCGGGAGAGAGCCACCCGGGGTGGGCCCCGCCGGCGGGACCAGGGACGGCGGGGACTTGGTTACGGTGGGCGGCGCGGCGGCCATTGCCGAGGCAGGAGGTGGTGGGTCGAGGTGGGATCTCCGGAGGCACGGCAGGGAGGAGGACCTCGCGGGAAGAAGTGATTAGTTTGGTTTGGTGCGCGAGTGGTGTCCAGTTTTAATTTCAGACTTTGACGAAGCAGGACGTTAGCTTAGCTCACAACAACCGACGACTTTCGGTAGTTGGGCTTTGCCTCATTTTGCTTGGACACTGGAAATTACTCCTACTGTTTTATATGGTCTGTTAATTTACTGGCGCTCCAGCTCTATTCAAGAGAAATGGTATTTTTAGTTAAAAATTTTGGAAAAAAAAATGGGACTTGCTAAATTTCAGATATCTGAATTTTTTTTCTTTTAGACGATAATTATTACATATATTATATATTAAAATTGTAGTTTTCATTCGTTGCAAAACCTGACAAAATCTTATATGTATTGACACAAAAACAATTTAACAATTTATAGTTATTTCTATAGTTAGGACAAAAAATGATGTGCTATGACAAAAAGATAAATAACAAATTACAAAAAAAAGATAACTTATTTGTACTGGTAATACAAGGGTTGTCTGAAATCATTTTAAAATTCATGCACCTGAAATATATGAGAAGTGAAAAAATATTTAGCAAAATGGCTTCTTATGAATTTTTATCTATGGCATTGTGCTATTTTGCACCACACAGGGGAAAGTGTTAGCACAAAAGGTAGGAGAATAAAGGAAAATGTCTCAAGCAAGCAAAAAAAAACCCCCAATGATTTATTTTAGAATTAGAGTTTGTTTTTTTCAAAAATAAAATAAAATACGTTCATGTTTAATCTTTTGATAGTGTTATAAGCTAAAAAACCCCACGTTCATGTTTGATTTTTGTTAATTCGAGTGTTATAAGCTAAAATACGGTTGATAAACTGACTGATTAGTCCAAACCCTTTTGCAGGTCAGTGTTGGGTATGGCTCAAGCAATAATCGGAGCAACAATTGCGTGGCTAGTATACATTCGATTTTTCTGTAACTTGTTTTTCATTTTTCTCGCGGACTACAAATATAATAGACATGTAATTGTTCTGATTTTAAGTAAGAATAAAACAATTGATAGTTCCTCTGGTCTCGCTCTTTTGCACACACCGCCATCTCCCTACGTCCATGCCTGCGCTGTCCAGCCCTAGCCGCTGCCACCATCCCCACGCCGGGTAGCAGCAGCAGCCGCGGCCCCCTCCCTCATCCGGATCAGACCATGACAGAAGGCATTAATATGGGCATCACTAGCGCCCGGACGTACGTGTGCGTCCGGACGTCCATATCTGAAAATCAGCAGCGCCTGCCACACGCAGCAGGAGATCACCTCCGCAACTGCTCGTGCTTTCCGTGTCCCTACTCTACCGCGCTCCATAGTTTCCCTAATACGGTTGTGCTCATCTGCCGTCGCAAGCACGCAGGGGGCCAATCCCCAGCCCCTCCCCCTCGCCCTGAACGAACTCTCCCCCTCCCCCGCGCTCATGTCACCGCAAGCACGCAGGGACCCAATCCCCGACCCCTTCCCCCGCACTGGACGCACCCTCCCCCCACGGCTCTTGGGTCAATCAAGATGGAACATATGATAGAAGGAGAGATGTTGCTGCAAAAAAAAGAACAAAGGCGACATCGGATGAAACAGATAAAAATACCCTATGAAACAGATGAAAATACCACATGACACAAAGAAAAATATCAGATGAAACAAGATCAAAATACCATATAAAACAAAGAAAAATACCAGATGAAACAAATGAAAAATACCAGGTGAAACATGTGAAAAATACCAGATGAAACATACGTCAGATCCTCCATTCTACATTTGCAACAACCATATGATTCTACTGAAACAACTGAAAATGCACTATTGCAACATATGGGTGTGCCATGGATGGGCATGCCCGCCGACCACCACTCGAGCGTGAGAAGGAAGTCGTCGAACACCTGTTCCTACCTCGCCTCGCCGTCATCTCGGCCGTCGCGTGCGAGCCCTGGGCGCGCCGTCCTCGAGGGGCTCCACCTCCTCATCCTCGAGGCAGTGGAAGGCACCGGCAGGGCCGCTCGACCGCGCCGCTGCCCGCCCCGGGGACGACGACTGCTGGCCCCCGTGGCAAGGGATGGCTAGCGGCCGCACTGCGGCACTGGAGTAGCACCCCGGTGGCCGCCGCCGTCGCCCCTACTTGAAGGGCGTGGTGGCACGAGGGAAGGAGGGGGAAGGGAGCACGGGCGGCACGCCATGGAGGGAGCAACGGTGAGGTTGAAGGAGCGCGAGGCAGAAAGAGGCGCGTGCGCGGCGTCGCAAGCAGGCTCACTTGCGCGAGACGCGAGGGGATAAGGTTGTGTATTTGCAAAAAAAAGAAATAAAAAAGAGGGGATAAGACTGCGGAGAAACGAGTGAAGGAGAACGCACCGCCGCCACAGCGTGTCGTTACTAGCCACGCGTCCGGCCCGTGCGGACGTCTTAATTGAAGCATTACCGCATTAATATTCAGTTTAATTATATTGACTGCTGATTACACGAATCATCCAAGCGACCTATGTGGACTGAAATAAGCTCACAAATATATAAGGCTGTGATAGATGCATTCCCTGCACATTAGGAAGATTCAGATATCATCATCTCTAAGACATCAGCACATAAATGTTCAAGTTCAAACTGCCTGTTTTTGCCAGACTCAACCTGGTAATCTGAATGATTTTTTTGGTTGCCCTCCCATATCTCAGATGAGCTGAAACTTTCTATGATGTGGAATGTGGATAACACTGAATGACTGAATATTATGTTATTCAGAGAATTTGGAGAGTGGTAATAAGGGCAAGTACGCCACTTTATAAATAACACACACTAACAGTACTTGCGTGACTTTTTAAGCACCTTTCCATGCAACAAAATATGTTAGACTTTCTAACAAAGTGCAGTGCACTGCAGAGAAAAATAGAGAGGCCTCTGAAATGCTAGTGTTTGCTCATCTCTGGAATAGTACGTGTTAGTACAGTAGTACTACAGCTCAAGCAGTGCTTGGCACCCAGGACCTTGAACTTGAGGTGTGCTTGGCACCCATGATCTTCAGCTGTAGTATGGCAACGCCATGACCTTGAGGTGTGCTTGGCACAAAGTAATTTTAATTTACGGCACTACAGCATCTTCGTTTACATTTTGAATCTCCCGATCATGAGACATTGATTGTAAAATGAAATATCCATCCTCAGTAATCACACTACAAACCCATGGATCATAAACCAAAGATCCTAGCTTGGCATGCCACTATCCAAACCAACCAGACCACGAGGCCATCATGGGCTGGAACTAGTCGATGCTGATCACGAACCTACATCGATTGATCTGCATCATCTGGAGCTTGTTCTCATGAACTCTCTCTGTTCCAAATTATAAGTCGCTTTGACTTTTTTTTCGTACAAAGCGACTTATAATTTGAAAGAGGGAGTATTTAATATGGATTGGACCACAAAATATGGGCCAATATTACATTGGGCTTAGGTACGTATCACATACAAAAGCAAGTCAATTATGGGGGTATGATCGAATTGGGCCACAAAACATGGGCCTAAGGTTCCATTGGGATGGAACATAACTGAAGTTGCTTTCCTCCTGTATCTATAAGCTCCCCAAACTATATATGTTACTCATAATACTACTTGTTGAGTTTTGCAGATGAGATAGCCCCTTCTTATGGGGTTTTTCTACATGTCGGTCTTTTGTAGACCAGGAGTGGTAGACACCCTACCTGTGAGGCATAGGTCCATGGTGGTGGCACAACCATGATATGTATCAAAACTTTATGTTATGTTAAGATTTCCACGCTAGACTCTAAGATGTGTGATGTATTATGACTAAGTGATGAACAATGTGTTGTAAACCTAAATATTCCTTCTAAATGTGATGTGAACTTGATGTGAATCATATGGTGTAATCTATTTGTAATGATCCTGGATGGAGGTCGGACAACTATGTGTTATATGGGCAACAGTGTAGCACACTAAGACAACCATACAGGTTGGGGTTTAGGCTAAGTGTCGTCACTGAAAGACATCTTAGTCCAATCATTGGCTCGAACAAAAGGTGGTCCTGATAATACTGTAGCCGACTAGGAAACATATATGTAAAACCGATTAGGAGGGACACTGTCCTTTAACCCTAATCCCATCTATATAAGGTAGGTAGGGAGCCCCATGCTCGGTATCCGATCATACACATCTCATATCTCATGTATCGAGCACAAGCAATACAAGCACAAATACAAAATATAGGGTATTATATTACATCATGAGGGCTTGAACCTGTATAAAATCTCTATCCCATGTACTTCCATCTAGTTTCATCTACCGCACAACACCCTATACTTATTGCTAGTAACAAAAATATTGATAACATTTCCTCATAGGGCAGAGGAGGGGAGGAAATATGATGTTGAAGGGCTATCTAGGAGAGGGAGGGAAGCAAGATGATGGGGGAGAGGGTAACATTAGAATTTAAACCTTGACATTCAGAAAAGGAGGCCTGTTATGTGGCGGTGTGCCTTTTTCCATGAACATGCAAGAGAGTTGTGCATCATTTCATTAACAGTGAAAAAAATAAAAAAGGTACGAAGAAGAAAAAGAAGAATTTCCGTCCCCAAAAAATACTAGACTAGAGCAACTAGCCTTCCACAACTAACAAGACTTGTTGGTGATATGCCTTGACAAAAGGGGTAGAAAAAGGTCAAGGACTATGAATCATAAATGCATTGAATGGGCTAGTGATGGACGGCAAATATAGAATACCTATGATGTCGTCATGGCACCATTTGAATCGCAAGGAATGTCAAGTTTCAAACCTAGTGAAACTATAATGGAAACATCCAATTAATCTTGTTTAATATAGGGCTGGATTGGTTGTTTGTATTTAGCTCAGTGAAAATGTGGAATAGGTCAAGTTGTTTGGTTGCATGCACAGGTAACCATAGGCTTAGCTTGCTAGGTGCAAAAGCAGCTCATTATTGTGGCTTCAAATGTACTAAGAACTTGTGTGTGTTTTAACAGTTAAAGGCTTGTCACATGTCAACAAATTATTCAAATATGATGCTTTAAAACATGTTTATCAGATTAATTAATTATTAAATTATATTAACAAGATCAATTAAGGGTTGTAATAAGAGTGTCTCCAACAATTTTTAAAACTCACTCTCTAAATCCTCATTTGGAGAGCAATTTCAATAAAAGACCCTCTCTCTATATTTCCATCATTTAACAACTTCTCTATATCTTGTGCACACATTGTAGAGCTAACACCACTCTCTATCTTTAGTTAGTAAGAATGAAGAATAGATGATGACAATATTTGAAGATCTAATTGAAGAAGCTGTTGGAGGTTTGTTTTAATCAAAATCTCTATTCCTATCAATATGAAAATAAAAGAATATGAAGAAGCTCTTGAAGTTGATCTAAAAGAATACTTGAATGTAATAAATGCCATGGTGTTGATTGTCTATTTAATTTTATCTCATACAATATATCCTCACGGCAGCAACCAAGCACCATCATATTCATATCTCAGCTAGGCTGAGCGGATTCAAGCAACCAAATTAGAGCATATATCGCATATCGGCTGGGCTGAGCGGATGTAGGCAACCAAATTAGAGCATATATCAGCTGGGCTGATCGGGTATAGGCAACCAAACTAGAGCCTATAGTTAAGGCCGCACTAGGTAGTTGTTTATCCAGATCATCCTCGTCTTTCCCTGCTATTGTCATCAGGCGTTTAGGGCCCATTATATCATTTCCTGGTCAAACAGTGATGGATCTAACCCTATTGCTGTCATCAGCCAACATGACAAAAATTTTAAATCCTTTAATTTTTTTGTAAAACATTATTAGTATTATAAAAAAAGTTGTGATGAGCTGAATTTGACCCAATGAATATGCCCCTGCACCTGCGGTCAGATGCATATGGTGGCTAGCTCTAAGATGATTGTTTTATAACTACATACTGCATCAGATATATAGTATATATCGAAGAGTTATGTTGATGTGCCCATTAACATATATATTTTGGCAAAGATTCTAGTACAGGTACAGAAGTATTTTCGAAGGATGAACTACCGTTTTCGTCTGTTGATTTCTAATGACATCTTAGTTCAAAGATAGTAGTAGTTAACCTGCTGCTCTGCTAATGTCATTTAGAAACGTGCCTTTCTTGTTGTCAACCGATCTAGTAAGTCATAACAACTACCAGTACGGAAGATAGAACACCAACAAATATGATAAGACATAGGCTACCATCTTCTTCTTCTTCTCTGCATTTTAGAATAATAATAATTATTAAAAAGTTGTAGTCTTTCTCTTCCTGATTTCGATTCCATTTTCAAACGATCAAGGACACATGCATATTTTTTCACGAGTGACATGGAAATGCTACCGATTTCATGCTTTACGCTCCTATGATCGGTATAATATTACTTACTCCATTCTAAATCATAAGTTGTTTTCTTAAATTTAACGGGCGGGGAAACTATCCTATTTTTCTACTCCAAAACTCTTGTGGACGAGTTTGAGCCTTTGATGATCAAGTATAGTGTCCGTTGCTCTTTCGCGTATGGCGCTGGGCATTCGAGTAGAAAGGCAACACTCAATTACTGATGTGCACTGTCAGAAGCGCGCAGGTAGTGTGCTCTCCATTACACTGCCCAGGGCACAGCTTTTGACCTCCACATGATGTCTGCATTCACCATGTCATGGAGTACTCCGTATGTGCTGATGAGAAGAAGCTACCATGCTGGTTCATTGGAGCGGGCGTGATCCAAGAAAGATAATATACGGCCCGGCCAATCAAATTAGCAGACGGCCGGCCGGACGGATGGACCATGGATGGATGTCGCGATCAAAAGAAGGATCGTGGCCAACCAAATTTACCGCGCTCGGCGGCGGCTGCACTTTGCCACTTCCTTCCGGTCGACCCAATCCCGATTAGACCGACGCCCTTCCTCTTGCTCTCAATGCTCATCATTCGAGCCTAGGAAAAAAAGAGAAGATATACGCACCGCAGCGCATGCATCCAGGTTCAGCCGGCAGGCACCCACCAGGGTGAGCCGCCCTAGCGAACGAAAAGCGGCAACACGATAATCAGCTAGGTCGACGTACAGTAGTACTAGTATGCAATGTATCGCTGTTCGGTCCTCACTGGCGAGCACGCCGGTCGTGCATCATCCATGGCGACCGAATCGACCTGACGTCCTGCGCATAACGTAACGCAGCGCAGGAGCAGCAGCCTAAAATTAGTACGTAGTGGCGGACACCGCGGGCGGGGCACCGCCGCAAAGCCAAAGCGGCCTCCCTTCTCTTTTTTATCCCTTTTTCTCCTTTCCCCTGTCCAGAATCGCCGACCCGAAACATCTCCCGATGCGAGCCGTCCGGATAGGCCGGGTGGGCGCGGCGGCGGTGCCGCATGCACGAGCAACCCCGTTCATGAGTGGAGCGCGACTGCTTCGTCGCATCCGCGCCTGCGGTTTGATCGAGAGCTCGAGCATGCAACAGTGGCAGCACCGGGCGAGCCGACGTCGCGACGGCCTACGTACGCGATCCATCAGTAGAGTGGAGCCGGCCGGCCGGGCACGCGAGCGCGAGGCCTTAGAGAAGTGTGCCGTGCGACGTGCGTGACCACGCAGTACTCCGTAGTGCCCAGTGCCCACTGGCCAGCCATCAGCAGCTTGCTTAGCTGATGCCAGGAACGAACGAACCAGGCCTTGCAAGGTTCCTTTGCAGCAGCAAAAGCCACCGGCACTTTTGCCGCTTTGGGAGGCACGCGCAGACTGCTGCCCGAGACTGCAATCCTGCCGGTTTCAGGCGCTCGGCGGCCAGGACTAGATAGCTAGCTATAGGGTCTTTTTTGACTCTTGAGATACAGTACAATCATACAAGGCATGACTCATGATGCCATTGGTGGAAAATGTTACCCCCTCCATCACAAAAGAATGAAATTCCAGGAAGAACCGTGCCAGCCAAATTAGTTAAGTCTGACCAAATTTATAAAAATAAAAATTATCATTAAAATCTACGAATAACTTTATTTTTTTGAAAAATATAATTTATAATTAATCTTTATCAAGAATGATAATACTTATACATCATTTCAATCAAAATTTACACTGCTCGAAAAACGAGAACTACATTTTTTTGGTGGACGGAGGGAGTACAACTTAGTTCTTGTTTGCATGTTGTCTAGATTCACCATAATCCTCCTGTGTTGCAGTGGATTAATGTGAAATTTAGTTCTAAGTTTTACCCTAATATATATAGATTGAAGCGATCTTGACTATATCCAAACAAGACCTTACAAACATATTATTGAAGTCTCTCTTTTTTTTTTGCCTTAACAACCGTGCTCTCAATGGCCTTACTTTACCTCATGATGTCGTAACCCACTTCGGTATATAGACCAATACACATGGATTACTTTCTCATACACAATCAGCTACTAGTCCTGTCTGTCTCTCCAAGAAACGGTCACGTTGGGCGTTTTCTTGCGGACATCTACAGATCATATCTATGTTTTTTGCATGTCGTTGGCAACCGACTTACCGACAGGTATTATTAGCCAATGCAATTTCCCCCCTTTCTTAAGGCTAGGCAAACACATTTGGTACTTGTCCCTGTCCTACTACCCCTTGTGTCAAATGGGCTTTTCCTTAGGAGAATCTAGTATATAACATTACCCCCTTGTCCAACATTGGATGGGATGCTCGATTGCTCATGCGCAAGTAGTTATAGTGGCGCACAACAATGTTTACAAAAATACTGTATATTGGTTTTCTGAGACTTGTTAAAATCTATAAGGATAACATGCATGGGCACTGTTGCGGAGATCATCGCAGATGATTTTAAATTAAATGAGAGAAAGACTACCATAAATGAATGTTAATTATACGTTGCCCTCGATAACTAAATTCATATTAATGGATGATATGACTCACTAAAGTGAAAAAAATTCATAAAGAGACAGATAATCCCATGTTCTAGTGGATTGCTGATGTAAATACGTAGCTGGACATTGTACTGAGGTTTGCTTTTATAAGAAATATATATAGATTATAGATTCAGTCATTAAAAAAAAAGATGCAGTCATTCTTTATCTAAAAGCATGGATGCAGTATGCTATGCATTCAATATAGTCATAATAATTGGCGCTTTGAATATAATCGACCCGCTACTTTTTGTTACAAATATATTTGCAAACTATAACAATATAATGATTAATATTTTGATATAGAGCTACATGTACAATTTTCCAATATCCAAAGTTCCAAACTCAAAACTAAGATGTACTAATATCTATTCAATCTGTTTTGAATTATAAGACATTTTTGTTTTTTTAGATACATTGATTTTACATATCTAGATGTACTATTAAGTGAAAATCAAAAAACATGTATCTCGAAAAACTAAAATATTTTGATGTTCAGAATAGTAGAGTGAGGAATAATAGTTGGGAATGATCCGGTGCAGTGTAGACAACCAAATTACATGTACAATTTTCCAGTATCCAAAGTTCCAAATTCATTACAAAGATGTACTAATATCTCCTCTATCCATTCTGAATTATAAGATGTTTTGGTATTTTAGATACATTGATTTTATATATCTAGGTATAGTGTTACGTGTATAGCAAAAGCTATGTATTTCGAAAAGCTAAAATATTTTATAATTTAGAATGAAGTGAGTAATAAAAGTTTGGGATGATCCAGTACAGAGTGCAGACAACCAAATTAAGAGTAGTTGAACAGGTGTTTCGATAGGTTTCATTAGTCAACCTTTTAATGATCTTGACCATTGTCATGATCTGTTGAACTAATGGTCCTACTACACCAATGAACAAAATGAAAAAAAAAAGAAATGGAAAGGCGGTGGTGTCAATTTACAGTTGAATCTGTGAGGAAAATCAAGTTTTTTTTTTCTTGCCTAAACTGGTGCCGATTTGGCAAGTTTCCGAGCTGCTGCTTGTACCTTGTCGCTTTTTTGTCTCACCTCAGACATGATTGGCAACTTAAACCTGTCTTTCTCAACTACCCACATTGGCGGGGGCTACCAAATAAATATGAAATCCAACACGTACGAATGTGACACTTTCCCTGGAACTGGGAAAGGAGCAGAAACCTCCTGAACATGAAATCTTTATTCTCCCATTAGCATCATCCATCAACTGAACCCCACTATTGATACATAAGAAGATCATCATCATCATATCCACTGACCACTACAACAACTCGGTCTCGATCTCGATCAGTAGTAGTAGTATCTCCTCCAAACATATACTTACATATAGTATTCGTATCCAACAACCTAATTCGAATCCATGTCTCGTGGCAGAAAATCACGAAATTTAAACGAGCGTGTACTATTTGCAGTTGCTTGCATGCCAATGGCCAAACCGGCGCGCGCACTGGCATGGTTTCCCGTCCTCGACCAGTCCTCACCTCCTGGTGCGGTGGCACCTGATGCAGAGGAATACGAAACAGAGCAGCCTGTAGCCGACGACGAAGCCGAGCATGACGCCCAGGTTGGTCCACCGCATGCCCTCCCGCATCCCCTGCTGCCGCAGCAGCCCCGCGCCGTCGAGCACGCAGACGCCGCCGCCGGCCGAGGCGAGACACTCCCTGGCGCCACGCGCGCCGCCGTACTCGTTCACCACTAGTGCCTCGAACGGGTACTTGAACAGGCTGGCGTAGTGCATGAACAGCCAGTAGCGCGGGATGTTGTTGCTGGCCACGAAGTATCCGGAGAAGAGGAAGAAGCAGCCGATGAGGCCCGCGACGACGGAGTTCCCCACGATGTAGTTTGGCGCCAGCGCGCTGAGGCAGGCGACGAAGGAGTTGGCGGTGAGCATGACGAGCCAGACGACGAGCGCGAAGTAGGCGAAGGCGGCCGGGTCACGCGCCAGGCCCACGAGCCAGTACACGGGCGCCGCGTACAGCAGCGCCGCGGCGAGCAGGAACGGCAGGAACACGGCGGCGTTGGAGGCCACGTAGGAGGAGACGCGGTAGGCGCCGCGGGAGGTCTCCCGCTCCAGGATCCGGCGCTCGTGGAGGAACACGGGCAGCGCCTCGGTGGTGGAGGACAGCAGGTACGTGAGGTTGAAGGCGAAGAAGCCCAGGCGCGACTGTAGGTCCGTGGTGCCCAGGAAGATGCTGCCCAGGAACGCGCCGGCCAGCACCGACTGCGCCATCCTCGCCGCGCACAGCTGCGGCGTCCGCACCACCGTCTTGGCGAACCGCCCAGCCAGGATGCGCACCTCCGCCGCCGCCGAGTTGGCGTACCGTGTGGGCGCGGGAGGAGCCGGGCGTACCGGCGCGAGTTGGTTGATCGTGGTGACCGCTACTACGGTGGCGACGTCGGGCTTGAGGGAGTCGATGGTCTCCATGGCGTACTCGAGGACGTTGACGTGCGCAGGGATGGCATGGCCGGTGGCGAGGAGGCGTGACTGGAGGAAGTCGAGTGAGCCGTGGTGACGGACGGCTCCGTCGGCGAGGAGCACGACGCGGTCGATGAGCTCGAGGATGCGGAAGCCCGGCTGGTGGATGGTGAGCACGACGGTCTTGCTGTGGGTGGCGGCCATGTCTCTGAGCATCTTGACAATGTGGAGCGCGGAGCCGGAGTCGAGTCCCGACGTGGGCTCGTCCAGCAGCAGCACGGCGGGGTCGTGCACGAGGTCCATCCCGATGGACACCCGCCTCCGCTCGCCGCCGGACACGTCGGCGACCCTGGACGACGCGACGTGGGCGAGCCCGAGCTCCGCCATGAGCGCCCGCGCGCGGTCCTCCGCTGCGCCGGCGCCGGCTAGACCACCAGAGCCTCGAAGGCGCAGGCGCAGGCGCGCGCTGTACACGAGCGACTCCTCGACGGTGAGCGCCGGGAACAGCGCGTCGTCCTGCGGCACGTAGCCGGACACGCGGCGGAACCTGGCGGCGTCCATGGGAAGGCCGTTCACCAGCACCTCCCCGGCCGCCACCCGCGCCGGGTCCGCCGACCCGGCCAGCACGGACAGCAGCGTCGTCTTGCCCGCCCCGCTTGGCCCCACGATCGCCACCAGCTCCCCCGGCGGCGCCTCGCAGGTGACGCCGCGCAGCAGCAGCCTCTCCTCCTCCTTGTTATTATTCCCCCCGGCGCTGGCGGCGGAGGACCACGGGAAGAAGCGCGCGCACGGCGGGAGCACGTACGATAGCGCCCTTGTCTCGATGCGGTACCGCTGCCTCCGGCGGCCTCCGCCGCTGTCCTTGCCGCCGCCGCCGCCCTGCGACATCACCGTCGTCGTCGTCTCCATCGGAGACGCGAAAACCGAAAGGTATAAGCAGCACAGCGGCACAGGTGGTGGTACGTGGTCGGGGAGAAGCTGCTCGCAGAGGAGAGGGTGAGTGAGGTGAGGAGGGTTGAGCTACCCACACCAAACCTCGCCGCGGCTTATTATGTACTGCTCGGTGCTCGCTCTGTGGTCTGGGTTGCTGTTGCCGCGGGGGCGCGCACGCTCTTAACACCGGGCGGGGGGCGTGCGGGGAGGTGCGACGGTGTCGGGTCGGGAGGGTGGGCTGCTTGCTCTGCTCGCTGCGTGCCACCGCACGGGCGTTGTTTAGGGGTTGCTTGTGTCCCGGGTGGACGTGTCGGTTTGGGCCGGGGCCCAACGACCACCATGCTTGTGAGATGGGTGTACCGCGTTTTAATTTGTGAGACCCGCGAATTTGAAAAACCGCGCGAACTGACCGACCCCGAGTCTGACCCGAGTGACCACCGCCCACCAGCGGACTAGGCGACCGAGGGCACCTGGTGGACCGGACCCGGCGGATCCACAGGTGAAGTTAGGTGAGGATCTTCCTACCAAATTTGTTTGGTTTACATGTGAGTTATTGTATTATTATAACCACACACATACCCATCATGTTTGTCACATGGTCCACTCGTCAGCTACACATCCCCACCATGTTGTGGTGAAGATCATCCCTACCTAATTTGTTTCCTAACGCGCAGCAGTGTAACCTGCTGTAGGGGCTGCGTTTTTTCCCCCTACTATGGCGGTTGGTGCGTTCTTGGCTTCCCTTGCGAGGCAAAGCTACATCATCACGCGGCGAATGCTTTACCGCTCGGTCAGCAACCGGGAGGTAACACAGGTAGTCGTCAGTAACGTACGGTAACAGCAGCAGCCAGCAGAGGGAAGAGAAAATCATCGAGATGAGGAGGCAGAGAGCCGGGTAGCATCGCAGCGTTTCTGATGACCTGCACTTTGACCAGGCCGACTCGTCGCGCCCGGTTAGTTGGGGTTGGCCTCACTGCTCACTGTTCACTAGACTCACTACCCATGGGCCATGAGCCTGCCTGCCGTACGAGTTCAGACTCAAACTACTGCGCCACAAGGACACGGAGATGTAGAGCACGGCTCCTACTAGCTATCTACCTTTAGTTTCCAGCACATCATGCATCTTGTTGGAGGAAACAGACATATACGGAACACAGTTTTCGACCTATCTGAAGACTCAGGTTCCCAAAAAAAATTTAGCGCCAACACCAGACCTCTGGTACAAACCGGACATCCGGGAGGACCTCTGGTACTAGCAGCTCTCAAATTTTAGCTTAAAAAACTGAAATGCCCACAATTGTTAGCTCCAAACTCCAATTTCAATCATCTTGAACATTTCAAAAAGTTTATCCAGAGGGCTATCCTTCGCAACCAACTTTATTTTCAAAGACTTTCCCAAAACTTCTCAACTCCACCAAATGTGTTCTAACATGTTAAATGAGCTAGCATGCATGGCTTAAAATAATTAATTATAAAGTACCACCGGAGTGTTATAACAATCAATTGTCAAGTAACTCAGGGGTGTTACAGTCAGTAAGTACGTATACTAGTTTCCCACTTATCTTTTTTTTTTAGAATAACGTATACACTCACCCCTATGAGCACCTCTGAAGAACTGAGCCAGCAGATATCTCCTGGAATAAAATTCAGGAAACCACAAACCTGAAATTCGCTTCCATGGGGAATCGAACTCAGGACCTGTGAGGTGCTACTCGAGTGACTTAGCCAACCAGACTAAGGACCCTTTGTTACGTATGCAAATGCAAATTAAGACACACTTATTACTAGTTAATCACTTTTTTCAACAAGGTATGGTCCGCTGCTTTGATCTGTCAGAATCAAGGTAAAGGACCTTGTTCCACTTCGGGATGATTACCACCAATAATCAATGATCTCCAGTATTGGCTATCCGGATGCTCAGTTGATAGTCCGGGGATGGAAAGCCGGATGCTCAGTTGATTGTCCGGGGAGGATCTCGAAGTCGCTCTATTCGCTTCATCGTTTTGGTGGCTGAAAAGTCAGCTGATGCTGTTTTTGACTGTTTTCTGTTTCGTTGGCTGATAAACCAAGCTTAGCACCACACCCGCCAACTCAAACGGACGATATTTCCACAAGTCAATTTGATATTTTTTTAAACCAAGACGGGCTACAACTAAAACGTATTTGACCTCTGTCCTCAGATGAAAGATCAGCATCTCTGAATCATAAACCGTCTGTGATACATTTTGTAGAACAGATGGGCCTCAAAGACATGGGTCGCTGAAATATTTGAGACGGCTTATGGTAAGACGTGTCTCCAATGTTTCGTCATCACATACGGGTATATTGGACTAATATATGTCAGAGACGGTAAGCTGTTTACTAATATGTCAGGGAGGGTTCTTTAAGTGAGCTTTCTGTACTATTTAGGCAGTGAGGGTTGTTGAATTACCGTCTCTGGTGGACGCGTCTCCTTTGTCACTTTCTGGTTTAGTGAAGAACTCTTCATAATAATCTAGACCGCTTCACTGTGAGATTTGATCAGCTGATCCGCCAGCAGGGGGGCAGGGCACTACACAACAGTACGTCTACTACACTGAGTTTTGTTCATCAGCTCATGCATGTGACATCAAAAAAAAAAAGTAGCTGGGCTGTGCTTTTTCTTGAGGAGAATAGAGACAGACCGGAGCAGTCGCTCGATCAAGTGGCTCGCTTGGCCACGTACACTTCACCCTGCATGATGGTCGATGAAAGACCGCGGCAGCACAAAACCCGTACATGGTCCCTGCAAAATTGGCTAGATGGCCTTGCCTTGTTTCCCAAAACATGTTGGAGTACACCTGGTCAAACACCAACCGCACCTTGCTGCCGTGCAGGTGCAGGTACGTGCAGTACACGCCGCGGATCCTGGCCAACGTACAGCACGAAGAATCTGTTTTGCTCCGGTGAGATCGAGATGAATCGGAGATCGTAGTCTGAGCAGATGGACTGCAATTCGTTGCGGATGCATGCATCAGCCGTGATGGTGTACGTACGTACGTACGTATCACAGGGACAGGCTCAGCAAGTAGCAGGAGTGTACACGACAAACACAAAAGTGCTGGTAACGACGACTGCCAGTCCGAAGCCAACCGGTTCTAAAGCGTTTGCCGCGACGAGGGTTTAGTTAGTTAGTTCCTCAGAAGCGTGAGCTTTTGGAGAGCGTGCAAGACGGAGATCGAAACGAGAAGCTAAGGATGCAGTGCACGGCGCCTGCAAGCAACTACTGCATCTTTGTTAAAGCGGATGGTTGTTTGCCGACTGTTCTGTTCCAGCTGTCTAGAACAGAATTACGTACTTCTGTGTCCTCCGATCCTCCACATTTTCACCTGCAAGGCAAAGAGGGTCGTCGCCGGCCGGCAGTGCCCGCCAATGCATGGGTGTTTTAGGTCCTGTATGGTTCCCATAAGTCCCCTGATTTATAAGTCAGGTGACTTAAAATCAGTGACTTATAAGTCATGTTTGTTTGATTTTCAATAATTTATAAGCAGTCATGCAGGAAATGAGTTGGAGTGTGATCCCCAAACAAAAAAGATATGGTGTCATGAAAAAAATAGGTTAGAGTGTGGTTCCCAAACAAAAAAAGGTGTGGTCCTATGTGAAAAGGAGGTGACTTATAAGTTAGGGTGTTTGGCAAAATAAGTCACTTTTTTCACTTTTAGACTTATAAGTCACCTGACTTATAGAAACCAAACAGGGTCTTAAAATGCGCGGCGGGTGTGTGCGTTAGTTGTGGCTCAGGCAAGTTAAGCTATGGGAGACTATACGACATCTTGTGTGCCGCAGCGCAATGCTCAGACTTGCAGGCAATCTCTCGTGCAGCTGGACCTCCAAATGCAGATGCAGAGTGGAGTGTATTACTATAGATAAATAACTGTATGTATAATGTGAGCAGGTGACTGTGGTATCGTGCACGGTGCACCGGCCGGGTTTCGTCGTCGGAACGGCTCTGCCGGGTTTCATTTCTTCCAAGAAAAGAAACTCGCGGTTTCTTGGGCCTCTCAAGCATGGATGCCGAGTTTAATTTATCTGACGTTTTAATCGCCTGCGGTTGCACTTACAGCTGATATGCATGATGATGGATGGGAGCAAGTAGCAAGTAGCCCTGAAAGACTGATATATATGGTGCCACAGCCCAGTCTGAACTTTCAACAAGCGTCACATGTATATGGAGCAAAAACAAAGTATCAGCAAATAAGCACGGCATATTCCAATACACGTGCTCTGTTCAAAGATAGCATCAAGAATGTCCTGGTTCAAAGGTTTTAACATTTTGTATCGAGAAAATAAAATTTAAACTGCAAATTGCACCAGTTTTGAGGTCTGGCGATTGTAAATCAACTGTCATACAGCTACCTATGACAGTCCATGGCATAATCATCCTAACATACAGAAATTACAGTTCACCTGTAAGTTTCAGAGCAACATACAGATCTAACTTCTTGGGCTGTTGCAGTCCGCAAACTGTGTAAGGCCCTGTTTAGTTTCAACCAAAATCCAAAATTTCAACTAATTTTGGTTCCAAAATGCAAAATACAAAATATTTTGGTAGAGTGTTTAGTTCCATCCAAAATTTGTCTTCCAATGATGAGGATTATGAGAATGACACACAAACCAATGCAAAGATTCCCTTATTTTAGGCTCTTGAGTCCAAAATTCAAAATGGAGAATGAACCTCTTTTTGGGCCTGTTTAGTTTCATCCCAAAATCCAAAATCCAAAATGCCAACTATTTTGGATTCCAAAATCCAAAATGTAAAATATTCCAGGGGGTGTTTACTTTCAACCAAAATTTTGCTTATTTTGGATTCCAATGATGGAGATTGTGAGGGTGGCACACAAACCAATGTAAATTTTGGGTTATTTTGGCCTCTTGAGTCCAAAACCCAAAATAGGGAATAAACCACTTTTTACCAAATATTTTGGGTGGTGTTTAGTTCCATTTTGCAAAATGAAAAACCAAAACCCAAAATATTTTGGATTTCAAGGGGATCTAAACAGCCCCTTTGTCAAATATTTTGGGTGATGTTTAGTTCTATTTTGCAAAATGAAGAAAAAAAACCCAAAACATTTAGGATTTTATGGGGAACTAAACACCCCCTAAAGCTATTTTGGACGGTAGACCCTGATTCTGCAGCCTCTGCTTTATTCACATCCACAGACCTTGCAAAAGCCTTGAATATTTTAAAACGTCTAGCCTTCTCCGCTTCATCTTTGTATGCTCGCCCATACTCCTTAATCTTTGAACGCGTGAGAGAGATCTTGTATTTTTTTTGGAATTTGGAGGGGAAGTCCAAATTTCAAAAATTTATAAGAATCTCTCTCACATAGAATCTTTGAACGCATGCATATAGTATTAAATATAGGTAAAAAATTTAACCAATTGCACAAATTATCTGTAATTTGCGAGATGAATCTTTTAAACCTAGTTACTCCATGGTTGGACAATAATTACCAAATAAAAACAAAAGTGCTACAGTGTCTAGATTCCAAAAGATTTTGGATCTAAACACGTGTGACAACAAGCAGAAAACCAAATTTTGACAAGGTTATCATGCAACAACGTCCAAACATATCAATTGTTGACAGTAATTTCATCATGTTTTTACACCCTCAAAACCGTCAACAAAGGACCATTCCGGGAACCGAATAAGCAAAGAAGAAATGATTTGGTTCAAATAACTTGGTTCCACATGTACATGTCCTCTATTTGAATGTAGGCACAAAACGTCATAATTCGGGGCCCAACATGACATATTTCCAAGTATGGCAAATGTGCAAACCCAATACACCATCATGATGGACATTACCTCTAGAAGTTACCTGCAAAAGATGAGTTTATTTGGCCACAGAAGACGGTCGGCCGACCGCACTTTGGGCCCAATTTTGGACAGCAGAATCCACACCTATCAAGGAGGTCCCACGCCGAAGGGAAGGCCCAGAACTCTCTATAGGGGGTCGGCCGACCACCCTATGGGGCCACCAAGGCCTCCCATGTGTCCATGATCCAAGCACACCCTCTAGAGTGAAGATCCACCCTTGGATCTCCTCCATGCTTCTTCTCAACGGCTTTAGATCAAAGCACAAGGATACATGGGCCCACAAACTATCTCAGAAAAATACCAAACTTCGCCAAGGTGCCAATGACATGTGGGCCATGCTCCACACGAAAGATGGCCACCGACCGCTTGTGTGGGGACACCTTCTAGAAGGAAGGGGCAGGTCCCAACTACCAGAGGGTGGTCGGTCGACCATGCCCTGGTACCCAGAGTCTCCCCCAAGCTTTCCACCGCCTTCCTACATGCCTCCATACATCAACTTCATCTCCACCGTTGATCTAAGGTGATTACAATGACGGTTTGATCCTACGGTGGCTGATGGAGGTGGCGCGGATTGCTGATGTGGCACCGGAGTAGCCCCTACTCCACCTCTAGCTATAAATACGCCCTAGGTCTTCACTCTCACTCATGCCTCATTGGAGAAACTACTCCTTAGTATCTTAGCAGAGCTCTGTAGTAGTGCTATGCTAGTTGGAGGAGAGTAAGGAGAGCCTGGAGGAGAGCCGGGCCTGTCTGGCGTCTTCTCCGAGTTGTACCTCAACGGATGCGATTCTCTTGTAAGTTGAACACTTGTAAGAGATACATCTGAGTTCTTTATAGTATTTGATATTCTACTTCTGCCATAGCTGTTATACATCTTTTCGCGCTTGTTCATCGCTTTACTTTAAGTAGAGTGCTTTAGTCCTTAGTTGGGGTTAAAGTAGTAAGAATAGTGTAGACGTGGTGTCTATACTAGATCTTGCCTTTGTAACCCGCTTATCGCACAAGATGTTTGTGGATGCTAGTAGAAGGTGACAGCTCTATCTAGTCCTCGTATTCCACCACGTGTGTAAGATAAGTTCTTAAAAGGTAGGACATCAATACAACATGATGGCGCAGTCCGGTTAGAGTTTTGCCCTCTTTCTCATATATCCCATCGCCTCATGCAAGAGAAGGGATGATAAAGCCAGTATAACCAGCTATACCTTATTAGATATCTTTGCTATATAAAAACTCTCAACCCAGTTATCATAGTCTCCCTTGATCCATCATAGGACATATCCATAATCCTAGTTAACTCACTTCTCGTTCCTTGTGAAAAATACGATACATGGAATACTCCCGGTGAAAGCTACACTTGACAGCCGTATGCTTGCGGTCTTTTTCCGTTTGCCACCTTTGGTGTCAACAAGCTTTCTCGGGTCATTGCCGGGGAACCGTAGCTGTTTTAACTAGAACCCCTTGGTCCTATTATCCTTGTTTGATTTAAACATTTCCTTCCACATATACACCTATGGATCAAACACCTCTCTTTGAGTATGGTGCTCCAACGGATGCTAGGTTGGAGCCACCTAGTTCATCTCAAGCCGTATTGGCCGTTTCTTATGAGCTTCGTCCAAGTCTCATAGCGATGGTTCAGAACAAACCTTTTTTTGGGGACGAAGACGAAAATCCCTACACTCATCTACGTGACTTTGAACAATTGTTTTCATGTGTCCACATCCATGGGATGAGGCGAGGTACCCTTAAGTGGAAGCTATTTCCGTTTTCTTTGATGGGAATAGCCAAACGATGGTACCTTCGCCATGTAGATGATGCAAACGGAGAATGGGAAAAGTTACAATCCAAATTCTGCCTAGCTTTCTTCCCCACCTCTCGTGTTGTTCGTCTTAGAAAAGAGGTCATCAAGTTCTCACAAAAGGAGAAAGAACCTCTTGGTGCGGCTTGGGCCCGTCTCTTAGATCTAGCATCATCTGGCCCTAATCTTACTATAACCTAGCCAACCTTGTTACAACACTTTTATGGCGGTCTTAGCAAAGATTCTGCACAAATTCTTCACATGACTTCTAGGGGAGCCTTCTTGTGTTTACCCGTTAGTGAAGGGAAGAGTCTTCTTATGAAGATTCTTGAAAACACCCCCTACATTAACGTTTATAATGAAGGACCCATAGAAGGAGAAAAACCAGTCCCTGGAAAAGAAATCTCGATAGCCGAATCACCACCACTCCTATCCAAATATTCTGCCATCAATCTTGAACCACAAATACCGCAAATCTCGAAGGAAGAAGAAATCCAACATCTAAACCATTCATTCGAGTTCGAAGCTAACCTTTCTTATGATCTTGCTGGTTTTGGGAATGCCCAAAATGATCCTTTCCTAAAGATACCTTCTAAGAAACATCTTTATAGACCTCTCATGAAGGGATCTCTTCAAAAACCTCCCAAATCAACATCATCTTATGCCTAGACTTCATGCATGGCACATCAGGAAAAGTCTAGGATACCTCATAAAGGAATGTCGAGCGAGCTTGCAGAAGGAGAATTAAAGTGTTTAGAAGCCACAGCGATCTATCCCCTCCTTCTTTATGCCCACATTTGACTTATCTTACGAACCCATCCTTGATCCTGATGATCCCCCCTGTGTTCCTTCATTCAAGTCTTATGATGACCGACTTAATGACTCTGGGAATTCATTAAGACACCCGAGGCATGGAAGCCGTGAGAGCCATAAATCTAACCAAGAGGAGCATAGTCAACAGTTAGAACCTCTATCTACCGTTGTAAGTCAAGAATGGTTGGATGCGGCCAAATCCTCAAAAGAAGTCACTAAAATGCCCACACTTGTGAGGAGAATATCCTGTCAAGTGTTGGGCATTAATGGTGAAATTTGCTACGATCCTAGCCTCGGGATCAACATCGTTCCTCATTTCCATGTTCCAACACCATCAAAGGATCATCTATCCCAATCACAAAAACACCTTAGACTCCCCAATGGTCAAGTCCTTTATTGTTTAGGAGTCCTTCATGATGTTCTTGTGGTGGTTGATGATCTCAAGATCTTCCTAGATTTCTATATCTTTGACCTTCCTGGACTTTCCTTTCATCTCACCTTTATCGGAAGGCCAATCATGAGAATCTTGGAGAACACAATAGGAAATGAGAAGCTTGATCATAGAATAGGTGAAGATTATCTACCCATTTGGTCTTCCCGACCTCTCATCAAATGGTTAGAATCCAAACCAGTTCTTGATCCAAGGGGTGAGCTAATGTTAATCTTGCCAACAGCCACGACTCATTCAAGCCTTGATAATGACTTGAAATGTCATGAGAAAGAAAGTGCTCACGCACTCTTTGAAAGGGAGAATGATGTCAATGAGCATGAAAGTTATTCCCCGATCTTCCAATCAAATCCATGCTCAAATGAGAAATCTCCCAAATCAATCCTTCCCTCTACCATCACTACACACACGATCTACAACCCCTTCATCCTTCTTGTTTCGAAAATCTTTGCAAGGAGTGTTTGTCTATCATAAATTTTGCAAATCTCGTAGTGGTTTTGGTCTTGAGGATAGGTTCAAAAATATTGGAGTTGAAGGGGAAACTACTTCACCAACATGAGATACACTTGAAGGTTTCCCAAAGACAAGCTTGTGTCTTAAAAATAAGCACTTCCGGGAGATAACCCGATCCTTTTTCTTTTCTATTAAAGTTTGCTTATATAAAAAACTATTAATTAAAATTAATTAAATAATAATAATAAATAAATGAATTAAAATTAATTAAAAACTAATAATAAAACAAAAAAATAATAAATATATATATATATATATATTTATATATCCAGTTTCCCAAAATTCTAAAATGAATAAAATGACTTTAAGGGAATATTTGTGAAAGTGTTCCTTCAGGTATTTTTGTCACTAACCATTTCAGGTTTGAACAAAAAGAATGATGGAACAAAACACAAGGTAATTCAAACCAAACATCCTTCAATAATGAAGCACATTCAAAAGAAAATTTCGAATCCTAGACTTGGATTTGTTCATTATCAAATGTTGCAAAATCCAAGTGTGGGGGAGTGGATTTCTCTAGGAAATTCATGTCTTGCTTCTTTGTTTTATTTTGTTTGGTTGTCTCTACTTTGCTTTCTATTTATACCTTGCTCATCTTGCTAAGTCACAAAAACAATAAAAACTAAAAAGAAAAAAAATATTGCTCATCTGGTTCACCATTCATGCTCTTATCTTCTTAAGTGAATCTCTTTATGCCTTCATGCTTCCTGATTCTGTTATGAGTATGCTTTGGTTTGGGAGTAGTGATCATACTCCTATAAGCTCTTTAAATTAAGCATGATGCTTAGGTTAAATGGCCTTCCTTAATCAATTTAGACATGGTGTCAAGTTTGATTAGTGAACCAAAAGTTAACTTGTATGGAATTTGGTTGTGCTCTTGGACTAGCCAATGCATGATAACTTCAAAATTTTGGTGGTTAAGTCATGAGATCTTTCATTAGAGACAAGTCAAGGGTTGAGGTAGTAATTAAACAATCTTGCACATATTTGCCTCAACCTTGCCTAACCTTTAAAGAATTGGTGAACAATGATGGAACATCTCTTTCTGTGCTAAAATTGTTAAAGCCAACTTTTCTATAGCATAGAAGACGCCCTTCATTTCTATGACAACATTGCCCTTGCTTCAAATTATTTGTGCATTCCTTCGGGTATGTGTTGTCCACTAATCTTTCGCAGAAGAGAAGCAATGAATGGAGGAAAGGGTCTGAGTACAACACGGTGATTCACAGGAGAAAGACCATTCGTCATCATCAATGACGTGACACATGGAATCGTCACGCTTCAAGATTACGGCTGCGACACCTTTAAAGGTAAATGGTCAATGTCTTAAAGTTTTTCATGAACATGAATCACCTGAGCATGAAATTGACATGATATATTTTGTCCTTAATCCAATTGAGAACTAAAATCTACATGTTTTAATTTTTGTTCATTTTTCATGTTTGAACCTAGAATTAGCATGTACCTAGCCTTGTCACCTCCCACACAAAATTTGGGCCCATTTGGCCCCAATAGGCGGTCGGTCGACCGTCTCTAGAGGCTCCTCAGCCCGACGTTGTACGACCTGCCTAACCTGACCCGTGAGACCTCCAATCTAGGCTTGGTCGATCCAACCCTTCCAAAAAGCGGTCGGCTGACCGTGTATTTGTCCCTCCAGCCATGCATGTTGCTCCTGAGCATTGGACCAATATCCCTATCCTATTTCCGGCACGATCCAAGTGAAAATAGAGGCGAAGGACGTTGGATTCTCTCTTCTTAACCTCTCCCTCTCTTTCTTCCTCCTCTTACCATGTTCTTCTTCACCACTAGTAGAAATTCCATCTCCTCTTGCTTCCCTTCTCACCTTCCTTGACCTCACTATGGTTCCACCAAGAAGAAGAGCGATATGGAAAAGTTTCTACGTGTTGTTGCCTAAGAAAGCATTACCAACTTAGAAGAAAGGGGTTCTAAAGAGAGAATGACGCGTCTAGGTCTTGAAGATAGCTTTAATGATCTTCGCATTACCACTAATGCAAAGTTCAAGCGCTTATCCACAACCATTGAGGGAGAGGATCTCTTTGCCCCTCCTTCTCCTTAGTAATCCTCTAAGACCATCAGCACTACCTGCCTCATGGCCCTGATAGAAGAGAGCATGAAGAGATGCTTGTCATCCCTTATGCTAAGGCCATAGGACCTCCTCTCTCCATTTTCTTGTAGCTCTTGTCAAGCCGGCAAACAAGTTGGTAACACTCATCCAAAGAAGGGCATGATGAGCACTAGTAGAGCATTTGAGTTATTGCACATGGATCTATTTGAACCAACAACATACACTAGTATTGGAGGCAACAAGTATGGATTTGTCATAGTGGATGATCTTACAAGATATACTTGGGTACTCTTTCTCAATAATAAGAGTGATACATTTGCCATATTTAAGTCTTTTGTCAAGAGATGTCACAATGAGTTTGAAACAACCATCAAGAAAGTAAGAAGTGACAATGGAAGTGAATTCAAGAATACAAGAGTTTAGGAACTATGTGATGAGCTTGGAATCAAACATCAACTCTCGGCCAAGTACACTCCACAATCAAATGGACTTATTGAGAGTAAGAATAGAACATTAATTGATATGACAAGGTCTATGCTTAGTGAGTACAATGTGAGTCAATCCTTTTGGGACAAAGCTATCAACACCGCTTGCTACTCTAGCAATCGGTTATATTGTTACCCATTGATGGAAAAGACTCCATATGAGCTATTTAATGGAAGAAAGCCCAACATTGCATACTTTAGAGTCTTTGGATGCAAATGCTACATATTGAAGAAAGGCACAAGACTTGGAAAGTTTGACAAGAAGTGTGATGAAGGGTTCCTACTTGGTTACTCAACCACAAGCAAAGCCTATAGAGTGTGGAATTCGGCTAGTGGTATACTTGACGAGGTTCATTATGTTGAGTTCGATGAAACCAATGGCTCTCAAGTTGAAAATGAGAACCTGGAATATGTGAGTGGTCCTCAATTGGCAAATGCTATGAAGAGCATGGATATTGGTGATATTAGGCCAAGACAAGTGATTGATATTGAAGATGACAAAGATCAAGTGCTCAACTCACCTCAAGTCCAAGCTAGTAGCTCTCAAGTGCAAGATCAACAAGTTGCTAGTTCATCTCAACCAAGATCAAGCAATCAAGTTCCTATCCTCCAACCAATCAACATTGCTAGAGATCACCCCATTGATCAAATAGTTGGTGACATTACAAGTGGTGTTCAAACAAGATCAAGATTGACATCCTTTTGTGAACACTACTCCTTTGTATCATCCATAGAGCCAACAAAGATTGATGAAACCCTACAAGATGTTGATTCGGTCAATGCTATGCATGAAGAGCTCAATAATTTCACTAGGAACCAAGTTTGGGAACTAGTTGAAAGACCCAATAACTACAATGTGATTGGCACAAGATGGGTATTTAGAAACAAGCAAGACCAAGATGGTATAGTTGTGAGGAACAAAGCAAGATTGATAGCTCAAGGATACACTCAAGTTGAGGGTCTTGACTTTGGAGAAACTTATGCACCAGTTGCAAGATTAGAGGCAATAAGAATTCTATTGGCCTATGCATGTGCACACAACATCAAGCTATACCAAATGGATGTGAAGAGTGCTTTATTGAATGAATATATCAATAAGCTAGTATATGTTGAGCAACCTCTCAGTTTTGAAGATGACAAGAATCCCAACCATGTGTACAAGTTGAGGAAGGCTTTATATGGTTTGAAGCAAGCATCTAGAGCATGGTATTAAAGATTGATGGACTTCCTTCTATCTAAAGGGTTCAGTATGGGGAAGGTTGATACTACTCTCTTCACCAAGAAGCTTGGTAAGGATCTATTTGTGCTCCAAATCTATGTTGATGATATCATATTCGGTTCAACCAATCAAGATTTTTGTGAAGAATTTGGTAAGATGATGGCAAATGAGTTTGAAATGTCAATGATTGGTGAACTTAGCTACTTCCTTGGTCTTCAAATCAAGCAATTGAAAAATGACACCTTTGTGAGTCAAGGCAAGTACATCAATGATATGATGAAGAAGTTTGGCTTAGAAGATTCAAAAGGCATTAACACTTCAATGGGCACTAATGGACACTTGGATAGTGATGCTAGTGGCAACATGGTGGATCAAAAGTTGTATCGGTCTATGATTGGAAGCTTACTCTATGTGACCGCTTCTAGGCCGGATGTGATGTTTAGTGTATGCATGTGTTCAAGATTCCAAGCCTCTCCAAGAGAAAGTCACCTGAAGGCTACAAAGAGAATATTGAGGTACTTGAAGCATACACAAGATGTTGGATTGTGGTATCCCAAGGGGTCAAACTTTGAGCTACTTGGATATTCGGACTCCGACTATGCGGGATGCAAGATTGATAGAAAGAGCACATCAGGCACATGTCAAATGCTAGGCATGTCACTTGTATCTTGGTCATCAAAGAAGCAAAATAGTGTTGCACTCTCTACGGCCGAAGCCGAATACATAAGTGTGGGTAGTTGTTGTGCTCAATTGCTTTGGATGAAAGCAACTTTGAATGACTATGGAATCAATTTCAAGCAAGTACCATTGCTATGTGACAATGAAAGTGCGGTGAAGCTCACCAACAATCTGGTTTAACATTCAAGAACCAAGCACATTGATGTGAGGCACCACGTCATAAGAGACCATCAACTTAAGGGTGATATCAAAATCACAAGTGTTGGCACCGATGATCAACTTGCTGACATATTCACCAAACCACTTGATGAGAAGAGGTTTTGCAAGCTAAGAAATGAGTTGAACATTCTTGACTTCTCAAATATGTGTTGATGCACCCCCCATATATGACATGCCTCTCCTTCAAGCTATGCAAGGTACAAGTTGATTGACATGTCATTCATCCTTATTAGGACTTGTTAGTGCATCTAGACATCAATTCATTAGGCTCATTCATGAAAATCAAATATTTTGATGCTTATATGGTACCACTATTGCATCTATGCTTGGCTTGATCTAGTGGTAGCATATGACATATTTGTGGGCTTGCAATCCTAGTGTTTGATCTAGATCATGAACTTTAAATGTTTAGCTCAACATGGGCAAGATAATCATTCTAGGATGTGTGAACAATCTTGTCCATGGTTTAAACCGAGTTAGATAGCTTGGGGCAAGTAATCTAGATTGAACCACAACTAAGCTTCTCTCCAATAATCAAACCTTTGAGCACATCTTTTATGATAATAGATGACAAAGGGGAGAAGTTAGGTTAGTAAGGTAGTAAGACAAAAAAATATTTTTTGAACATTTTGAAAATGAAAGCACATAAGTAGGGGGAGCAAGCCTATGAATAAAGTTGTTGCATATCTTTGTACATTCATAAGTGCTTGCTTTACATATGGTCTTATATTCATGATATGCTTGTGTGGTGATTGCTAGAAACACAATCTCTTGGTGCTTGAAGAACTAGCATGATTAGGTCTTGAGTTTTTTATGTGATATCTAGTTCTCTCAAAGTGTTTCTAAGTTGCTTTTCAAGTGGTTTCTAGGCATTCATGGTGCTAAGGATGGTTAATATTGCACTCCAATTGGTATCACGCTTCAAAGGTCCATCCTACACACCTTAGCATCATTTGGTAGCATTTACTCTCCCACAATTCTTATTCATGCATATGTGATCAAAATGAACCAAACTCATATATCACATATGTAGGGGAGCTAATAATACCAAAGTTAAAATTTTCATCATATATATTCTTTTATGAAAGATTGTCATCAATTACCAAAAATGGGGAGATTGAAAAGACCTTGTTTGGTTTTGGTTAATTGATGAAAGCTATGGACTAACCCTTGAACTAAGTGTATGATTAAGACAGTGTGGTTCACCTTGGTACATGGAGCTAGATGGTTGACCATGATGAATCAAGTGCTCCATGGACTAAGGAAAAGAAGAAAGAGAAAAACAAAAATGGGCTCAAGGCAAAGGTATACTTGTTGCCCCCAACTCACTCTCTTCACTCTTGTTGCATACTTGTGAGAGTTTGAGTGATCCAAGTGCTTTGATCATTGCATTGCATCTTAGTGGCACTTGGTCATCGTCATCGTCACGTGTTTTCTTGTTATTCTTGGTGTTTGCCAACACCTAGACGGCTTGGCGATTGTGGAGAAGCTTTGACGCAATTGGTGATTGTTTGCGGCCGACTTCGGTGATTGTGAGAGGGCTTGTACCCACCTCGGCGGAGAGCCAAAGGGTAACTCTAGTGGATTGCTCGTGTCATTGAGTTACTCTCATTTGGGTGGATTCTTGTGGCGCCCGAGTTAGTGGGCTAGGCTTGTCATTGCCTATTAGTCACCGAATCACCACTTGAGTAGTCGACACAACGGGGACTAGCTTGGTGGCAACCAAGTGAACCTCGGGAGAAAAATCATTGTGTTCATCTTGTCTCCCGGCTACTCATTGGTATTCATTGTGATTGGTTCATCCTATTGACATCCATACATCACAAGATATTGGTATAACAATCATCTCCTCTCTTGTATTTAATTCTTTCATATCTTGTCTAGTTAGCTTGCTAGTTAGATTCTTTGGTAGTTGTTCTTGCTAGCTTATGCTAAGTGTTTTAGGTTCTTGCTATTGATTGACAAACACTTAGCTAACTAGAATTGCATCGGATAGGTGGCTTTGCACTCCAAGTAGAGCTAGAGTAAAAAGCTTCGCTTAAGTGTTATCTAACCTTTTGCTCTAGTGATTTGTAGAATTTTTATTAGGCTATTCACCCCCTTCTAGCCATTTAGGACCTTTCACTACCAGACCTTGACTAAATTTTATCGCTTTATAGTTCCTCTCTACCTAGTTATCATAGACTCCTTTGTATCATCATAGGACAACCTTGAGCCTATTGTTGTATCTCTCTTTTTTCTTTTCCAAATATAGAGCACTTGATCCACACATTGTGGTCGTCACCATCTTCATGATCACCATCTAACTCCATCACTTGGATTGGACCACCCTAACTTATGTACACACTTAAGCACATGGTTAGTACAATTGATTTCATCAATCATCCAAAACCAAACTAGACCTTTCGCCAAGGTCCATGTAAGATCAGATAAAAAAGTAGATGCTCTAGAAGTGTCATAAGGTGTGTTTGGATCCTAGGCTAGAAAAGTAATAGCCTCACTAACCTAGTCACAATGCTTGGTAATAAAAAAGATAGCTTTTGGTGTCAACCTTTCTCCACTCGCCTAGAAAAGCATCGCTCTTGAGGGAGAGTTGATTCAGCTCGCCTTGAACGGCAAAAAATGAGTGAAACGATCTCATTCGCACCAACCTCCACTTTTCCCGTCCATACCACCATGTTCCTTAGCATAACCTCATAAATCTAGCCAGATCTCACTTTGTTTGCACGTGCCATAACCTTCTCCCAGTAGCTCCATGGGTTCTCTCCAATTTGAGTTTAGTTTAGATCAAACTTTATCGTAAGTATACATATTTTATGTTTTTCTGTAGGAGTAGCAAAAATAATGGACCCCTTCTACACAATGAATCTATACATATATATAATAATAATAATAATAATAATAATAATAATAATAATAATAATAATAATAATAATAATAATAATAATAATAAAGAGGTAAAATTTTAGCCTATTTTTTATCTAAAATTTTATTCGTCTGTCCGGCACATTCCATCACGACATTTGCGGCCCAATCCAACATCCGGACAAACAATTTATTGCACCCCTCATCCATAGCTGAACCAACCAGCCGGTCACAGCCGTCGGCCCAACACACCACGTGGCCCAGCCATCCACCTAGTTAAAAACAAAAACACCAAAACTTATTTTGCCATGCACAAGACTTGAAACATGGACCTCCACCCTCACAACTTCAACACTTACCACCAAACCACATAGGTTTTATGACAATCATTGAACTTTTCTTTCTTTATTGTTCTAACAACTTTAAACTTTTCAAACGGTAACAACCTCAAGGTGGGCACGACAAATAAATAAATTTGTTTACTTAGAGGAAATGGACAGTGTCTTTGATTCAGATTTATACAAGTTTGATGAATAGCACTTATCTAACCTGATACGTAATTCAATTTTAAAATATATTAGGTAGTGTATGTGACTCAGACTTAAAAACATAAAAGTTTAAATACCTCTTGTCTAGCATGATACAAAGTTTATTTTCAAAACTTATTAGGTCGTGCATGTCACCGGACTCGGAAACCAACGGTCTTTGAACTAGGCTCACGACCAAGATAAATATATTATATTTTTCGTGACCGATTTCACCAATGTCCGCATATTTTTATTAACATTCGATTTTTTTTTCCGTTGTCTAGCATGATACAAAGTTCATTTTCAAAACTTATTAGGTCGTGCATGTCACCGGACTCGGAAACCAACGGTCTTTGAACTAGGCTCACGACCAAGATAAATATATTATATTTTTCGTGACCGATTTCACCAATGTCCACATATTTTCATTAACATTCGATTTTTTTTCGGTTGCAACGCCCATGTACATTTGCTAGTAGTATTTTAATTAGGCAATGGCTATTCTGGGTGTATTTTATACTTATGCACTTATGAACAATTAGATGTTGTGTCTGTTTTCATGTATATCAACGCTAAACTATAAAGAGAAATGCAATAGCGAGGTCGACAAACTATATACACGCAACCAAACGATGGTGCTAGCTGGGGGAACCAATCATGGTGTAGTGGCAAGGTTGACCTTACTAAAACTGGCACAAGCTTGCCCACTATATCCCAGCTCAGCAAGACTACCAAACACTGCATAAGCTACATATTATGGGTTTGTTTGGAACTGCTTCGCTCCACGTTTTTCAGCTCTGCTCTATGTTTTTTAGTCAAACGGTTTCAGCTCCACACACACAGCTCCAGAAAAAAAAAAGTAGAGTTGTGAGAGCATGTAAAGAGGTGCTCCACAAAAACATGGAGTTCATGAAGCTGTTCTACGGTGGAGTTTGTGGAGTAGAGTTCGTGGAGCAGTCCCAAACAAGCCCGTTTAAAGAGAGAAAATATGGTCATGTTAAGAGAGGGAAGAACTAAAAGTGACGCATAATGAAAGAAAAAAGTTTTCTTAAACAAGTAGTGGTTATTTACATAGTGTGAATAGTAATGTTAATATTTCTTAGTCTATATAAACTATTTTATTTATAAAATAAAAAAAATATTGGGAGTGTTAGGCTCCATTGCTCATGCCCATGGATTTTTTTTCTGCTTCTCCCCTGGAAAAACCGATTAAAAAACAAAAACACACCCGTAAAGTAATGGGAAAAACCAGACACGCGTTGCCACCGACCGATCAGGCGACCCCCCTCCAAGAGGAAAATCCACCACCGCGCCCGGGGCCTCCCAGATCTCGTCGGAGGCAGCGGCAGCGGCGGCGGTAGGGGGCGATGGCGCTCAACATGAAGACCCTGACGCAGGCGCTGGCGAAGGCGTCGGCAGTGATCGAGAAGACGGTGTCCACGACGGTGCAGGAGGTGACGGGCCCGCGCCCGCTGCAGGACTACGAGCTGCTGGACCAGGCCGGGTCCGGCGGACCGGGGCTCGCGTGGCGGATCTACACGGCGCGACCCGGGATGGCGCCCCCTCGGCGCCTTACCCCGTCGTCTCTGTCTGGGTGCTCGACAAGCGCGCCCTCGCCGAGGCGCGGGCGCGGGCAGGTCTGTCGAAGGCGGCCGAGGATGCCTTCCTCGACCTCGTCCGCGCCGACGCGGCGCGGCTCGTGCGCTTGCGCCACCCGGGCGTGCTCCACGTCGTGCAGGCGCTCGACGAGACCAAGGCCGCCATGGCCATGGCCACCGAGCCCGTATTCGCCTCCGTAGCTAACGCGCTCGGGTGCCTTGACAATGTTGGCAAGGTACCCAAGGAGCTCAAGGGCATGGTACGACTTTGACATCTCGTGTTTTTTTTTTAATTAATTCTGCGTGTCTGTGTATGCACTACCTAGCATCGACCTTAGGCAATTAATTTACTGCTAGAAAGGCTACAAGACTGAAGGATAAAAGTTTGGTTTTGCTTTCTTACTTCTTTTTGGCATTCAAAACTGGCAAGCGAGATTAGTGTTGGTACGGGAGTGGAAAACTGGCGATTGTTTCTAGTTTTAGCTGTTCATGCCATTATATGATTCACAAACATTATATAGAATTACAGAGGCATGATCTAAGAAGATATCGTTTATAAGTTTCTAAAATGCAGCATCTTTTTTTTTTCGAAAACAGCATTTGGCAGTGTCAACCAATAGCCACAAAATGAGTGTAATTTTTGTGCTTTTATAATTTTGCAACGAACCTTCCTTAAAAATTGGCATCCTTGTTGGACCGATGTGTCAAAACTAAGTCGATTTGACTTTTTTGGTACATAGAATTTGCTAACATACAGTAAATCTAGATGCATAGCAAAATGGATGTACCAAAAAAAAGTCAAAGTGACTTATAATTTGGAATGGATGGAGTAAGTTATACACCACTGATTTGTAAAAAACTTCTGAGACTATCTGACCTCACTTGTTACATTGCCCCTGCTACTGGCGTTTGGTAGGACTTTAGATAATCATAATTGTATCCAAACATGAGGTTTGGCTGAGATTCTTGCGATTTTTTGACTGTAAAACTTATAGTTTACTATCTTGTGTCCTTTAGAGTTGGAACTTCTCAGGTCATATAAGTGGTGATTGGTGCCTGGGATTAAATGTTCCTTGTATTTCTGTGTATCAAGTGGTGCCTTAGTCATGACAATTGTTTGGATAGCCAAATTATGATTACATTTTTCAGCTCATCAATTTGCTAATTTCTTTCTTGCGTTTCAGGAAATGGGGCTACTTGAGATTAAACATGGACTGCTACAAGTTGCAGAGACATTGGATTTTCTTCATAACAATGCACATCTTGCCCATCGAGCCATATCGCCTGAGGTTACTATGCATCACCATTCTTCTGCCTTATAATTTTCTGCTTGTTCTTTTTCTGTTATTGATATAATTGATTTGCTCTGTCCCTTTTCCTATTACAATCTCAAAGTTTTTGTGTTCTCTTGTCACTTGAACGTAGTATCCTGCTGCCTTTGCCGAAGTCCCCCTCAGTGATCCTAAGGTCACTCTGTGATTTAGGCTTGCTATGTGGTATATGATGCTTTTTTTTTTGTACTTGCACTTAGTTGCTGAAAAACTCAATGCTTTGTTGGGCATAATTTTTTTTTTGCTCAAATTTCAAATCGGTTTGTTTACATTCTTTGTATGTTGCTCTCTGAACTGATGGCTTAGCACAACATGGTATTTAATATATCTGCAGAATACCTAATGAGTTTCACATTACTTGCTTGTTATCCATTACACCAACATTGAGGTCTGCACTAATGTACTGTACTAATCTATCTTCTTTTGCAGACGGTCTTTATAACTTCTAACGGATCTTGGAAGCTTGGTGGGTTTGGTTTTGCTCTTTCGGTTGATCAAGCCACAGGTGGTTTGACTTCATCACAGCTATTCCATTATTCGGTTAGTAAGTAATATATGTTTAGTTTGGCATTTTTTTTGGTGGCTTTAATTTGCAGATTCTGTTACCATATTTTGGGAACATTGACTAATCTGTATTGTCCCTTCAAAGCTTGCTGTAGTTCCACATTATTTTCTAAATTGTCGTGTAGTTCTACATGATACATATTTTTCTGGCATAGAGTTTCTTCTAGACATGAACTGATATTTCCATATCAGCTTTTAAAATATACCACTACTGTAATGTGGCGATTGCATGTAGCGCATTGCTACTGCTGGGATTTGTAACGGCATATACAATGTGCACCACAAGCCTATGCTAGTCATTATTAGACCGCTCCATGGTTAAGTTTATTAATGGACAACTAAGCATATTTAGTGCTTGATTATACCCATGGCTCAGTACTTTAGTGACATCTTCTGTGATTGGTGACTTTATGATCTGTTTTTGTGAATCCTGCTTATTTTTGCGTTCCAATGCTCTAAACTGTTGCCAATTTATCTGCTTGGTTTCTTTCAAGGACTATGATGTTGAGGATACAGCTTTACCTCTTCAACCATCATTGAACTATACTGCACCAGAATTGGTCCGAAGTGGAGATTCTAAAGTTGGCTCTGCATGCGACATGTTTAGCTTTGGATGTCTAGCTTACCATCTGGTTGCTCGTAGACCACTTCTGGATTGCCATAACAATGTTAAAATGGTATGTTTTAAAATCTGATCGATGACATTTACCCAATATAGATTTGTTCTTTTAGCATCAATGGTCTAAACTGTATATTTTACACTTTCTTTGCTTCACTTTTGCAAGTAGACCATCTTGTACGGGTTGTATCCACATTCTACAGCACCTATTCTAATGTTTCCCCCCTATTCTTGCAGTACATGAATGCCTTGACATATTTAACAAGTGAAGCCTTTTCTAATATTCCTTCTGATTTGGTATCGGACTTGCAAAGGATGCTATCATTGGATGCAGTATCGCGTCCTAGTGCTATGGCCTTTACAGGTGTGTAAGACCTTTCTTTCCTTCATTTAAGGGAAAACCAACGGAGACTTTGTATTGGCCACTGGTGGGGTAAATCATGACCACCACTGATAGTTTCATGAAATGGTTTTTAAAGTGCACTTTTTATGCAGGTTCTTCTTTCTTCCGGGATGATACGAGGCTGCGCGCTCTTCGTTTCCTTGACCATTTGCTTGTATGTATTTGTTATTCCCTTCAGTTTACTTTCCTGGATAAGTTCAAATGTTGCAATCTGGTGTGCTTCTTTGCTGTCTGAAAATCACCTTTGACTAAATTGTTTGAGTTATACCTGTCAACACAGCTGCAAGAGTATTGCCTGCTTGACTAGAGAATGAAACGATACAATTTGGTACCTAAAAATGGTCCTAATTTTTAAGATATCATTCCTTTCAGGAGAGAGATAATATGCAGAAGACAGAGTTTTTGAAGGCATTATCAGATATGTGGAAGGATTTCGATTCCAGAGTTCTTCGATATAAAGTATGTTCAGTACTGCAATCCATTCAGTCTTCTTCTGATCAATGCTACCCCATGGGTCTATTCTCTGGGAGCATCATTTTGTTATGTGTCACTTCATTGCTGAAACATGCATATGTTAAATTAAACTGATACATCTACCCAGATACCGTAATGTTTGGTTGCTATTAGCATGTGGTACTCCCTGTATGAGTGTATGGAGAGTTGGAAATAAATAAAAGAATATCTAAACCTCAATTTCTAGATCTTAAATTGTCACAATATGAATCAGTTCTCTGGTTGACCCATTCTGACATTGTGATTCTGTTTTTTCCTGTCTGTGCCTTTAAAACTGTTTTGTCCAGGAAAAAGAACAGCCTTATTACCTTATATTTATTTGATCCATTGGTTATTTCAAAAAGCTGACTCACACTTTGCAACCAGGTTCTTCCTCCTCTTTGTGCTGAGTTACGCAACATGGTTATGCAGCCAATGATTTTGCCTATGGTTCTAACGATAGCAGAATCTCAGGTTATTTCTTCTGTTTCTCATTTGTATCCATTTTAATGCATGAATGGAGTTTCTGTCCATTCAAAGAATATTATGGAATCCCATCCTTGTATCTATTTTGAACGCTAGTGCTTTCCATGTAAAATATGCATATCACTGTAGTAAAGTCCTAAGTACATGCGGTTTATGTCATTCTATGTGCAAGATCCACAACTAGAATTGAATACTGTAATCTCTTGTCTGTAGGTTTTTTGAAGCAAAATGCATTTCTGGATATGTTATGTACTGACCTTTTTTATGTAACTATTCTGAAAGGCCTTTACTTTTGGCTCTTTTACAGGATAAAGGGGATTTTGAACTCGCAACACTGCCTGCGCTTGTTCCAGTGTTTACTTCAGCATCAGGTGAAACTCTACTTTTGCTTGTGAAGCATGCAGATCTCATCATTAACAAGGTAATTAGGGTTACTTGTGAAATACCAATAGATTATATTATTCCTTCGTGTTATCTATGTGACTGAATGGAATGGTACCCTTAATCCACATATGATTGTTGTTAACATGTATATTAATTAGTAGTTTTTTCTGCATGGCGCTTTTTGACCAGGATATTTCTTTTGTGCAGGCCACACAGGAACATTTGATATCACATGTTCTTCCAATGCTAGTCCGGGCTTATGATGATAATGATCCCCGGTTACAGGAAGAAGTTCTGCGTCGAACAGTACCACTGTCTCGTCAACTTGACACCAAGGTTACTGTTTTATACTATACTAAAGAATGAAGATTAATCATTTGATTGACCAGTACAAAAATGACACCCCCTTTTTTTAAGACTGTTTGAACTCAGTTGACCAATAGGCATGCATGTTGTGTTCATGTAATAAATGTTTTTCTTATGCAGCTAGTCAAACAGGCCGTGCTTCCTCGTGTACATGGATTAGCTCTAAAGACCACAGTTGCGGCGGTATGCACATTATATACTTTAGTCTATTACATTTGGCAATGTACTTATTATCTGTAATCATATGAGCACACATTAAAGCATTGGAATACTTAACTTTTATAAAATGGAATGCTACTCCCTCTTGTGTTCTAGCAGGCTCATACGAGAAAAGGAAAGGATAGGATCCCTTTAAGACTGAATGCTTGTTTTCTTATGTAATTATGAACTTTCATTCTGCTTGTTACTTTCTTGTGTCTCTGGTCTGCTCTTATACCTATCTTGCTGATGGCTGAAGGCCCTAAGTTTAGTAATGTTGTATAATAGGTGTTCATTAAAGTAGTTGTGCTTTACATTTTGTTTTTTCCTAAGTAATATTAGCAACGTCTAGCTTTTTCTCAAAAGCTAAAAGGCAAGTTTTACAGAACAGCGATTAGACCTGCTATGCTTTATGTTCGAATGGAGCAGAATGTTGGCCTACAAAAAGACGGCATGTCCAACAACTGAGTGTTGCAGAAATGCATATGCTGCGCTAGTTTTGTGGTCACACAAGAATGGACTGAGTTCGGAATGATGATATACAGGGTCGTCTATGGGTAGCACCAATTGAAGAAAAGCTTGTCCAACTCCAACATCGGTTGAGGTGGTTTGGTCATGTCCAAAGGAGACCTTTTGTGGAGTCCTAAGTCAAGATAATAACGTGGGGAGAGGTAGAGGAAGACTGAAATTGACATGGGGGGAGGCGATATAAAGAGATTTGAAAGGTTGGGATATACCTATGTTTGGACAGGAGTGCTTGGAAAGCAGCTATTGACGTGCCTGAACCGTGACTAGGGGCTCCTGTTGGGTTTCAACCATAGCCGCGAGAATTCTGGGTCGACCAGGTCAAGGGACGGGGCCGAGGGACGCGGAACAACACTTGACAAAAATGTGGTGCGCGGTTCATGGCTTCGTCCCCGAACCCTGTGACAATGGTTTCAACTCTAGCCTGCCTCAATTTGCTTGGGACTGAAAGGCTTTTACCAATGTATAGTGATATTTCAGTTAACCTTAATTCTAATTCTTTTTTGTTGAATAAGATTAACATTTTAGAATTCCATTGTTGCATTGTTCTCTCTATCTCACGTTTTTTCTCTATCTACTCATTGCTTTGCGAATATTTGCTGCTTTTTCTTATGTGTAGTGCTGTACTTGTGCGCTCCTGCCTCACTGTTAGGAATACATCATTCTGTATTTTGTACTGTAACTTATCTTATGTTGCTTTCTTATGTTCTTAACTGTACCGGCAATATAGGTGCGTGTGAATGCGTTGCGATGTTTAGGAGATCTTGTGCCATCCCTGGACAAAGAAGGTATACTGAGTATCTTGGAGACTGTTCGGCGTTGCACAGCTGTTGACCATACTGCGCCAACTCTCATGTGCACACTTGGTGTTGCTAATGCAATCTATAAAAAAGTTAGTTCTTGTCATCTTGACATGTTCTTTTTTACCATACCTGAATTATGAGTGTTTTTCCCATGCCATGATTTACCTCAGTAATACTCAATTTACTCTCGTCATTGATCCAGTGCGGTGTTGAGTTTGCTGCGGAATATGTGATTCCTCTCATCTTCCCATTGCTCACAGCACATCAATTGAATGTACAACAATTTGCCAAGTATATGTTATTTGTCAAGGACATTACAAGGTATCATTTATCCTGCATCACTCTCCACGTGTCCATCAATGTGTCAACTAAACTAGTATCTATTTCTACAGCAAGATTGAAGAGAAACGTGGTGTGACTGTTACAGATAATGGGAATACAGAGGTAAAAGCATCACCTTCATTGGCAAATGGGATCCATTCTGAACCTATGTCAGGACAAATACCAGCTGCAAAGAGCAGCCCAGCATGGGATGAAGACTGGGGTCCTACTAAGAAAACCGGTGCTCCATCTGTCTCAGTTGATTCTAGTGGACAAGCAAAACAACCCTCGGTAGATCCTTTTGACTTCAGTACTCAAACAAAGCAATCCACAACACTCCCCTTTGATTTGGGCACCCAAGCAAAGCAGCCATCATTAGGTTCTCAGGTTACAGCTGCTACATTCCCACCTGTGCAACCACAACCGTCACTACAATCTCTTGTGCCCAGTTCAGGACCTCAAACTTCTGGCTCATGTGTTCCCGTTGACATTGAGTGGCCTCCTCGAAGAAGCTCATCATCCGACTTCAGTGCACCCTTGTCTGTTAGCAAGGAGAATGATTCTGGAAGGCTGTCTACTGATGGACTTGATGATATTGATCCTTTTGCTGATTGGCCCCCAAAACCTAGCAATGTTTCTAGCATTTCATCAACCGAGCATCGACCAAGCACAAATCAAAATATTTCTGGATTTAGCTCAGGTAACATAGGGTTTGTTGGCAGCGGGAATTCTATAGGGCAAACAAAAAGCAATCAAATGAGCTGGTCAAACACGTCTAATCTGATGGGCATGAACTCAACTGGCAGCTTTTTGAAACAGGGGAGTGCAGCTCTAGGTTTTGGAAATCCAATTGGAGGATTGAGCACAGGTCTCTCTAATCCAAGTAGTTCCAGTACAGGCCTGAGCATGATGCAACCTAAATCTGAGTTTGGATCACTGTCCATGTCGGCCAACAATGCCGCACATGGCCCACCCAGACTTGCCCCTCCTCCATCCACTTCAGTTGGAAGAGGGCGTGGTAGAAATCAAGGACAATCAGCACTCTCCCGAGCATCAAGGCCGCCTCATTCCAACTCCTCATCCGGACAACAACCTATCCTGGACTTACTTTAGTAAGAGAGGCTCACCGCTGTTCTTCCTGTTCCAATTGTCAATGTGTACATCTTCATACCTTTGTAAGGTGAGCGTCATATTGTTCTTTTGGACATGCATGTGGGGAAAGCATTTTTTTTTGTTCATTTTGAAGCTGGATGGCCTTGGTTTATATTCTGAAGGAATTCGACTTTGGGGAATCAGGATCTTGCAGAGGTTACCTTCTCTCATGCTTAGGGTTTTGATTTGGGCATTGAGGCCATCTTCATATTGGTGACAGAAGAAATGTCATCATGTATATTTCTGTCGAAACTCGGCTGTAGCTTGTAGAGTTGATGAATATAGTTGACATGTTTATCTGGGCTTGCGAAGTTTTGAATGTTTACAGTGTACAACAGTGTTTAATGGGCCTTATAGGTCTCCCCCAACATCATGTAATTCTCATTAGTTATAAGGCCCGTGTTGTGTTAAGGCCTATGGGCAATTCTGTTTCTGAAACCGTTGCTGGTACAAACACATCTTCTGTTATGAACGATATACCCCTCAACTGTGTAAAGTTGATTCCACCAAAAAAAAAAACAACAAAACAAACAAACAAACAGTGTAAAGTTGATCTTCATGTTTGGCATTTTCTCTTTACACTTATTCATTTCTAGCTGATTAAACAAGCTTGGTCCCAGTTGCCTTTCTATATCCAGCCTGATATATTTTGTATTGCAGACAAAAGCGAAAAGCCGTATACTTGTATCCCAATTAAATCTCGGATGTTGAACTTGTACAGAACTGGGGGGCAACTATGGTGGTTTCATGACCCATTCTGAATTTGTTACACAGCCCCACTAGCACCGCATGCGATGCAGGGTGCATGATGGATGCATTTCTGGCCCTTGTTTAGATTCAAAAACATTTGGATGTAAAGTACTTTAACATTTTCGTTTGTATGTGTTAATTATTGTCCAATTATAAAGTAACTATTAGTTATTTGCAGAAGCATGCAGGTAGTGTCGAACCGTCCTCTCTCAGCAGTCAGCTCTCGCTCCTCGTGAGCTAGTCATTAGTTAGTTAACTACATTAGGTCTCAGGTTGGCCGATGCTGGATGCATCCACGTCAGCCAAAATTTTTACCACCATTTGATGCCGATTTCACCATCCAGATTCTTTCCCATTCTATTACACTGTTTCCCCTCCACGTGTTAACCTTCTGATGGCCACCTAACCAGCAGATGAGTAATGAAATTCCCCAATTCAAAAAGAAAAAAATCCCGTCACCTCGCCCACTCCGTCTCTTGTCCTCTTCCACCCCCCCCCCCCCCCCCCCCTCTCTTTGCCATGTCCGGCGGCGCACCGCTCGGGCCCCTGCGGTGGCTGGCCTCCGACGTGGCAGCGCACCGGCCCGCCGCGCGCTCGTCCCTCTCTCTATCTCCCCTCTTCTTCCGATGCGGCGGCGCACCAGCCAGCGGTGGCCTCTTTCTCTCTCCCTCTCCCGATGTAGCGGCGCACTGGCCAGCGATGGCCGCGGCAGCTATCCCCTCCACTCCCTGCGCGCCGTGCACCCCCCCCCCCCCTCTCTGCTCCCTCTCCTGATGTGACCGCCCATGGTGGGTGCCCTCGGTGCACGTGGGTCCCGCCCGTGCCGCGAACGGTGCAGGGCAGAGCAAGGCCTGGATGCAGCTTGTCCTCAACTTTCTCCCTCCTCTTCTCTCTCACTGTGGTCGGCCATGGTGGTTGCACCCGGTGTAGGTGGGCCCAGACGGCCAGACGGCGTCGCGGTTGGCACAGACCAGCCTCAGGTGCTCCTGTTTCCTCTTATTCTGTGATTTTGCTTTTGTTTGAATGATTCCACTCTAGATTGACTTGGATTCATGTTCTAGGGTTTGGCCTATAATGACTGCTGCTCCAATGTTTGGCTTCTTACCTTGACCAATTGGTTGGTGTGGCCGCCAACCCTTCTGCTTGGATTGGTTTCTTCGGTGGTTTGGATATGATGTTCTCAGCATTTGTCATTTCCCCCCTTCTCCAGCCTGTGATGAAAAAACTCCATGCCTGTTGCTCCAGCATATGATCTGATGTTTGTTCGCTTGTGAGGTACTAGCCATGAGCTATTACTTATATCATGCATTTTGTGAGAGTAATGATCTGTCAGCATGCCTTGAAGCTCCAGGCTGATTAACAAATGATCATTGCGATGTTTTTGAGGCCTCTAAAAATCCTGTTGTTATTGAAAAAAATATTCTTACCTTTTCCATTGCTGCAATAGAAATTTTACATACCTTTAAAAGACCATGTTGGTTTGCAGAGAGAAATGTCACTAGAAATTTCTATTATTTATCTAACAGTTTTCTCTGATTGATTTGGGATTTTAATAGCGTTACCTACTCTATTTTTTCCATCTCCTACCTTGCTCGATTGGTTATTCATGTTCTCTGCCATCTCTTTGTACCTATTCTGTTTTGTGTATTTTGGAGGCACCAATGATAGTTGGTGTTTGTTGCCTATTCAGTCAATCTAAAAGGCTGAGACTGCCTATTACTTATGAAATCTCAAATCCTGATGTCATTGCCTGTGATGATTTCCCCCTTAGTCTAATCTTGTCTTTCATATTCTATCACATACTTGCTTATGATCGCTGGCTACGAATCTGTGCTTCGAGGCTGAAGCGAGTCCCCTCAGCATGATTTATGACAGTGCAGTAATATACTAATACCATTGCCTTGGAAATTTATCATCCTGACATTATTAGTTAATTTTGTGGTGGTGTTATTCTATCCAGGATGGGATTATGTGGTCTTGCCATGTTATCTGAGCAGCATTACGACTAACATATGTTAGCCTATTACAGGAAGGTAGTGCAGAAATAGGAAAAATTAGACGTTCTTCCTATGCTTTCTGTGTATCGATTAGAAAAAAAAAATCAATGAGTACAAAGGTTAATGTCATTTCTCTCCTTTTGTGTTTCTTTGTGTGCTAATTTTTACAGCCTCCTCTTATTATGAGAGTATTGCTGTGAAGGATCCTGACGGCGCTTTCAACCTTGTGAAGTCAATAAACTAAAGCAGATACCCATTCTTTTGTTGTATATGGTAATATTGTTTTCTGTTGCACCATATATAGAAAACTATGTCTGTATTAAAATTTATTCAAAATCTATCGTTCTTCAGGTATTCATAGGCGCAAGCTATACTATGAGGTTGTATGTGCTGAGCCCTTCTATGCTTAAAAAGAGAAGGTACATCTGCTTGCGGTGCTATAGGGCCCTTGAACTAATATTTGGAGCTACAGAGTATACGGTTGCGATCAATATGTGCTCTATTGGTTGTGTAGTGGCTTACCTTTTGATTGGTCAGGTATAGGATCTCAGTCCTAAGTTGACCTTTCTTCCATGCTTCCAAGTTCCAACTAATTAATATGCCAACCATATTCTCAGATGGAGATAATTTTGTTTTACCACTGTAAAATCTTTGTCTTTTTTTTGGGTGGGATTGGGGGGGGGGGGGGGGGGGGGGGGCGGGGGGGTCAAATATTACTATATAGACTACAATTGCAGATTTGGATTTAATGGACATTACGATTTGATCAGCTAACTGTTAATTAAAATGCCTTTTATCTGTTAACAGGTTTGCTGATTTCCACTGGGTGCCTTCAATTGCAGTCTTTGTTTGCTTGTGAAAGTGGTCTTCATCAACTGGTCGAAATAATACAGGTTTGCATCTGCTATCAAATTGTGTCATCAAATCATTGGTGATACTTTGTACACGAAAAGTTTTTGCTTATCTTTTATCGAGGATTTTGGTTACTCCAACAAAAGAGGAAATCAGGTGCATCAATCCAAATTATTGTGAATTCAGGCCCCCTCAAATAAAAGCTCTTCCATGGCACAAGGTTAGGTATTTCTAATATCTATGGTATTTTCCATTTCATATGTACTCAGTTGACCAGCTCACGTGATCAAAGACCTTTCTATGAGATGGTCATTTGGTTATAAATATGACATGGTACCCTTTCTATGTTTGGAGAAGTGCAAGACCTTTGAAACTCAATAATTTTGGATCAAAGATATTTAATTATAATTTCAGGTTGATGGTTCTGCCCATCCATTCTTTGATGACCTACGGGATTCCAAGGTCTGCTTGCCAAGTGGACGTCCACTACCACTGTTGTTTGACTTTGCAGCAGCCGGTACCTTGTGATGGTATCTTGTGATGGTTGCCACACATAGATGTCTCACCTATTATGTCCTATTGTCCTTTGTCTTAGATTTTGTAATACCATGCTACCTATTGTCGCTACTATTCTGTGCCTTAGATTCTTACATATGACAATAGAATTTTCTAGGGCAAAAAAAGAAAGTGATAACTTGCAGAAAGGGTGCATTCAGTTTTCCTAGATCCCGCTTTTATCTTCGTCATACCTCTTGTTAATGAATGATGTTGTGGTTTGTTTTATCTTCTAACCAATTATCTTATTATTGCATCGCCAAGACTTCAAGGTGTTAGGCTGAGTGCACTTGGAGAGTCAAATAGGCAAGATGGTCTGCTTCCTACTACCCGTGCAACACCAGCATATGTGCATCCAGATATGACCAACAAGATGGGCTAATGATGCAGAATCAGACATCTGGATGGTTCCCACGCCTTCCTTTTGTGGTGATTATTTTGCATTGCTTTTTGAGTAGTTCATTGCTGTCTGTAGTAGTCCATGACAGTTTTTGGCATACACACCATGTTCTTACTATTTCAATATCGGTATAAATGCCTCCTTGCTGAAATTAATACAAAATCACCAGACCTTCAAGGGATTTTCTCAATTGGAGCTAGCGTTACTTGAGTCATATGTAGTTCCTGTAAATTCGTTATGTGTGCCTTTTCTGATGTAAATAATGTATGTAGGTGTGGGTGTGGGTGTGTCTGTGGTGGGGGGCGTGCGTGGTGTGCCTACATTCTTACTAAACATCTTGCATACTCTCTCTCTCTCTCTCTCTCTCTCTCTCTCTCTCTCTCTCTGTGTTAGCCCACATTCTTACTAAACATCTTGCATACTCTACAAACCCACACACGTAATTGTGTTCAAAATAGCTTTTACTACTACCCAGTGTGCAAAGATACTATGTGTTGCTCACTATTGACCTAGAAGCACTACTAAGCTTATGTTATCACTCTATGTGATAGTTCTTTCCATGTATGATTCAGTTTCTTTCTCTAATCCTGTTTCTCTACGAAAATAAACATATTTTCATGCACATTTACTTGCTAGTTTAGAGTGCGTCTTTTGAACGACTATTTGCCTGCTAATTTCACGCGCGATGGCGCGCGTTTTCAACTAGTGAGTTATTATGATCTCTCCCTTGCATTGCAAGCTTGGTTTTGGCAAGTGGATGTGGATGTGGATGCATTGTATGCATGATGTGGCCGGGCCGGGTTTTGTGTGTCAAGAAGCTGGGCCATTGATTGATTGATTGGGAAACGAACACTGTGGGAGCGTAGACGCAACGGCCATCGGTAGGCTCCGGATCAGGAATGCAGGGCTACAAATGCTACAGAGGAATAATGGATGAATGGGGTACCATGTGATCACATTCACCGTAGCAGTGGCAGTAGTGGCAGCAGGCATGTAGAAAGAGAACGTACAGCACACATGGTACGGTAGTAGTATCTGGAACCATGGGTTGGATTGCAATATGATGGATGGCGGCATGCTTAACACTGGCACCTCACAGCTGCAACCTCTGTCTCTCTCGATCTATACAACTGTATATCCATGCGATGCGATGCAAGTGACGAGGGCCACCAGCCGGGCCTGCTGAGACAGACGACGACGTACGCTGCGGCCGGGCTCTCGCTCGTGCCGCCGGCGCCGCAGCTGAGGGGCATCCCCGGCCTCTATCATCCAACCAAGCAGGAAGCAGCTGTGAGCTGTGACGACACGACACGAGCAACGGAGCAAGCATGCTTGTACAGTACAGTACAGTACAGTGCAGGCCGGGGCACATGGCATGCCATGTAGTACTGCATACCATACCGTAGTACCGTACCAATGGATGCCAGTCGTACTCGTACGTCGTCTGTCGTCGTCGCACAGTAGATTCGATGGTACTGTAGTATATTTTGTGAGCCCGGCCGGAAGGCACTGTGCGTATATGCAGGCGTCGCCTACACAGCAGCAAAAGGAAAAAAGGGATGGGGGAAATAATTTCATGCAATTTTTCGTGTGTATGCGTTTTTCCGTGTGTTGCGTACGTGAGGCAGTAATTGTAGTTAAAGGCAGGAGCGGTGGTGAATTAATATTTGTATGTACAGGCGCATGCCCATGAACGGATAACTCCAGTCCAGGTTGACGTACGTGGCGCTGGAACTTAATTTCTCGTGCATGCTCTCTACAGCTCGATCTAGGGAATCATCAATCCTGCTGTACGTGATCCAAGTGAGAGAGACAGGCCGGGGGCCGGGTCACCATTCAAGTTGCACTATTATACAGTATATTATTCTTGTAACACTATGCAGACTACGTTCAAGCACAGGGTCGTCTTGAAGCCGCGTGTACTGTGCAAACGTTGTTTTTTCTTCTTCTTTGGTATAGGATAATATCCCCTCTTTCCCAGACCCATCTTCGTTCTGAAAAGAAATGCAACTACGATATAGGCGTGGTAGTTAAAATACTTACCAAATCTCTAATAATAAATAGTATTCACATTTATAACTCTAAATTAATTTATTATTAAAAAATATATTTTATAATTAATTTAGTACTATTTATTTGATTTAAAAGTTTCTATTTTTTTAGTACAATACAAGCGTGTACACCAGCCGTGCGATGTCAGGCAGTCATGCACCTCCCTACTAGCTAGTGCCATGGCCGACGTGCATGCATGTGCGTCAGTGCGTGGTTTTGTGTGTGTGACTGTGTGAGAGAGGTCGAGATCGAGCAAGACGTACACAACACAAGAGAGAGATATTTGTTTTTGAGAGTAACAAGAGAGAGTAGATAAGAAGTGGATAGGGTCCACCAGTGCTAGCTAGGTATATACGGAGTAGAATCCAATGCAAGCAAAGGGATCCTCTGATCCAAACTCCAAATCCATGTGTTACTGTTACACGTCGTCTTCCTCGCTCGCCCTATATACCGTAGATAAGAGCGTACTAGGTGCTTGATCAAACCAAAAAAATAAAAAAACTTGCAATAGGCCTACTATAATAATTTAATAACCATATTAGTGTTGCACTGTTAGTTAGTCAGTTAATGGGTACTAATAATACTATCCAACGTACCACCTGCTGGATATCTGGATCGAACGGTCCTGACAACAAGCAAGCAAAAGGCAAAGCGCAGATTACCCCAGTCCTGTCCGATGACCATTGGCATCGCATCGCATCGAGAAATTCCAAAAGCTCACGTCACCATGTGGCGCTGTGGCGCCGCACGTGCCGCGACGCCACACCCACGTGGCGAGCTGCGAGACCGGGACCGCCGAACCCGACGGCTTGGGGACCCCGACCCCAACCCGACCCCGCCGCCGGCCTTTTCAGCGCCGGTGCCGTAGGTGGTGACGTCACTTGCACCCGCTCAAGCAAAGCAACCTCGATCCGCGTGACTGCCCCCACACCATCATCATATTCATAATGTACGGTATGCATTACTCATACTCCAGCAGCATTTGATTACATTATTATTATGCCATGCCACGGCCTGCTGTTATGTGCTGGAGTAGTATCTTTACGGCTGCTTCTGATGAGATGCTTAACACTTGTCACAGTCTCACAGAAAAAAAAAAAGGTACATGTACAGTACAGTAGGATAGTTTTATAAGAAGGTAGAGTAAATTTTAGCTTAGGTACCGCATATCCGGGCATTGCTGCAAGCTCTTTATTCCAGCCTCGCTCCTGTACTGTAATGGGCGCGAAAGAATCCATGCAACCGGTGTTAGATCACGCCGGTATCAGCACAAGACTGCTGCAGCTCAGGCAGTTTTTTCTTTTTCCTTTTTCTGAATAACTCAGACAGTACAAGACTGCTTTGCGACCAGGAAGCGGCAACTGCTGATGTTTATATTTGCAATCATTGTCCATTTACAAAAGAAGTGTGGTTGCTAGTTAAAAATCGGGTTGAAAAACACGTTATCCACATTGACGAGGGTGTGCAGCCTTTAAAAACCTAGTGAGAAAATCAACTCAGCAAAAAAAAAAAAAAACTTTAGCAACCATCTTGATGTACTCAGCTTGGAATATCTAAAAAAACATCCATGTTCGCTTGATCGTTTCGGCGGCTGATAAGCCAGTTGAGGCTGTTTTTTGTGTGAACAGGGCGGTCTGGGGATGCATGATCAAGGAAGAGTTAGATCTCTTCAATTCAGTATAGCTTTGGGGAAATAGATTTATCATCATATATGAGTATCCTCTTTCTTATATCCATGTTTATGAGTTAGTGGTCTTAGTAATGTAACATGCATTCTACTTGTTGTAACTGTTTTGATCAAACTTATAAGTATATTTTCATAGTATATCTATTTAATGGTATAAATCTTTATAAGTTTCTCTATAATTATTGATTAAACTTGAGATACTTTGACTTTCCAAATTTTTTGAAATGTCTTATAATTTGGGATGGAGGGAGTATATGGTTATATTGATTATACTATACTTAGTGGATCTTCTTGTATTCCATTTGCACGTCCCGTTTGAATCCATCAACTAACTATTATTTTTGTATACCATTTGCACGCCCCGTTTAAACTTATAGAAGAAACTAGCTAATAGCTAATTTTAGCTGGATGATAGGTAAGATAGTAGTTGTCTTAGGCTATATTTGGATCAAAGATGATACTAATTAGCTGCTAATAATAATTACTCCCTCCGTTCTAAGTTATAAATCGCATTGAATTTTTTGGTTCATCTATTTTGCTATACGTATCTAGACATATTATTATATCTAAATAAATAGCAAAATAGATGTACCAAAAAACAAACTAAAAGCGACTTGTAATTTGGAATGGAGGGAGTAGTTTCTTAGATCAAACATGTCTAACTAATAGTTTGGCTAAATACTAACCTAACAATTATTTCACTAGTTAAACCAATTATAGCTAATAGCAGCTAATAATAGTTGTGACCTATTAAATAGCTAACTATTAGCAGCCAATATATCCAAATAGAGGCATAGCCTAGGATGACATAAACTGATTTTTAACAACTAACTTTAGCTATATAGAAAGGCCCTAACACCTAACTAACCTGGGATCCCTGCTGCACTCGTGCTGTTTTAAAAAATCAGAAGCAAGAAAGCGAGAAACTCCAGTCACAAACTAGCCGGACATGCAGCAGCATGTTGCCTCCTTTTTCGCAGTGAAGGAGTTGTTCTTGCAGGCACAGGTGCAAGCCAGCTGCCAATTTAGTTTCAATCATCATCAGTAAAAAAAAAAAAGTAGGCCAATAACACATTGGTGGAGGGCTCATGCCCCACCCGGTGGGCTTCTCTCTCTCGGGGCCCATGCACGGAGACGACGTGGGCTTCGCTTGGGCTTTGTTCATTGGCTCATTCCACTCCTTTTCCTCTCTCTCTCTCTCTCTGCCAAATGTTGGCAGCCAACGTGCCATGGCATCCCATATCGTATTCTCGGCCACACATTGCAATTGGTACCCCAGCTGCTTTGTACTCTTGCTCACTGCTCACATTATTAGTTAGGCATGTAAAATAAAAAAAAACATGTACAATTATGCACTGGCTTCTCTGATTGATAGCATTAGCTAGGTACTGCTGCCACAAGCCCTACGATGCATGAAAGAGAACTTGCATTGTGTCCTCATCAAGGAAAGGGACTACGCATGCAAAAAAAACAAGTGACGAATGGGATGTTGTCAAGCAAGAGCCCTGCTCTTGTGCTATGATGTCACCTTTCAGATCAGATCTACTACTACCAGAAACACACACCAGCTTTCACACAAGCTCTGTCACAATTACATGCGTGGCTCACATATGTCAAGCACAAGACACCAAGGCCGTAGTTGCCACGAGCTAGCAAAAGCCTTCAGCTTTATTTTGCGTTGGTTGGTTGGAGTCTTGGAGAGAGATGATGCATGTGCTGATGTGCAAGCCCAAGACAGAGAGCGAATCTGCCCCTGTGCAGACACAAAGGAAAGCCATTTTTCCCCATGATGGATCCTTCCCTTCCCTTGGAGGCTGAGATGCTCTCTCTCTCTCTCTCTCTCTCTCTCTCTAGTCTCTAGCTGTGTGACGCCATGACCTACCTCAAAAGTTGCAATAAGGGTGTGTCTCTCACTCTCTGTGTGGACTGTGTGTGTGCGCTCAACCCTTTTTATAAAAAGGATGCAGCCTTTTTGGCCAGATGGAGATGGAGCGCATCATGGTACAGCTGCTCAGTCATTAGTGGCACCATTAAGACCAAATAGTTAGATTGGGGCAGGGAAATAATGTGCATGCCTGCCTAATGCAGCTTGCAATTGTGCTGTGCTTGTCAGTCTTTCAGATCAGAGGAGGAGCCAATTAAATGCGCCATGAATTAGGATCCTGGTACAAGGAAATGATGCTCCTGTCATGTTTTGCTTGTTCTAATCCTTTTGTTTCTATTTGGTTATGAGTCTTGAGTTTGTCTGAATTTAGTTTTAGTGCCCCTCCCCCTGAATTTAGTTTGTCTGATCAAGTACCCCTTCCTTAACACAATCTAAAACATTTTGAAGTAAAAAAGGGTAATGGTTCAGTTGATAAACCAACTCTTGGATATGGGATCTAATACTGACAATGAATTCTCCCCGACAGTCCAGTTCTTAGTCAAAGGACACAATTGAAACAAACTAGTTCAGCATCTTTGAAATAGATTCAACATCTTGGATTCACCTGAAAGTATCATCTGTAAGTGACCTTCATCCTTTAACAACGATAGACAAAATTTATGTCTCTTCTTGTAATATATTCCCTCCATTTAGAAAGTTGTGGAATGTTGTGGACTTTAGATTTGAGATATCCTAATATGTGAACTTTAGAAAGTTGTGGAATGTTAAATTCCAAGTTAAATAACTTAACTTATTAAAGTAGATTTCAATTCCTCCAAATGGAAGGATCCAAATGGCCCTCTATTGATTTTGTAACAAAATATTAACTTTTGATAGTGTATTTATTTGGAGCTATAAAGTTAATATATTTTCCAGAAATCTTGATCAAATTTACACAAGTTTGACTTAGGGTAAAATCAAATTGAACTATAATTTGGAATGGATAGAGTAGCTAGCTCTCCATTCGATGCCTGACAAAATTATGTTTCTTCTGATTGAGCATAGAGATAGATCCCTTCAGCGTTACACACACATAACTGAGCTGTTGCTTGCATTCAACTACAGGCCTTGCACATCTCAAGGCAAATTAAGACCCTGATCAAAACCAAAGATAAACAAACTACTACCAGCACTAAAATGGCAAGACAGCCGGGTCCATGGCTCATATAATAAAAAGTTCCAAATAGCATTAATTAACTCAACTCCGATCCAACATAGACCAATCACACTTCCTCAACCGGTCATATACCACTTTTAAACCAAGATCTGCATGCACAAGTCCTCTTCTTCAAATCTGCATGATTTTCATCAGTAGTAACATACTACTGATGAAGTGTAACAGCAGTACGGTCAAACAATTTTAACTGCACATGCCCTGTTTTCATTAGCGATGTACTGGTATTTAATAGTATTTTACTGTGCTGGCTCCCTTGGATCCTTGCCGGCCTTGGTCCTCATTGGACCTAATTGAGTTAGTTACACATTGCCATACACTGTACTGGATAAGCTGCAGTAACGACTCTTGTTTTGTAATCTTGAGGCATTGCTACATTTGACCCATCTTGGCCATGAAGCAACTGTACAGCTTTGAACAGGCAAAGCTAACAAAGCGTACTAGTTATATGTAGAAAATTAAATTAATTACCAGGAAAGTTTGGTCAAGTTTAATTTATTGCAGCTTCATGAATCGTCAATTGGATTTGATAGGTTTACTCCTAAAAATTTACTCACACCATTTGCCCTTTGCTGGGGCGTGTTGATGTTTTCTTATCAGTGGGTATGCCACAATCTACGTCCGTTTCCCAAAAATTAACCAGACTATAGAGTTTTTGCTTTGTTCTCTAAAAACGAGCTGTTGATAATAATCAATACTATTTAGGTGGGATGCTCTCCCCCGATGACAGTTCAAAGGAAATTACAAAGCTGCAATAAGGTCTAAACGTGTTTGAGTGAGTGTGATACCTTTTCTAATTAAAAATAAAGGAAAGGGCCAGCCGGACAGAGGAAGAGGTTGTTGGAGAGCAAGCTCACAGTTCACAAAAAGTACAGTTAACCCAGACCTTAAGCTAGAAGTCATATCACATAACTAAAAAACAAAATGTACTACTATAACTTATCCGTCGCGCCATTCCTGTTCTTTTTTCTCCGTCCCTCCCAGGTCCCAAAGGTACCATTCATTAGCTTATGACTCCCAACAAAACACAGATGTGACTTGTGACTGGACCAAGCATCTGATCATGCATCATCTATCAGGATTCAGGAGAGGAGCGAGGAGAGGAAAAGGTAAAAACAAGAACAAAGTGTGTCACCATCCCATCACATTCACAGGTGGAGGGTGTGATCTGCATTAACTTGGACAGGTGTGCACCCATCTACCTTTCTCCAGCCTTTAGTTGCATGGTTCACAGGAGGCGATACATTATGCTCCCTCTCTTCTCATTCTCAACATTTATGCCTTGGCCACTCACCTCACATGCATGCTTGGCTTCTTGCTTGCTCATGCCTTGCAACCACCACCACCACCACCACGGCCATAAACACCCTTGCATTGCACTGCACTACATTGCATATGACACCTTTTATTGGCATGCATGGATGGGTGCATGTGTGCAAGTGTTTGTTATGCTTATGCCCTGATGGGTTGGAAGAAATTCAACAGGTTCAACTGTTTCACTTTCACCATGGCCTGGATCTGGGTCAGGCAGACCTGCCCCCTTGCAGGATGCTTGCTGTTACGATGCTCCAACTGATTCACCATTTGTGCCACCTTGCCCAAAACCCAGCGGCTGCTGAGTTCCCCTCTGCAGGGCCAGAAACTGCAATGGATTCAATCTTCACACACTGCCTGCTGCTGGAGCTCCCCTTTTATAATAATGGGATTGCAATGATTAACAATGTGAGGTGAGGGCAAGCTTTATCTTTCCATCTATGCAGTGCAGGCCACAGTGAACTATAAATATGCTCTGCTCTAGCTAGCCAATGGGACACAAAAGGAGAGCTTCTTCAGCTCCATACACTGAACCTTCACATGAAAAGGCCTGAAATCTTTTTCCATGACACGCACAGATCTTGTCCTCCTCCTCTAAAACAGCACTTATCCAACTAAACCCACTTTATATGTGTATAACCACATGCTTTTTACATAGTTTATTATTAGGCTTTTGTTACGGTACTCCGGAATGAATATGGATCGTCCATTTATTCCGATCCAACGGTCACGCTCATCTATTACCTCGTAGGAGGTAATAATATTTATTGAATTTTTATTTAATAAAAATAGGTTGCCGCCGTCGGCAAAGGAGCAGCCTTTCAACGACGTTAGCGGGGCAGTTCGTGGCGGCGGAGCCTCCCTCGGGCTGCGTCGTCCAGGCGGCAGCGCGTACGGAGCGTCAAGTGGCGGCGTAAAGGCGACGTACGACGCATCCAGCAGCGGGGGCGTCTGGCGGCGGAGCCTCCGGATGGCTGCGGTAGCGTCGCCGTGGTCCGGCGGTGCCGAGCGGGGCAGTTCGTGGCGGCGTCAAGGCGACGTACGACGTGTCCAGCAGCAGAGGCGTCCGGCGGCGGAGCCTCCGGATGGCTGCGGCGCCGTCGCCGTGGTCCGGCAGTGCCAAGCGGAGCAGTTCGTGGCGGCGGTGTCTCCCTCGGGCTGCGTCGTCCAAGCGGCAACTTGTACGGAGCGTCGAGTGGCGGCGTCAAAGCGACGTACGACGCGTCTAGCAGCGGGGGGCGTCCGGCGGCGTCATTACCGGCCGCATGGTGTTTTTTTTGTTTTTTATTTATTAATTTATTTAGTAAATTATTAAGTTTAATTAACGGTCCAGATTTGATTTAAGATATTACCTCCTGAGAGGTAACCGGAGTACCTGAGCATTGGCCTTATTATTATCACTTGGCTCCAGCCAATGGTTGCGAAGAGACAGCCCTGTTTCTTTGCTAAGACAACGATGTCTTTGTGTTTAATCAAGCTCCTATTTTTTTCTTGGTACAGTGCAATGGAATCTATGGAGAGCTTAGTTCTGGTAAGTGCACAGAATGAGGGCGCAGATGAGACCAGTTATCCCCTCCCCTCACTCTGGGTCTGGGCCTGCCTGCTGACAGCCTGCACATGGCCTCATGGGATCAAATCTCATTGTTAAAGGCTTGCAAATCTTGCAAGCATGGCTAGGCACACACTACTATATTGTTTTCCCTTATTCCACTCCCAGCTGTTCCTAGAACTAATCTGGGTTAACTGCTTGGAGGGCTTTTCAAATGCTCACAGATCAGGGAAAGGGTTGGAGCTATGAGGACACATGCATTGCTGCTGGTTCCTTCCATTTGATCAGTAAAATGTTCACAAGTAACAAATCTAAGATGGATGCTCTCTACTGCAGTTTCCTTCATCTCCAGCTCATAGAGATAGTTTCTTTCATACTATGACATATGAGTAAGCTATAAGCAGTTGGCAATTGGCATGCATGAACCTAATCTCTCATGCATCTAAATTTAAAAGACAGGCCTTGGGACCACGCATTGTATATTGTGAACTGTATCAGTATTCTCTTGCTCTCCATCAGAGAAGGCGATTAACAAAACAGCATGAGTTTCTCGCTGGTAAACTATTCAACTGGTGTATAATTTGCTTGGATTTAACAACCAGAATGAGGTGAGGAGCTAGTGACATGCACAGAGAGTAAGCAGCAGACATCTCTGGTTGGGTGCATCACAAAACAGCAGCACACCCTCTCCTCCCAGATTTAATTTGGTAGTATATCACCAGCAACTTGTGCTATGATCCACTGAAGAATAAGCTGGAGGAGGCAAACTGAAGCGCGCACAACCATATCTACATGATTCCCCTGTGGTGTGGCACTAAGACATTGCATGCATCTCTGTTGCCATGAACTGGAGGCCGTGATACGTACGTATATGCAGTAGCCACACATCTCGATGCACGATGGGTGGTCTTGGATCGCTGACATGGCTGATTACTGATTAGCATGGGCGCATGGCCTTCGTCTTCCCTGATCAATGCAAAAAAAGTAAACCAATCACACATGCATGCACCTTGTGCGCGATTAAACAACAACATGCAGTGGCAGCTGGACGGCACATGATCAGCTAGCTAGCTGCTGATCCTGCCTTGTAATATTCCATAGATCATGTCCAGCTTTGGGCGTGGAAGCAGATTTGTCTTGGTGGGAGAGAATTGGGAGCAGGAGCAGGAGCAGGGACGGAGTCACTTACTCTTGCAGTACTGCTAATTAACACAGGGATTAAGGCGCTAAGCATATATATATTATAGCTACCGACCAATGCAAGCCGAAAGGAGTAGGGGCGGCCTTGGGCTTTGAAAATAATCTGTCTCCCCTAAACATAACACATGCATGCACGGCCAAGGATGAGACAGCCCTACTGTGTCCCTACTGTGTTTGTGTGCTGCCAATGAGCTTAGTTATGCCTGCATCTGGACTGAATTAAATTTGAGATTTTTTACAATACTTGAGGAAATATTCAACGGCTCACGTCGACCGATCCGACGGCTATAAAGGCTGGAGGAAATGAGAAGAAATTCTAGAGAGGAAACGAGAGGAAATTCTGATGTGTATGACCAGTGGGCCATATGCGCCAAATTTCCTCCCATATGCGCCAAATTTCTTCTCATTTTCTTCAAAACTCAGATAATTAGGACTCCAAATAAAGGGGTGGTAATTTCGTTTCTGTATTTGTTTTTTCTAATCAAGGGTAATACATATGCACCAAATTTCTTCTCGTTTCCTTCAAAACTCAGATAATTAGGACTCCAAATAAAGGAGTGGTAATTCCGTTTCTATATTTGTTTTTTTCTAATCAAGGGTAATACGGTAATTTCATGATGTGAACTCTGTTGTGACTTCGTCTACTGTTCCATGACTTCTCAGTATACCTTATACGTGCTCTCACAAATTAATTTTCTAGGACTTTTAAATTGTATGTTCATGAAGCATATATGACATCCTATTTCAAAAACAAAATCACATTGTTCAGCAAATTTGGCCAACAGTAAACACACGTGCGGATGGAGGTATACTTAGTAGTTTGCTGCTTCATTTTCCTGGATATTTGCAAACAAGTGCATTCAGGCAAGGATCATTGCAAGTTGTTTTTAAATGAAAGGTAACACGACGTGACCTTTTTTTTTTGGTAAGGCGTCTGCAGAGACATGCGTCAGCTCCGAACTCCTAAGACCTAAGGTGCCTGCAGAAAAATACTTTACCATTTTCTGGAGCTTACTTTGATCCAGTATTGTTTTAGAAGCTGCTTTTGCCTTCACGAGTAGTTCGTTCAGAAGAAAATGGAGTTTAATTTGTTTCAAAAAAAATTCAGCTGGTTGCCTGGTTCAATTGTGCTAGGTAGGCTGAAATGGAGATGTTAAAAAAAGAAGACAACACTTTTACCAGTTCTAGGTGCGTGCTTATTGCTTAAGCTTAACTGCTTAACATGGGTGAAACTAGTACTACACAGTTTGATGTTTCCAACTGCCTTTTCCTTTTAATTTCAGGTAATAGCGAGGTCACCGCTGGCACATCTCTGCAGGTTTGGTCTCTCATTGATGAAAATGGGTACAGTGGTGATAAAGTTGATTATGGCAGCCGGTTTAAACTGGCATTGTAAATGATCATCACCGCTGGTTTGTATCCGCAAAAAATAGGCATATTTGCAGGTTTGTAGACAGGTCTGCTCGCATCCCTAAATCTAGTGGTTGGTTCTGTTTTTAGTACGATTAACATTACAGGAGGAAATAGGCAAGAAGACCAAAATACCCTTTACGAATATAATTAGAAAAGATTTAGAATATTATGGAGAAAATAGGAGGAAATTTCAAATATAGTAAAAAGACTCAATAAATATATAGTGCTGACTGCTGAGATAGATGCTAGTGTAGTTTTCTTGTGGACAACTCATGCATCCTAGTTAATTCGTTCTAGGATCCCACACAGGCAAACTACTCAATAGGATAAATTATATGCCTAGACGACTGGCCATTTCAAATCTAGCTCGGCTAGACTTGTTTTATATTATATTTGTCCTAGCTTGTTAATGCATATTTCTGCAAGTTGAAATGATATTTATACGTCTTTATATTAAGATAAAGAAAATATTCAATATAACACAATGTCCTTATAAGTCAAAATAAAAATTATACATTAACGCTTAGATCATCCCCGATGCCATGCATCTCAATGTCTAAAACAAAACAATGCACACTTGTTATTGCTGTTAGCTGAATGATGAGTGCCTGCAAAACAAAAGTGTCAATGTACTAGTCCAACTTTTTTTTAGGGCATCACGCTCTTTCAGCTCTTGGACCTTTTGGGCAGCAGAGCAGTAGTCTAGCTAGCTACTCCTAAGTCTAACAGCCCACAGAATCACACAGGTAGACAAAGGCTGGAAAACCGGCAACTAACGCGAGATGATGCCTAGTTTATTAGTGACTTTAATTTGTTCGTACTAAACACGCGTGTTCGGTGGTGCAGTGCGTAACAAGAAGCCTTTGGTTCGTGCCCTTCTTTTCATGTCAGACGCGGGTGGGAGCTGTAGTTATTAGTACTCCCTTCCTCCAAAAAATAAAATAAAAAATACAACTCTAGTTTTTCCTACAAAATAAAAGCATCTATCTAAAAAAGTATCAACCTTCGTGATATCAAATAAGTACTATATATATTCGATATAGTAAATATTATATTTTTTCTAATAATACTTAAAAATTTAGATAGTTTGGTCAATTAAATAGAAAGTTATAATAATTAATTATACTACATCCGTTATAAATTAATCTTGTGTTTTGATTGACGAGCTATATTATTTTTACTACTATATATGTGTTTAGACATGTAGCCTATATCTATCTATGTGCAAACATCTTATATAATTTTGAAATAGAGTAATTATTGTTATCGGAAAGTAGTACTACTGACGAGTGGGACGTGTCGCACTGTGAGTAGTGGCCTCCTTTCCACCCCTTATTAATTTTTTTTATTATTATAAATAAAGAAGTGTGCACGAGCTAGGACAGCCACACAGGTGGCGGCACATCACGTTGAAAATCGCCTTTTGTTTGGTTAGAGGAAAAAACCCGTCTTGTCATGTCCACACTTAGTACGATGTCCGTCCCGGCCCGATCGATCGATGACAGGTCCAAGCCTCGGATCCGACCGGTCGCCCCGGATCGATCTAGCTGGCTAGACCCTCCGTCCTAAATTATAACTTTACAACGTCTTTCAAAATATTAGAGAGTCAAAGTATCTTAAATTTGACTAATAATTATAGAAAAAACTATAAAGATTTATGATATTAAATAGATATACTATGAAAATATAATTAATAATGAATCTAATGATTCTTAGTTGACATCATAAATGTCATTATATTGTTATATAAGTTTAGTCAAACTTAAAATAGTTTGACTCTCCAAGATTCTTAGGATGTCTTGTAAATTGGGACAGAGGGAGGATTTGTCATGCTCCTCCGATCGGATCATCCGCCAGAGCATGGATGCATGTCGATCGTGCGTGCAATGTGCATGCGCGTGCGGTGTGCCGCTAGCTAGCAGGCCGCCCGTCGTCGTCGGCGCGCCGGCGCGCGCTGCTCGATCCATCGTTATTTCGGCGAGCGGCGACAAGGCACCTTCGCGGCGCGCCACGCCCGCCGCGGCCGGAAAACCAGCTAAAGATGGATGGATGGATGGATGGATCGATCGATCGATACGTAGATGTGTACTAGTGTGCGTGTCACGCCTCGCTCGATCGTGCAGGGCCGCCGGCATCAGCTAGCTTTGCCGTTTCGGGGGCGCAGGGCGCAGCCGCGCGCGCAGGCAGGGAGGAGTGGCTCGCGCGAGCGGCTGTTGCGGGCGCGGCAGCGGCCGGGGCCGGGCCTGCCCGGCGCGCGGGGCAATATATGATGCATGCGCGCGCGGCGTGCCCGCTGGTGACGACGCCCCCAGCATGGGCCGGCGCGCGGGGGAGGCTGACGACGACGGGGGAAGCCGACACGATGTATGTATAGACGATGCTGCCGCATGTGTACGTACGTACGTACGTCCCACACCCCACCTGTACTGTGGCAGCCACACAGCCAACCAAGGCATCTCGACGACATCTATCGTCCCAATATATACTAAGCAATCTTTCGTCTTCCTTTGCGCCTGTCTGGTTCACATCCGTAACAAATCTCAATAATTCTAGCGTAGGATGTAGTGGACGTGGAGTTACTGGCCGGATCGCTCAAGCTCAATGATCTATTCAACCGTTGTGGGCTGGCTGTTAGTTACTTATATATATATATATATATATATATATATATATATATATATATATATATATATATATATATATATATATATATATATATATATATATTATTAATTTCAATCCCCCCATGTTCTAGAATCTACTAGACCACATGGCGCCATACCCCAAAAAAAACTGTTGAGCACCACCAAATGTAGCTCCCGCAGGCCCGGAGGATCCCGCACAGTTTCGCGATACAGGCATCAACTGACTCTCCTACTCACAATATATTGCAACTTGTCGGTTACCACAACGTTGCTTGTGTTGTCATGACTTTCGTCAGCCAAGATCTGCTACAATGACAACGATGAAGGGTGGCGAATGGCCACGACCACGACACTGTTCGTGGCAGCAACCCATCGGCCTCCCAACACGCGTCCCACAACGGGTCACCGAACTTCGGGTGGGGCTGTGCGGGGTGGTGTGAACAACGCTAATGGAATCTGACAACAACATTGGCGGCGCCAGAGTACGCCGACGGGGGAAGTCAACACTGGTATGCCTAGCGACTACACCGCTTGTGCTGCGGTGCCGAGTATGGCTACACGCAACGGCAATGGTCGCCAACGTTGGAGATGTCAGCGACGACTGAAAGGGGACGACAACGTTGCGGCAATGAATGTCGACACCGATGGTCATGGACAGTCAGGAGAGGCCACCCACACGGCGTCAGGTTTCACCTCAGTTGCTGCCAGAGCTCAGGTAGGGCATGGCGAGTGGACCAACAAGACGGGCATCGTCGAGCTCGACCTGTTGACGCTAACGTTGTACCCGGACTCCACATATGATCGCGACATCACAGAGGATGTACCCGATAACTGAGGAGTTTGCAGCCTCGCTCGTCGGCAGTCAGATCATTGTGTGGCCTTCCCCTTAGAGCCTGTTGTCACCTTCGGCACCCCTCTAGCTACAGGATGAGGCCTTGGCAGTGACAACCGCCCAGCTGGAGGATGAGGACCTAATGGTTGTCTTCTATGAGTTGCGTACACCGCCCTAGTTCCCCATTCAATGGGCAGTGGACTCGCAGATAGCTCACATGGAGCACAACTACCCACCAGGCTTCGGACAGGTCGACCTCGTGGTGGATGCGGGCTCTACAGGTTCATCGCTGGTGGATACCCGCCAGAATGTGGACAACGACGACTCCGCCAAACGCAGACTCAACAACTTTATCAACAAAGTGATGTGTAAGAGGGACTCTTTGCTGATTCGTGAGCCTCCCAAGCAACCACCTGCTAAGTCGGTGATGCCGTGGCAGAGTAGGCGGTTGGCAGTTCAGAGTCTCTCCCATGTTTCAGCTTTTAAGCAAGGTGAGATGCTGATCATGGAGCGTATGGGCTTCACCAAGGGCACATCGACGCATTCTGCGTCAGAGCTGGAGGCCTTCGAGATGCTCTTCGATGGCAACCTGACCACGTCCAATGCTGAAGCGCGGATACACTCTTCCCGGCCGTTGGAAAGGGCTCATCGAGACGATCGCGAAGACACAAGTCCACCTCATAGGTCGCACCGTTGCGTGGATGTTGGTTGTTCTTTTTATGTAATATCGAAACAAGATATATTTTGCTAGGATGGTTCAGCTATGGCTGTGTTAAGTCGACCTCCTTCGGTGCTTCACATAAGGTTGTTGTATGTTTGTTTGAACTCTAATCAATACAATTAAAACAATGATACATAAATCTTTTGTGTATTGGAGAAAAAAAATCGTTGATATTGGGTTCTTGTATATAGGCTGCTTGTAGCAGCATCATGGCCTGGGGATGGCCAGTTAGAGAGAGTTTGCAATGCAAGAATATTAGGTTTGTAAAGTAAAAAAAAAATAGATGTAGACGTTCAAAACACTAGATCAAATTGTAACAGTCCATTCCAAGTTACTCAATAAATAAACAGTTTAGGGGCAAAAGTGGAATGTTTTTTGTCACAGTGGAAAACAAACTCCTGATTGTTTCCATTATTAAAAAAAAAGGGAAAATAGTGGGCTTTGTACGTGTCACTATTTAGAACAATAAGCGTGTTGGTGGACCAGTAAAATTTACTCAAATTCATTCAACTAACTCGGAGAAGAAAACAATGAACAACTTGTGTGTGTGCGTGCGCGCACACACACACATCATCAAATGTGACGGAACGGCACCAAACATCGTACTAGTACAATCATTCCCGTTCCAACAACATCTCTCTGATTATATTAGTGGCGCCACACAAACAGTACCACCGCCGTGATTTTTATTTGGATATGTAGGATGACAGGGACGGTGTGCCGACCTGAACTCTCATGCTAATGCTACGTACCTACTACTACTAGTTCTGCCACGTCAACGTCTCGCTACCAGTGTACCAGCAGCTCCATTTCTTCATAAAAAAACAAAAAAAGAAATGGTTGATGACCCCAGAGCAAATAGTGCAGTTTTTGTCAAGCCCATCGAAACAGAAGAAAACTCCAACAGAAAAATAGAAATGTGTCGTTAACCGAAACTGGGCCATGCAAGGGGTGGCCCACATCCTAGCTGGCGAATATTTTTCCTCCTCCGGTCCGCAACAGGCCACCACCACCCTCGATACGGGAACACCCGGTCCCAAACTCCCCAGGCCCCGCGCGCGACGCCAGCCGTCCGTGGCCGAGCGGACGGGCCAGATCTCACCGGCGCCCCCGCGCCCGTCGCTGTCCTCCCCCGGCTCGCGGTCGCACGCGCCCGTTGGGAGGAATGAGTAGGCTGCCCGTTCTAGGACGGGCCCGCGTGCCAGAAGGATACGTGGGCCCCTCGCTCCTCCCGCGGGGGTGGAAGTGGAAAGCGCGCCACCGGTCATCATTGGACGAGGGAATTTCCGTGCGGGGCCCGGAGCTCTGTCAGCGTCGTAAAGGCGGGGCTAGTACGGAGTTCGGTGAGAAAAAAAGCGGAGCTCCGTTCGGTCTCGTCTGGGCCACTTGGCCCATGTAGCCCGTTCGCTTTATCATCATAATATCTCTTTTTTAAAAAAGAAGAAAAATAAAAACTTGCAAAATCTGGAAGATGCCAGATGCTGCTTTGAAGAGTGCAGCAGGATGTCTCGCTTGTTTGTGGGGTTCGAATGCACGCCGTTCTCATTGCAATTGGCAGCTGGCATGTTTGGCCACCGTACCCACACTTCACCCTTCTTATTTCTTTGTGGCCTAATCAGTCAGAAATATGGTGTTAAATGTTCTGTTATAAATACTTTCTCGGTTCTAAATTATAAAAAAACTATAGCTTTTTATATGCATTAATTTTAGTTTTACTCTATATACCAACACACACAATGTTTATCAAGTTTACAGTAAAATTTATTTATCTAAAAAAGGCTACATATTTTATACTTTGAAATGAAAGAAAAGAAGTAGTAATTAGTTTTTAATGATAAGTACCTCTCGAGATACATATGTTGAGAACCCTTTTTTATTATAGGTGACTAGGTGACACACTATAACTAGCAAGCATGTACAATTTTTTTTTCTTCTAAATATGTATATTTTACTATGCATCTAGATATATCATATTATATCTATATATATCTAGGTCCCGTCGTGTGTCTCTTCGTATTTTCTACATTTGTCCCGTTTACATATTTATATGGAAAAATACAAGAACTGAACAGGAAATGAAATAGGGTTTTCGGTCTGTTTTTGCATAATCATGTTTTTTTCTATCCCGGTCTTGTATCTATCCTATTTCATTATATCAGGGATATGTCTACCAGTTAGCCTTATGCTATGTTAATACTCCTATTAATCCCCGATTATGGTCAACGTGTTTTAACACACATGGCGTGCAAGCGAGCACTAGACCAATCACTTCATACGTGTATTTTTTTTTGAGAAATACGTGTATTTTGTTGTGACTTAATAAAGCAATAATTTTCATGCCCCCCCCCGTATTTATTCGTTTCAACAATTCCATAATAATGTCTACGTATCTTGATCTATTTTATCCTAATTTTCTCATGTTTTCAGGGACGCACGACACCATACCAGCGGTGTCTCCCTCGCTGAGAGAACGAAATAGCTGCACTGACCGGAGCGGAGAACCCCAAAGAAAAAACTTGGTCGCGGCGACCGTTGCGCGACCGGCAACGATTTCACAACTACAAAGGGGCCCAGGCGTCGACACGCCGTGGTTTCTTCACTTGTGCGTAGCCCAAGCGTTTCCCGTGTCCGCGCAAGCTGCCAATTGAGCTAGAGAGAGAAAGAGGGAGGGAGCGGAAGAATGCCAGAGTGGGTGGGAGCCCGGGAATGGGAATCAATCTCATCTATACGTAGTACGTACGGGCACATGACCGGTGTGATCTCCTTGAATTTCCTCATTCCCGTCGTCGTCGTCGTCTCTGTCCTTGTTGCTTTTTTGCTCACCTGCTCGCTCACACGCAATTTCACGATTTCAATTGATCAGCATTCTTTTTCGCAGTCAACTGAAACAAATTACTACATGGTTTTCCCCTTTTTGGGTACCGAGTAGTACGTACAGGTGCCAAGGGCGAGCCGGCCGCAAAAGAGAGATGACGAGCTAGCCAAGAATTTCTGCTTTTGGGGGCCCAGCTGCCAAGAAGAAGAATAATGCTTTCTCCGTCACCAACTCAACTGTGGCAAAAACCTGCACTGCAAGATGAGTTGTAACAAAGCATGTTTTTCAAGGGCCACTGGCTATCTAGCCACGTATACTACAGTACAACCGATCATAAAAACCTTTCGGCTGTCTTAAGATGATGCTTGCATTGTGACACATGTAGCTAGTCATGTTCTCTTTGTCTTGATGACTGCTTCGATCGGCAGACAGTTGGTGAGTTTCAACGCACATCAATGAGCATAAGTGGCTAGCTTGTAGTTGTAGCAAAGACTTTTCCTCACCTCCAAACCCACTGTCTTCAGGGAAAAGCCTTTGCATTTTAATGTTCATCCAAATCCATCCGTACCTCTACCTGCCGCTAACTTGTCAAAGTGTGTACGCTAAAATTTACAGCTTAGCTAGGTTTATAGAGTGAAATGAAAAAAAATGTATTTCTTCATATATATTGGCAAATATTTCCTTTAAAAGCACCAAATGTTTTATTGTGTCATAGTACATATAACAAAGTACTTTCTCCATACCCATATTACTTGACGTTTAGGACAGCGACACGGTCTCCAAAACGTAACTTTGACTCTACTTATTTTTTTAAAATATAATATATGTATATTTTTATGAAAGTATTTTCAAGACAAGTCTGTTGATATGATTTCCATTTTTCTAAATTTAACAACTTAAAATTTATTCATGATTTATATTCTCAATGTTTACCTCAAATCTTTTCTAAAACGATAACTAATATGGGTATGGAGGGAGTATACAAATAATGCTCTGACATGATCATTAATTGTTTACAGCGTATACCACTTCGCTCACTCACGGTCACGGACATATATGTCGACAAGTTAGTATGTACTGTACTTGACATGGAGATGCAATCAAAAGGATGCGTGCATAGTCATTAGAGATCGATGTGGTGCGTGGTGTTGTGTACAAAGATCACATCTCCCTCTCTTGCAGTAGGAAGATGCTTAGTATCAAGATCACATGACATTAAAGGGTGCAGGTGATGCGTAAAATAAAATATTTGTGCATACATATCTGAAAAAAAATATTTATCTCTTCAGATACACAGTTGCATCTAAAATTAATTACATAACCACATTTTTGTGGCGGATATGACAATGTCCATCGTGGGCTATGAAGATGCTTGAAGTGCATATCAGTCTCTACTCTGTAGTCTTGTGGCTGCAGTGCCTCTCTCAATGTTAATGTAGCAGTGGCGGTGGCTGGCTGGCTCTGCACCAATAACTACTTTAGCAAAAATGAATATGCTCCTATCTCTATATCATTTGATATAAAATTTCAAGGGTTCGGCTGGAGCCAGTTAAACTTTAAATTTTCTTAGATCATTAAGATATTCTAATTTTAAAAAGAACAGAGTATGCATTCCATGATACTCTTAAGGAGAAAAATATCATGACTCTCTCACACATTAAAAGATTCAGAACCCATGTGATATATACTACATATGAAGTATTCAATATTTTATCAAACATTGGGAATATAAATCATCTATAACTTTTAAATTGTTGAGTTTGCAAATGTAAAAATTATATGAATAGATTTGTCTTGAAAAATATTTTCATAAAAGTATACATATATCACTTTTCCATAAATATTTTTATAAAAATAAAGGGTCAAAGTTGTGTTTTGGAGACCGTGTCGCTGTCCTAAACGTCTTCTATTTCCGATACGGAGAGAGTATAGAGTTTTGCAACTTCCATAAAAATGTTGAGAGGAATAAAGAAGGCCATTCACAGGAGTTTTCAATAATCCACTCCTAATACATAGAAGACAATTTTACAACAGCAATCCTATATTATTTCTAAATTGTCCGAACCACTTTTATGTATTCTTTCTTTCTTATATATTTGCATCAAAAACCCTTTTGTTACTCTTTGTTTTTTCAGACGTCTTTCCACCTTTAAATTGTCTTAGCCGTACATTCTGGGAAAAAAGATACACGGAGCTCGAGTTTGCGGATATTTACGCAGGGGTCATTTCTTCCAAAGTGCTAAAAGATTGGGAGATGATTTTAGGAGTTGTTGGAGATGAAATTTTTTATTGTTTCTAAAAATTCTAGATTGGGAAGGGTTATTAAGTACTCTTGGAGATGCTCGGAATATGCAATTTCTCTGCGTAAACAATTACAAAATTATAGATACACTCCACAACCTATCCTCTGGAAGTTTGTCCATGTACAACTTTACTCTAGATTAAAAACAGAAACAATTCAAACAGAATTAGTTCATCGTAACACCAATCCTCTTACAAACCACTATTTGAGCATTTCTTAGTGATATTGGTATATCTTGGATACAAAGTATTGGAAGTTTGATGGCTACCTTTCTGTTGACTCTCGAAGATGTTTGTTGCGAGTTATGCCGGCTCAAACAGCAAAAGTTTGGTTGTGTCTGCCGACTGAATATATTTTGGCGTTGTTCGTTTTGATGAAATTTAATTTACGCTAAATGCTTATATATGCTGATTTGTTATGAGAAATATTATTCGTTCGTTGAAAAGTACTGTCGAAGTAGTACTGACGAACATGACCAAATTTATATTTTTAATAGGCTATTGAGTCGTGATATTAGAAACAACAAGAGGATGCATATATTCAATCACATTATTAAGAAAATAGATCTTGTATATCTCGTGCAATAAAAGACTCAGAACTCCAGTAAGATACGCCTATGAAGTGAAGTAAAGCATTAACATTCTAGATTTTGTAGACTAGGCAGATGTGTGGTACGTATATCTAGCTAGAACCTTTATGTGCTGCGTGAGATAATATGCGCGCAATTACAACAAATCATCTAAAAGTTTGTCTACATATACAACTACGTTCTTATTAAAAATATGAATGTGTCATACAAAATGATAAAAAAAATCATTCACCACAGCACATACCTTCTTAGCTAGAAACGTACTACTAGTTGAGTTTAGCGTAGTGATATGTGGTTAAGCTAACAATCTTCGCTTTAATATGTATCATGAGTTTAGACCTTATTTAGATGCACATGTATAAGTAGATTACAGTAAAAATTAGTTTATATTCACTCTAATTCACTTCAGCACATATAAGTTAAGGTAAATACATGGATATTCAAATAAGCTCTTAATTGGTTCAGCTCTACACGGCACTATCAGCTGGGGCCAAATAGAAGCCATCTTCATGAGTATGCACGGCCTGGACACATATATATGATCCTTCCTAGCTGTGTGATTGTGTATAGCTAAGCCAACGTGTGTCCAATCCTCAAAAAAAAAAAAAAAAAGAAGGAAAGCCAACGTGTGTCCGGCTAAAAAAAGAACCTTTGGCTTGATTTGGACTCTTTGTAGCTTGTCCTCTTTGTACTCTTGTTGTTTGGATTACTAAAACAGCCCTAGAGCAGAGATAACCACAGTTTTGTGTTTGATATATATATCGTCTGCCCCTTTTCTTTGGCTCATCTGATATTGCTGCGTTCTAGACAAGAGACTGAATACATATATATGTGGCCAGGACGCCACAGATTAGAAATAACAGAACCGCGGGAGGGATGCATTTAGTATGCAAGGTCGTAGGCCATTATCCTGCCTGCTCATTCTTAATTAGGTTTAAGCTGGTCACTACTCACAACTCTCATTCAGCAACAACGTACAATACAGCATCAGTTGCAGGTGCACGGCACAGTACCGACCACAGCATATAAACATTTTTTCAGATCAGATGCGTGTGAGATTCTTCTGCTATGCATGCAACTTCCGGTGCACGCCCTAGCTAGCTAGCTAGTAGGTCCGCAATTGTTTTGGCCATGCCCATGCATGTCTCGGTCACCATCACCCTGCTGGCTGGCTCTGACAGATCACTTGACACCCTGCCACTGCATGCTGCCACTACTATACAGTGTGTACATATCTTTGCATGGCCTTTGGGGAGGCTTTTTAATTAGGATCCAATGGTTGTTGGTCAGTACGTGACCAACTAGTCTATGCAATGCCCGCAAGCATCAGGCCATGGCCATGGCCATATGGATGTGCTGGCTCTATTGGCAATAGGGTGGTCCGGCCGTGTCCTCGTTGGAGAGAAGACAAGTGCTTGAGACTTTGGCTTGTTTCTGGGTCACACTGGATTCCTTCAAGGGAAAGAAAGTGGAGCCGAAGCAAAGGGCCGGTGCTAGGAGCTACCACTATTAAAATGCACATCGAACATCCTAGGAAGAATATTACTTTTTATTTTCTGTTTCTCTATCGAGAAAGCTTCTCACCGTGTCCAGGATTGGAATGGATCAATACCATTCGACCAATGCATATATATTCTGCTATTGTCTATTTTGTGTCTGGTTTAATTTGAGCAAATGACACTGAGACAGCCAATGCGGCGCGCAAAATCACATTCACCTCACGCAAACCAGCAAAGTTTGCGTTTCAAGTGGAAGTTTACTACTAGTAATCTTATTTTTTTTACATTGATTATTAGAGGTCAACAATAGAACCACCACATTAATTCTTCTCACAAAAGTAGATAAAAAGATATTTAGCCATCAAAATTTGGTACTCCTCTATTTAGTGTAAAGTCTAGCAAGTCAGTTTGTTTTTGTGTAAATATAATCAACGTGTACGATATCAAATAATTTCACTATAAAATATATTTCATAGTGTATCTAATTAATCTTGTTTGATGTTGTAGACGAGTGTAAATTTTTATATAAACTTAGTCAAAGCAGGAGAGAACGTAGACTTAGGAAAAACTAAAATGACTTATAATATTTAGAACATAGTGGGTAGACTCTATTAGTCTATCATCGCTGATTATAATAATAGTTATTGTATTTAATGCGCTTTGTAAGAAATTATTACTCACATACTCCCTCCATATTGTAAAAGAAGTCATTTTGGACAACGATACGGTCTCCAAAACATGACTTTAACTTCATATTTCTATAAAAAAATTATTTAAAAATAATATATATACTTTTATGAAAGTATATTTCAAGACAAATCTATTTGTGTGGTTTTCACATTTTCAAACTCAATAAATTAAAAATTATTCATGATTTATATTCCTAATGTTTGACCAAAATCTTATCCAAAACAATATCTTTTACAATATAGAGGGAGTATATACTATTATGAAGAATGGTATAAAGTAACCCCTAATTTGCATCTAAACCTTCTCTAGAGTTGGGTCAAAATTTAATTGAAGTTTACTACTATAAACACAATTTGATGTAACCTCTAATTTACATCAAAACTACCCAACCTACGGCTATGATATATAGGTAATCTATGTAACCCCTTACTTTTTCATCTAAAACTCACAACCCACTTGTACCATTAATAATAAACTAAAACATTCCCCTGAGTATACATTTAAATTACCGACATTAAATAACAATAAATTATACCTATACTCCCTCCATATCATAATTAGAGGACGTTTTGGACAAGCTTTGAGTCAAACATTGGGAATATAAATCATCAATAACTTTTAAGTTGTTGAGATTCTAAATATGAAAGTTATATGAATAGATTTGTCTTGAAAAATACTTTCATAAAAGCATACATATATCATTATTTCATAAATATTTTTTATAAAAACAAGAGGTCAAAGTCGTGTTTGGGAGACCGTGTCGCTGTCCAAAACGTCCTCTAATAAGGATACAGAGGGAGTATATTTCTAAATTATCCACTTCAATTACTCTCTTGTTATATAAAAAAAACTTAAAGTACTATGTCATCATACAGATCAAGTGTGTTTTGTATGCATGCAAACATGAGTGATAAAAATATATTTATATGTTTCAACAACCAAGAAAAATATTCCCTTATCGACTCATCTACCAATTATATTAACAATTGAATTAAAAATATATTAATATCCATTATGACAACTTCTGTAATTTCTTACTTTAAATTAATTTATACATTTTAATTGGAAATTGTGAGATATCCATATTGGTAGTATAATTGTAATCACTCCTTTTTAAAAAAAAATTATTATTGCACATATAATTATTTGATAAAGACACCTCAACATATTAAGCAATAAAGAAGGTTAGTGTATATCAGTACCACTCTTGCTAACAAGGCTGTTGAAAGCCCTAGTTTGGTTTTGGATAATTGAAGAAACCTTGTGTACTAATCTTTGGCTCTAAGTGAGGATTGAGATAAGTTGGTACACACCAAGTGATAAAAGCAAGATGAAGTTCATGGTGGTGATGGACATATGATGATGATCTAGCTCGAAACTTGGGACGTTGACTCCAGAGAAATGAATTGAGGTAGGGATGAGCTGAGCATTTAGGTAAGTCGGAAAACAAACCAATACAGATTGCTTTCTTTTATTGTTGGAGAGGGAGATCCTACTTCGATGAATAAGCCTTTTCTACTATCGATTGAAGCGGGCTACTTATGTCATATGAAAAGAATTACGTAGTATAGAGAAGAAAGAGAACAATAAAATGGGCTCAAGACAAAGGTATATTTGATAGGTCCATTTTGTTTTTCCACCAAGACACCTAGTGGGTGTGAATGGATTTAAGGTATAGATAGTCGTACTATGAAAAATGAAGAAATTCATATGTGAAATGCGGTTATCAAAGTGTCACTAGATGTTCTAGCTCATTCCATATGCATTTAGATGCTAGTGAGTGTAACACCCTTGAGAAAGGCTTGTAAAAATGCTAACGCACATGCACAAAAGTGATATACATTGTGTCTACCACTTGGGAGCAAGGGTCAAAAGATTGGAGAAGAATTAGGACCACTATAAGTGATCAGACGCTAGTCCCTATGGGACCAGACGTGTCCGATCTTAACCCTACCTGCTGGTGGTTCACGTGGAGTGGATCGGACACTCTAATTGAGTCTAGTAGTGTTGACCGGACGCATCCGGTCACCAAAAGACGTCTATGCAACCCTCTGCATAATGTCAAACTTTGTGAACACCGTTTGACCGGACACATTTGGGGCATTGTTACCATGTTAGATCAGTGTGATGTGTCGAACTAAGCTAAGTGAGAGAAGTGGACTACACACTAGATGGAGTTCAGTCACCATGCACCGGTCGCGTTTGGTCACTAATTTGGCTCTCTAGGACATCTCTGGCAACAACCAAACTTTATCCGGTGCAACATTAACACCTGGGTAATAGGAGATAACCATTGGTTATAAATGACCAAGGTCAAATCTGATGGACACGTGGTCAATCTAGGTGACTGGACATTTCTCAAATGGATGCAGCGTGTTCGGTTAGTGGGTCCGGTCAACACGCAGACATCCCAACGAAAGGGCATAACGACTAGCTCTTTGGAGGGGATATATATATATATATATATTTTGAGAATAAGGACCGTGGGGGAGTTCCCCACGGTGCAAAGCTTTTATATACAAAATAAACAAAAGGGACCAGGAAACTTACAAGAGCATGGAGCTTGGAGGAGAGAGAGGGGGCAGGAAGAGCTGCTATATACAAACTAAACACCTAACACAGGAAGAAGGGGGAGGTAGCAAGAGGAGGAGGAAGTTACAGACTATCAAGCCAAGCATAAACAAGCGATCTAACAACATCTTTGTTGACCCGAAGAGATTGCAAAGAGGCTTCTTGCTTGAAGTTGGAAAGCCAATCCTGAAAACGAGCAGGGGCACCATCAAACACGAGCTTGTTCCTGATCTTCTAGAGTTCCCAAGCCGAAATGAGGAAAACCTCCATGAAGAAAGGGATCGGAGAGGCTTGTTTAGTAAGCTCAATTCTCTTCTGAATATCCACCTCAGCCATCCAGGTTATGCCAAGTTTGTTCCAACACCTCTTAGCAAACACACATTCAAAGAAGAGGTGATCTAATATTTCTTCTTCATTGGAAGCACAGAGAACACAAAAACTATCAGAATGAACATTGAGGTGCCTTCTAGTCAGCATGGTCTTTGTGTTAAGCCTGTCCAAAAGAATTAACCAAGCAAATAATTTAACCCTGGGGGTGACTTTAGATCTCCAGACCCATTTGAAGACCACAGAGACGTGCACATTTGCAAAGGCTAGCTTGGAAATTTTTGCTCCTGAATATATGCTATTCCCCCAACAGAAAATTCTTTGATCCACACCCCCTCGAAGAACGAAGTGCTGAACAAGGTTACTTAGGGTGTGGAGCTCATCAGCAACAGGCTGAGAGAGAGGAAGTTGGGAAAGATCATCCATGAACTCAAAGTAATTAATGTCCTTAACCGAGATGTCCAGGTTTAAAGCAAAGCTGGCAATATTAGGAAGGGCTGTTAGAAGGGGTTCACCAGACCAAGCATCTTTCCAGAAGAGAACCGAGGAGCCATCACCCAGCTAACAGGAGGTAATACCATTGTATAGATAGTGCAACTTAAAAATGTCCTTCCACCAGAAAGAGCCGACTAGTTTTTGTGAGTGGGGAACCTGGGTACCATAATACTTGAACCAAGTTTGTCGAACCCACGGGGTGTCATGCTTGGAGTAGAATTTGTGTAGTTGTCTAAGAAGCATAGCATCATTTTGGACTTGAATATATATTGATGTTGCCTAGCTAGGGTTGTAACTCTTCCATATTTTCATTGACAATACAACCTTGTGAGCCTACCCAATCCTCTCTCACTCATGTTGTTGATTGATTAATCATTTGGTGAGATTGGATAGCATCCAAGTGCATTGCTTTGTGCAATTGCATCCAGAGACACTTGGTGATTATGTTTTGTTGTAGATTTCTCTTGTTACTCTTGGTGTTTGGTACACCTAAATGACTTGGAGTAGCGAGGATCGTTGAGCGGAGGGTGGTGTTTGTCTTCGGCTCCAATCAAGGTGATTATGATGGGTTCTTGATTCTTCACCGTGGGAGTTCACAAAAGAGATCTTTAGTGGATTGCTCGTAGCTTGTGAATTCTCATCTTGTGTCAATTATGTGGCACCTAGTTGTGGGTTAGGCATGTAAAGTATATTAGCACATGAATCACCATGTGAGTGTATCGCTACTTGTTGATGGTGGATAACGTCAACATTTAATATAATCATAAACATGATAAACGGATCAACCATATGGAAAATATAGAAGTATAGGGCTTTATCTAATAAATTCCACGAGTTTTGGTATTTTGTTATTTTCTAGGGACTATTCCAAAAAAATGCAATAAAAGAATCAAATTAGAATAAATATTGGAAAAATCCCGCGACAAGATATCCTCCATAATATTCAGGAAGGATCCAGAAGACACCGGAGTGAAGCAGGGACCGAGCCCCTGACATGTGGGGCCGTCCGGCCCCACCCCTGGCCGGTCGGCCACCCCATGAGTCCACCTTCTACGGCCTTCTGGAGTATTCTTCCACCGCATTCCATGATTCATCTAGGCCCTATATTAAGTCATTTTGATCCAACGGTTGTCGTTCATCCCACCGGGCTATAAATAGAGCCTTATTGAGAGATCTCGAGTGTTTTAGATAATTGATGAAACCTAAGGTACTAACCTAGCTCTAAGTTTTTGAGTAGGTCTAGTACACTCATTGAAGATGATGAAAAGTGATGGCGCAAGCAAAGGTGGGGGAGACGTAAAAGCTCACACTTGGAGAAGAAGAGAAGTGAAAAGATCCTAAGCAATTCAAGGCAAAGGTATATGCTAGGGCTTTTCTTTTGGTGGTCAAGACACCAAGTGGGCGTGATCACTTTTAGGATAGACAACCATACTATTAAGAGGGGAAATTCAATAGTGATTGCGGTTTGTCAAGTGCCACTAGGTGTTATCTATAGTGCATGTGCATTTAGGACCTAGTGACATACACCATGATAATTATCAAGTAAAACATGTTAAGAAGTGTTCACTAACGAGGTATCTTAGTGCTTGGCAACTTAGAGCAAAGGTGGAAGAATCAGAGAAGAGAAAAGGGCGTCGGACGCTGCAGCTGAGGGCGTCGGACGCTGTTCGACGCGTCGGACGATGGCGTCAGATGCTGAGGACTTTGACTCAGTGCGTCCGTCGGCCTCAGATAACCAGCAGAAGAATTCCAGAAGGCGTCGGACGCTGAGGCGCAGCGTCCGTCGCAAAACGAGTGAAGCGTCCGTCGGGCTTCCAGTGGGCTCTGCAAGCAAGTGGAGCGAAGACTTGCGTCGGACGCTGGAAGATCAGTGCGTGGGATGCTGGCACGGAGCGTCCGTCGCCCACACAGCAGCCCAACGGCTAGTTCTGACAGTGCGTCGGACGATGGCGACGGAGCGTCCGTCGCCAACTTAACAGGGCAACGGTTTGAAGACTTTGAGGGAGTCTATAAATATTTGGTGGCCGGCTCTAGGGTTTCTGGCTCGCACATTTGAACATTTTGAGACTCCTTTGAGCTGAGCAAAATCCCTCCCACTCATCTCCATGCTTGGTTAGTGAATTTCCAAAATAGATTGAGTGATCCAAGTGCATTTCACATATAGCTTGCATCTAGTGGCACTTGGGAGACGTTCTCGTTGCGGATTTCTTGTTACTCTTGGTGATTGCCATCACCTAGATGGTTTGGAGCAGCGGAGGTAGATCGAGAAGCTTGGTGATTGTGCTTCGTCGACTACAAGGTGATTGTGAGGGGTTCTTGTGCCTTCCCCGTGGGAGATCGAAATTGGCAACTCTAGTGGATTGCTCGTGGCGTTTCAATAGCCTCATCTTGTGTTGGTTGTGCGGCACCCGGTGACGGGTTTGGTGTGTGAGGCCAATTAGCGCGTGAACCTCCAAGTGAGTGTCTTGCCACAACGGGGACTAGCTAGTTGGCAAACTAGTGAACCTCGGAAGAAAATCAAGTGTCAACCTTGTTGTCTCTATTGTGATTGATTGGTTTTCTTGGTGATCACTTGATTGGTTCATCCACTCCTCTCCACGGCGGTATAATCACCTTTCTCATCTTTACATTTACCTTATTCATACTTGTCTTAGTATATTAGGTTGTGCCTAGAGGGCTACTAGAATTGAGTAGGCATTGTGTGATTCTAGACTTATTAGGATAGAAATTATGGTTAGGTGGCTTTGCATCCCCTAGTAGGCTAGTGCAAGTCAAGCTTCGCCTCATTAGTATCTAACTTGTTGTTGAGTTTGTTTCTAGTTTTCAAATTAGGCTATTCACCCCCCTCTAGCCATCACTTAGGACCTTTCACTTGTACCCCCCCCAGGAGCAACTGATCCATTGCAGATTAAGTCAGATGTAGTTCGAGATTAGATCTAGGGTTTCTAGAGATTAGATTAGAGCTCTAGTTCTTCAAGTCATTAGTCTAGACAAGCTAGCAAGGTTCCAGTGGAGTTGGGCTATACGCTCGGGATTCCAGATCTGTTCGTCTAGAGATCGGTAATTTACTTTGTATCTCATTATGACTTTATTCTACTTTATTATATTTCTACTTATTAAGTTCTTAGTTTATTCTAGTTGCATACTTTATATAGTTATGATTGGTGATGACTATTGTTATATGATCGTATAACGCCTAATTCAATTCTCGAGTGAGTTAGGTGGTATGTATTATGCAAGCGTGGTGCTTGGATATTATATGTACCTATGGATGTCTCCTGATGTGTCGTGTCGTGTGGTAGTTCGCGTAGGTGACTCTTATAGCTGTGTTGATTTCTCTGTAGTCCACCCTTCGCACATAGGCATGGTAGAGCATGATCGCAATAGAGGTGACAATTGCGTCTTAATAGCCTCCTTAGTTGATGCTCCTTATGATGTTTTCTGAGTTAGTTATGCTATAGATGAGAGTATGTAGTTAGGGTGTCTTAGTTCCTTTTTATTTAGTGATTACTTAGGAGTCTTTTACTCTAGCCGAATCTTGAGTTGTCTGACTATATTATTAGTGAGTCTCTATTTTCTATCTCTGGAATACCATTTATCTTATAGTTTTATCATCATATTTATTTATCTTGACATGACTTACCCTGCTAAAGCATTAGAGAGGTTGGTTTATCATAGGTTTGCACATTTATAGTCAAAGCCATATGCATATAGATTTCCTTTTCTATCCCTGTTTCATTCCTGCAATTAATTGAAAGTTTTCCTTTTGGCATAAACAAATCAACGATACTAGGAATTCTCACCGGGTGAAATGCTATAATAGGAGAATTATCTGTGCGCTTGCGGATATATTCTATAAATTTATTTTAAGAACTGTTAAGTGTAGATTATTTTAACATTTTTGACATCATGCTAGGGATGACAACTTAGTGTATAGTGATGTTTAGAGGTGTCTCCTACATTTCTAGCGCCTTGCTAAGGATGGTGATTTATCTATATTTTTAGTGTGATGCTAAGAAATGTCAACAGTACAATAAGAACGTAGCTTGCTGGCAAGCAAATGAGCCTATGATAAAAATCTGGTGTCAATCATTCCTAGAATTTCATTGGTGACATTGTATATTGATTGATCACTTGCCACAATGGTATAACTATCTCAATCACCTCTTGTATTTACTTTTGATACATATCTTGTGTATTGATAGTTTACTAATTATACTTAGCTATTGAGTGATTAGAAATCATAGCTCACTAAACTTGTGGATAGATGGCTTGTAGTTTCCTTGTAGTGCTAGTGCAAAATTTGCATTACACCATTTGTCTATCTAACCACTTTGTTTAAGTGTTGTATAATTTTATTAGGCTATTCATCACCCTTAGCCATTTAGGACCTTTCAGCTATTCAGGTGCATGTTGGTGAAACCATTGCCCCAAACCTCAAGCTCCTTATACAATTATTGTGCCTTTATTTTTGACACATTGCCTCCCCTTATATACGCCAACCTATCATGTTGTAAACCTTAGGTGATGGTCTTTGAAGCTACGTTGAGCTCATCTTTGAAGGGACATCATGCATGGTCTCCGATGTTATCTGGCCTCTTAAATATTATGGTGCTATGGGTAGCAACAACTAATTATATTTTCAAAAGCTCCCATGAATGAAGCATGATCTTCATTATCAATGACCAATGGTTGTAGTTTGTCTTCATTAATATTAGTATTTCATCACTTTATTGGCCTTATTCACTGCCTTATGCAACACTAGGTTGTTGTCATAATTTTTTTCTTAGACGTTAGGATTGGTCACAAGGGGTGTTAGGTGAGAAGGAGACAACCTATATTAGCCTTAAATATTAATATCCTCTTGAGATTTGCATTTTGGGTCCTACTATATCTTAGTTCAAGATTCTATGATGATCTTAACCAATAGTGTGCATGCCTAATGAGTGTTTATATTGGCATAATATTTTTAGTGTAGTGTAGGACCTAAAAACAAACACAAGATGAGAGGTTTGAATAATAGGTTTGTAAGTATGAAGAGTTTTAACTTAACATACCAATAAATAATATATAGAAAGTAATGGGATCAAATATAAAAGTTCAAATATATATAATATCATGTCACAAGACCTAACCTAAACCAAGAGACACTATAATATAAGCTAAGAACTCAAATAAATACATATTGAAGAATCATGGAGGTACCATATAGAAGGTAAAAACTATGGATATGTATGTAAAAGATTTAAAAAGGAGCATGCAAAGATAAGCACATTTGATTTGTGGCAAGTACTAAACATAGCGTTCTAACACTTATGTTTCATAAAATTTGAGCATGTACAAGAGCATAAATTGAGATGGTATAATGGTAGACCAAATGAGAATGGCAATATGCATATAAAATCTATAATAAAAATATATTGAAACAATATGTGATTTTTATGAAAAAAATAGGCACTTGTTATTATCCTTTTATCCTCCAATATAGGCTATTTCTTACTGATGGCAATGGGAACAAATTACCCACGTGTCCATTTGTAAAAAAACCCACTTGAGTGTGGGTATGGGTCCAACCTTGTTCCTACGAGTGTAGGTGCAATGTTGTAATTGAATCTAACACATAAAAGTCATGGGTATAGAAGATACATACTTGTGCCCACATCATCCACAAATCTGCTCTAATCCCTAAAATGTGACCCTCTAGTACTATTGTACCAATATATAAAAGAAATAACTCCTACTTATAGGTTTTTTTCCTCTCATTCATCTTCTATCACATAGAAATGTGTGATTTGTGGCATGGATAATATCATGTGTGATGTTGAATTCTAGTATTTCATATTTGCATTAGGAAAACAATTTTTATACATGTTTAATGTAAAACAATTTTTATACATGTTTAATGTTCTTATGGATTTGCAGGTACTTTGTGCCAGCAAGTGACGAGTGTTGGTATAGTTTTCTATCTGTGGCTAGTTGTGGATGCAGGCCTTCCCTCTTCCTATGGGTAATGTGCCTATTGCCATCAATACTACAAAGTAGAAGGTAACTATGCTAGGAATGCCAAGTTTGTGTATACTTAGCCTGCAAGAGAGAGATAATGAAGGTCTATTAAGAAGGATTTGAGATGAATTGGTAAACTTGGACAAGTGAGATGATAATCTTTTAAAGAGGTAGAAGGGACCCTAATCAAGATCTTATAAAGGACTCTAAAGTTACCATAGGGTTAAGAGGATACATGGTTAGGTTGGTTAGGCTTCTAGGTTGAAAGATAACTAAGTGTGCTTTTCTTGTGATTCATTGGCCAATCCTATGAGTGAGGTCAGATGGTCCATGAATTTTTTTCCTATGAGTGGATGTTTTTATGTTTCCTTTGGAGGTCTATTGATGGTCAAACCATAAAAATACCATAGTTGTACACCTCAAAAACAATGTCAACATACCTCAAAATGAAAAGGAAATAAGCATGCCATGACTTTATTTTATCTAATAACAAAGTCCCACATATATAGAGTATTTCTCTACAAGAATAGCTTTGGAGCAAAGGTGGAACCAAACCCTAGGATCTCCAAACCCTAGGGAGTTGCCAACCCACCCCCTAAGTGGGCCCCATTTCCCCCAATCTTACTCGAAGTAAAGAAGGACACTCTCAAGTGTCCCTAGCCCCTACATTTGTGTTGTGCTTTCTCTTGATAGCTCACACACATTTCATAAGGATTGAAGGGCCCACACATCATGTCATGAACATATTCAAGTGGCCCCACCAACACAAGTGGGGTGGTCCCACCTGCCATAGCGAGGATCGGTTGATGTCCTTTGGTGGCTAAATCCCACTACATATCTTCCATTGCCTCTCTATGGTCAACATGCAAGGAATCACACCTGCACTAACCATCACCATCTATTTTATGGTAGTTTGATCCAAGGGATGAGGTGGGAAGCTCATGGGTTATTATTTTCTTGGAATTAAGTTCACAATTCTCACTAGATCAAATGCATATGCAATAAGATTATGACCTAGTGGCACTTAATAATCGTAATCATTAACAAGTTCTCCCTTCTTGATAGTATGACTATTTATCCTAAATGTTATCACACTCTCTATAGTGTCTTAATCACTCAACCGAAAATGACTCCTATAATATACCTTTGCCTTGAGTCAATTTTCGTTTCCACTTTCCTTCTTCCAAGTTGGAGCTTCACCATCATCACCTTGATCCATTGAGCTCCATCACTTGACTTGTGCCAACCTATCTCATATTTTTCACTTAAAGACAAATAGGTTAGCATAGATAGGGTTTCATCAATTACTCAAAACTAAACACGAGCTTTCACTTCTCCAACAGATGGATCAACAAACAATCGAGCACGGAGAGAGGTCAAACAAAAAGATCAGGAAGGGAAATTGCAAAACACAAAGAATGCAACACACCAGCAATTTCAGAAGGGAAACTTGGAGGTCCCAAGGAGGTTAAGCCCTCCCTTCCGATGCACCAAGTTCTTACAGAAAGACATTCGTGGATCTCAAGCAAGAATTCTAGGAAGAGGGAAAACCTAGGAATTGAGTGCGGGAATGGAAAATGCAAGAGGTGAGGATGAGGAAAACCCTTCATCCCCTAATAAGGATGTCTAAATGAACATATTCACTTATCCCCAGATACATGAGAGAATCACCTAGCCCTAAGACATTGTGACTCAACTCCACTAAATCCTAGGTCCTTGCTTTAATCGGACGACCCCGTTTCGTGCTTGGACTTGCTTTCAGCTCGACGTAACCTCCAAGATTATGCCATGTTCCATCCCCATTTCCTCGGAATCCATCTGGGGTTTGAAGCCCAAACCCATAAATCGGTCCACCGGTGGCTTTGAGGCTCAACCACCAAACCTCGAGTTTTAAGACCCAAACTCATAAACCGTCCTTCGATAGTTTTGAGGCCCAAACCATCAAATTGGTCACGAGTAGTGTACTCCATACGCATCCCCCGCCTCGACACGTGTCACCGTGTCCTCGACCGCCCAAGTGCCAAGTCCTCTTGAGCCTTCCTGCTCGACTCGCTCGCTCGTCGTCTTGACTTGGTCAACATAGTCTACTCCATGTCTTCTCGCACTTGTTAATGCCAAGTGCCAACCAGCACGGCTAGTCCTTCGGCCCTCTGGTCCATTGGTCCAAGCCTCACGTCCGCCCTTCACTGCTCTCAGTCCATCGACATGGAGCACCTCTACTTGACCTTCACCTCACCATTGACTACCACCTTCGGACTTGACACCTGCACAACACAAGCCAAGAGACATGCACACTTCTGCTTTCATAGTATGGTTAGTGAACTCGCTCAAACTGAAATACTTACATGTTGGCCAATCACTCATCATCTAAAACTGAACATTATGGGCACATATCAACCATGTATTCGCAGGAGCTCAACAAGACTTTGTTAGGGTATTGTTGTACATGCTTACATGGTATGACGTGTTTGAAACATAGGGCAATTTTGCTTTTGTAGAGAAACATGAGTTTGTCCACATTATGGTGGCATATATGACACTGTACTATTGAATATATATTATGGTCAAGGTCAGTATATAACAGTACTACGATGATTACATTTGTTGTTGTGTTGCATGATGTCTCTACACCATATTGTCAAACATATACTAAGGTGAAGGTTTGTATATACTAGTGGAATGAAGATTACATTTATTGTCGTGTTGCATGATGTCTCTAAACTCCTGTAGTAGAGCGGTTCTATGAAACTCCATGGTTTATTTTAGAAATTATATTAGCTAACATTACTTATGTTGCATGATTATTATTATTTATACTTCACTTGTGTAGTTTGTACACATTGATATGTTCAAATACTTGTTTTTAATTCAATTCCATTTAACAAGGATATTCATTTAGGTAAGGTGAATTTTTGGTAATTTAGCTCGACGATTTATTGGCATGTGATATAGTTAGAATTTATTCGAAGATAATACTTTTGAGCAACATAATGTTATTGGTTATGTTGGAACTTGTTGCATTCTTCTATGTCTAGCCTCTAATGGGAATCCATGATGCTGCTTGTCGTTTATCCCTTTGTCTTTGTTTTTGAATGTCTTGTCTTGGCGTCTTGCATAATAGGATAGCAAGCTTGCCAATCATGTTCCACCCTTCTTCACCTCTCTCTTATGTTCTGCCATCTTTAAGACCATAATATTGCCCTAGAAAAAATGTAATAGTAATTAGAAGTAGACAAGAAATGGATGCAATTCTTTAAGCCTTGCTAAACTGTGCGTTCCCTATAGTTCTTCACATCTCTAAAAAGACCTACAACTTTTTTTTGTTAAATATGAAGGTAGAGTTTAGGCAACAAATGGACAAATTTGTCAATTCACATATTCTATTTAGTACATTACATTTTTAAGAACTAAATTTATATTTAACATAACATAGAAGGAAAAACTTTTATTGTGGTATCCCTACACATAATGTACTAACTTGAAACAATCTAACTAAAAACTTATTTTTTGTAAAAAGACTTTTCGCTCATATGCCAAGATATCAAGACGATATTACTAGTGATAGAGATATCAATGATACACATTCTTGAGAGATGTTCTACCACTACAAGAAAATATATTACAATTTAGTTTATGTAATAGATTTTTTTACATGCCAACATATCAAGGAGTTGTTACCAGAGATAGAGATAATAAGGATACACACAATATAGAGATGTTCGCATATGTAGAAAGCTTATCTATGTTGGAATAATAAGATCACAAGCATTCATGCTTACCTTTGAAGATGTTGTGACTCTTACGAATAAATGACGCGTGTAAAAATGTTTGCATATATATCTTGAAGGTATCAACATCTCTTTCGGTCCAAAGTTTTCAAATGTTTGACGGATAAGAGATGTCTATAATAAAGCATGATTACTTGTGGATGCATATCTCAAAGCTCGGCCCTCCTTTTATTTGACTTGAACCTTTTCTAGTTCATGGGGACACCGTGACGTCAAGTAGAAAGCCTCAGACAAAGGAGACACACACTAAAACATACTCACCAAAAAGATTACAATTATTTTGTGATATAAAAATAATATCAAAATCCGCATTAGAAGCCAATGATGTAACTGAAGCGCTGACCTGACCATAGATAGATTTTTTTACATGCCAACATATCAAGAAGTTCGTTACGAGAGATAGAGATAATAAGGATACACACAATAGAGAGATGTTCGCATATTTAGAAAGCTTATCTATGTTGGAATAATGAGATCACAAGCATTCATGCTTACCTTTGAAGATGTTGTGACTCTTGCGAATAAATGACACGTGTAAAAATGTTTGCATATATATCTTGAAGGTATCAACATCTTTTTCGGTCCAAAGTTTTCAAATGTTTAACGGGTAAGAGATGTCTCTCATAAGGCACGCTTACTTGTGGATGCATATCTCAAAGCTCGGTGTACCCTTCTTTTATTTGACTTGAACCTTTTCTAGTTCATGGGGACACCGTGATATCAAGTAGAAAGCCACAGACAAAGGAGACACGTATTAAAGCATACTCACCAAAAAAGATTACAATTATTTTGTGATATAAAAATAATATCAAAATCGGCATTAGAAACCAATGTGTAACCGAAGCGCTGACCTGACCATAGATCTTGTAGATATTAGACGGTCTATCTATAGCCGACATGCTGTGTGAATGGTGAATCCCGGACAATGTCGCGACGTCAACGATGAAGATAAACTAATCTCGGTCAAACAAAGACTTTTTTTTTAGTTTTTCAGATAGGTACATAGACTATACTCTAAATACAAAGGAATTTATACAAATATTTGGATTTGCATTGTAAGAACTCACAAACCATCTCTATTCTCTCCGGAGAAAAATAGCCTAACAAACAAATATGGTTATGCTTTGTCACCAAAGCCTCGAGATCACCGTGGAATAGGAGAGAGAAAAGGAGAAACCCCACTGAAAACCTCAAAAAAGACCGAGGGAAAACAGAAAAACCCTAAACTCCAAGACGATATAGAAACAAAAACCCATCCTGCAACTCAAATAACCCCACAGGAAAAAAGGAGCGCTGTTTTTCACTTTGGACCCCGGAACATGTGCAGCCTCTCAAGGCCGCCCCTCCCACCCACTATTTCTTCCCCTCGCTCCCACTCCTCCCCTTTCTTCTTCCTTCCTCCCTTCTCTCCTCCTCCGTGAGGGCTGAGGATATCCTTCAACCCATCCACCTCACGAGGAATCCGCACTCGCTTTTGCTCCGCAATTTATTGCTCAGGGTTCTTCCTGGGTGGTGGCGGCGGGTGGTGCGAGCAGTAGTTCACAAGAGCAAGCTGTTCTTGTGTGCGTGGTTCTATGCCTGCTTGCTTGGCGAGGGGAGGAGGCGGCGGAGTAGTGGGAGTTGAGGGGTCCAGGTACCGGCATTGCTGAGGCGGCGCGGGGAGATCCGGCGATGTCGGAGGCCGACCGGATACGCCACCGCACGGCGGCGCTGGCGCTGCACGACGATGAGGTAAGAGACAAGCCGGACGCCAAGGCGAACGTCTTCGCGGATCTCGGCTCGCCAGTGTCGCCGCTGCGGGCGCGGGCGAGCGTGGCGACGTCGTCGTCCTCGTCCTCCGGGTCGGCCAAGTCGCCGGCGCAGTCGAATGCTGGGATGGCGGGCGGGAGGAGCCACTCCGGCGAGCTGGTGGGCGAGTGCAACCTGCCGAGGCTGATGGCGCACCGGCGGTCCGGATCTGGACAGTTGATATTCTCTGGCAGCAGCAGCAGCCGGGGGAGCGGCGGCGGGGACCGTGGAAGCACGGCGAGCTCGCCGATGCTGAATGCGCTCCCCACCGGGAACATCTGCCCGTCCGGGCGTGTCCCGGCAACGCCCCCTCCCCCGCGCTCCCGCCCGGACGTGCTCGGATCCGGCACGGGCCACTACGGCCACGGGAGCATCATGCGTGGCGCCGGCATGGCCCCCGGCAGGAGCAGCATTGACTCCTCGTCGTTCCTCAGGCACTCCTCGAGGTCCCCGGCGAGCTTTCCGGCAAGCAGTGGGAGCCTCCAGGAGGTGACCCGCTTGGGGAACGAGTGGTTCAAAAAGGAAAAGTACGGGGAGGCGCTGCGCCACTACGAGCGCGCCGTGGCGCTGTGTCCCGAGAGCGCCGCATGCCGCGGCAACCGAGCCGCCGCCCTCATAGGACTCGGCCGCCTTGCCGAGGCGCTTCGTGAATGCGAGGAGGCTGTCCGACTCGACCCGGTCAGCGGCCGCGCCCACAGCCGCGTCGCAGGCGTTTGCCTCCGGTGAGCTTACTGCAGTCTTCCTACCTCCACCATTGCTCTGCAACCGGTACTAGATTTTAGAACTGATGTGCATCAAGATCCTCCCTAGCTCTTGCTTCGATTTTGTTCTTCATGGTTGCATCTGCATGTTGATGTTGCTTTCTTGGATGGCTTTCTCTGTGAGCGAGACTGGGGAGAAAGCAACATGAGTGTTGTGCCTTTCACTTTTTCCTTTCCATCGAGGCGGTGAGATTTAGTTATGCGATTGCTCCATCTTCACGCTCAATATTCATTTTATTTGCATCCTCAGGATGCAAGATATTGATCTTTTTGCAATTCAAAATGATTTTTTTTGATATATCTGTATGTGAGTAAAGCTATAGTATTGTCTTGCTTTGATTGAGGGTAAAATTGGCGTTAAAGCTTTCCATCACATAACGCTGATAGAAGGTGTGTCTGCTTAGCTGTACTTTGTAAGGTTGCTTGATGACGATTTCGTTAGGTTCAATGGATTTAGACCACACAATGCTGATGCATCCTGAATTTCTGTTTTATATTGTTTATACTGTATATTGTCCTGACTCTCACCTGGAATTAGGTGTCAAAAGACTGATGACATGCTGCAATTATTTGCATTTCTGCTGATTTTTTTCTGCTGATATGCTGTGACTGTTGTGTTGTTTCAGATTGGGGATGATTGACAAGGCGCAGATGCATTTCACCCAGGCGGGTCATCTTCAGCAGTCAGACCCCGCCGAGTGGCAGAAGCTGCAGGAGGTCGAGGTGCATTTGGGAAGATGCACAGATGCAAGGAAAATTGGGGATTGGAAGAGCACGCTGAGGGAGGCTGATGCTGCCATTGCTGCTGGCGCTGACTCCTCTCAGTTGGTATAACGACTTCCTCATGGTTTATGTTTTGATGGAGTGCTGGAAGTTTTGCTATGTTGTTTTGGTAGTGGAATTTATACTGACATCGTGCCTTCCATACAGCTTCTTGCCTTGAGGTCAGAAGCACTTCTCCGCCTTCACAAGCTGGAGGAGGCTGAGTCGACTCTTGCAAGCATGCTGAAATTGGACTGTGCATTGCCCTCATCATTGACAGCAGCAAAACTCTCAGGGATGCTTGCTGAGTCATACGTACATATTGTTCGAGCGCAGGTTGACATGGCATTGGGGAGGTGTGATTGTCTAAACTTGATATAATACCCAATTTTCCATGATGCTGGGTCAAAATCAGGTTAGCACTAAAGTTTATTAATGGTCTATGCAGGTTTGATACTGCTGTTGCTGCAGCTCAGAAGGCTAGAGATCTTGATCCTGGGAATGCAGAAATCGGGATGGTTTTGAATAATGTGAGACTAGTTGCAAAAGCCAGAGAGCAAGGGAATGACCTCTTTAAAGCTTCCAAGTTTTCAGATGCATCCATGGCCTATGGTGAAGGGCTCAAGTATGACCCCTCAAATTCAGTGCTCCATTGCAATCGAGCTGCTTGCTGGTCAAAGCTAGAAAAGTGGGAAAAGGCTGTTGACGACTGCAATGAGGCACTAAGAATACAGCCAAACTATACAAAGGCTCTCTTAAGGCGAGCTGCGTCCTATGCTAAGGTAAGCAATGAGCATACATGTAATTCTTCTTTGCTCTTGTGATGTTCCGTTGACATTGTATAATTTTATTCAGCTTGAGCGTTGGGTGGACTGCGTGCGGGACTATGAGGTGCTTCGGAAGGAGCTTCCCAGTGACAAGGAGGTTGCCGAGGCATTGTTCCATGCACAAATTGCCTTGAAGGCAACTCGTGGTGAGGATGTATCGAATATGAAGTTTGGAGGAGAGGTAGAGATAGTTTCCAATGTAGAGCAACTCCGTGCTGCCATAAGTTCACCTGGTGAGTTATTCTCTGCTACCTCTCTCTCTCTCTCTCTCTCTCTCTCTCTCTCTCTCTGATGGTTTACAATTCATAATGAGATTTACTCGGTTTTTAGTATGTCAGAATTGCTTGCACTACCTTGTTTACAATGTCTTTTTTTGTCATACACAATATGGTCTCTGATTTATCGCTTATGTTTCTTCAGGAATATCTGTTGTCTACTTCATGTCGGCAATGAATCAGCAATGCACACAAATTACACCATCAGTCAACACTCTATGCGCGGAATGCCCCTCAGTGAATTTTCTCAAGGTAAGCTACTGAATTTGTCAATATGTCTGTCTCCAGGAACCCTGGTAGCCAATTACAGGTAGGAAGGATTTCAAAATGATGACTAACAAGTACTATCTTCTGTGCAACCCAACAGGTTAACGTCGACAGCAGCCCAATGGTGGCAAAGGCAGAGAACGTGAGGATAGTCCCGACGTTCAAGATATACAAAGGAGGGGTGAAAGTGAAGGAGATGATCTGCCCGAGCTTGCATGTTCTCCGCTACTCCGTGCGGCACTATTCTGTATCCAGTTCTTGAGAAGCTTTAGGTACCCGTACCCCAATTTCCCATTTTCGCTAATGCATAGAGCTCCCCGTCAAACTTGCAACATTGCCAGCCTCCAGAGCATTTTCACCACCTGCTTAACTACTCCCCATTGAGCATGAGCATAACGAGCCAAGACTGTCAGGTGGAAGAGCCCTCCCAATTCCCCGTCTGTTGTCGCTTTCGCCTCTTCACCGTTCATATACCCAACCATTCAATTCAATAGCTTTTTTTCCCTCTTGTTTCGGGCTCTCTTCACCTCATTTTGTATTTTGATACTCCATTTTGATTCACCCCATCATAGTCCATAGGCCAGCACCCTGCTTCTCAAGAAAAAAGGGGAAATGTTTGTAATGTCTTCTAGGTTTAGCATACCATCTATCCTTTAGGGAGGGAGAGGAGGGGGACGGGTGCTGTGGTGTTGCAGTTTTCGTTACATGTACATACCTTATAGGAAAAACATGAGAGAAATCCATTGGAAAGATTGGTTCCCTGGAGAAAAGAGAAAAAGAGAAATGGTGGCATCAGATTGAGATGAGATTTTGGTGGTTGGGGTCAGGTACAGGGCTAGTAGTTGTTTTGAGTTTCCATTAGTCTCTATCTATCTATCTATCTTTAGAGGGAGGAAGAGAGAGACAGGTGTTTTAAGTTAACTGATGATGCAGAGATGGTTGGTCCATTGAAGATGATAAACATGTCGTTTTGCTGCTTCTGTTGGTTTTATGGCGCTGATACCATATATGCTACCATTTCCGTCCATGAATAATAAAACATTGGCAACATTCGTTCGTTTTTGTTTTCGGTGTTCTTTCTCCAATCCGTCAGTTATTAATCATCTCTCTGCTGCTATTTCTTCTTTCTTCTGTGCTGTTGTGATGTCCTTCCCCGTATATTGATAATAACGTAGCTGGGATTCTCTAGTAGTAGCATGCTACAGCATTTGGCGTCTGCAGGGTTTGGTGTGTGTTGGCGCGCTGTGTTTATGATGATCCACCTGACCTGATCATTGTGTTGTGTGAGCTGGGAATCTTAAAGGAAAAGAGTTGTGGTGGTGGCTTGTTGTTCCTATCAGCATCAGGCCACTCGGCTACTTATCGGCTAGGAGGGGAGGGAGGAGGACGAAGAAGACGGCATCGGCAGAGCGGCAGGACGGTGGTCCCGTCCGTTGTGTGGTGTGGTCAGCCTAGCCACAGTGTGCGCGCGTGCTTGCGTGGCAACGCGACTGGCAGCTGGCAGGGAGCATAGAGACGAGAGAGAGAGAAACAGATCGCGTGGCGCGCCTCCCGACGTGCTTAGGAGTGAGAGAAAGCAGAGACTTTTCGTCACCCTGCCCCACACGGACCCACCCCCCCTCTCTCTAGGCCTCTAGGGTCTATTGCTACAGGAGTAATTTGCCGTTGGTACTCTTCTGCCACAAAGAGGCGATTTTAGATTTATAGTCTAAAACAAGCTATTTTAAGATCATTTTGATTAAATTTATAGGTATCATTAAACTCCGAATGCAGTAAGCATCATTAAACTCCGTTGAAGTATATTTTTTATATATCTATTTGAACTATAGTACTAGTATCTCTTTGGAGTCATGGGTGTAATCAAGGTTTAGGATTTCAATTGAAATTTTGCAACTTTAGGTCCTACTGACGATGACCCAAAAATTTTCAGAACATAATTTCTACGTATATGATAAAATCGATGTATTTAAAAAAACCAAAATGTCTTATAGTTTAAGGACTAAATTAGAAATGCAGTATTTTTCTTGTGATAGAGGGAAGAGGTACGTTAGAGTGCGGGAATATGGCCCTGTTTGGTACAGCTTATCTGGGAAGCGCTTCCCAAATAAGTTGCACAAATAGGGTAAAAACAGCTCTCAAAATAAGCTAGTCTGATCTAGCTTTCGCTTTTTTAGTACAAATAGGAGTTGTGAGAATAAGCGTGGCCAAAATAAGCTGCTGAAAAACGTTGTGTTTGACTATTCATTCCAGCTTATTTTGGCCATAAGCAGCTTATAAGCTATACCAACCAGGACCTATGTCTACTGGGAGAATAGAAAACCCCTAATTTATGGTTTGTTAATTGTTTTTTTTCTCATGTTGATGAGGGTGGTGACGAAGCGACGATGAGATCTGGAGGGGGTACAGGCTGGCTCTGCTCAGCTGGCCCCGTCTCGTTTCAATGGGGGATGGGTGGGTACAGTGCACATCCTCATTCATTGCTCACATTCAATCGGATCCAAATGGAGCGTCCCTCGCTTGCTTGCTTGCTTCCACTCACTGACTACCTCCTCGCTGACCTACCCGTAGACCATACCATAAGCAGCACGCTTCAGCCAGATCCGGCAGAGATTTTCTTCTTCTTTTTTGTTTTTTTTTCATTCGGTATTCGGTATTCCCTTGGCTATGTATGGCTTGGCTATGTATGGCACTTGTTGGGCGAAATGGGACCTGCGCCGGCTGGACAGTACGTGTACGGTGCTCCAGGTGCCACTCTCACTTGGCCTAGCCGTTGTTTGTTCCCTTGCCGATCCGGCGACCCAAAGAAATGTCAAAGCTATACATAAAGCCCATCGTCATCGATGTGGGTGGGTGTGGTCCGTATCCGTGTCCGTGTACCCGTACGGAGGGCGGTCGCCATTGCTGTGGTACAAGACGCAGCAAACAGAGTACGGGTACATGTTGGGTCGTACGACGCTACGTATTGGTTGGCTGGCTGACGCTCTACTGTTGCTGTTTGCGTATTGTCCTCTCCGGTCCTCCTCCCTTTGCATTGTCGCAGGCTTATCATAATAACTGCTCGATCTCGCTCGCTTTGGGCAGTCAATCCAATCTTATAATATTAGATATATTGTATTGGGCCTCGATCATGAGCTGATTATATAGGGTACGTAGGACTAACACATCATATGGCTAGACAATGTGGTACTATTTCTATTTACTCTAACATCCCCCTCGCAGTCGTAGTGGTAGCAACACAAACGAATAGACTGAAGAACAATAGAGACATCCCCACACAGTCGGAACGCCGGTGCGAATGCTTCGACTGGAGTAGCTCATGCAGATGATAGCCCCTTAGTGCCAAAGTAGCCGAGGTCAAAGTGGACGTGGTCAAAGCCGTGGAGGAGGTGCGGATCCGAGACGTCAATGGAGACACACGAGTGCACAAAATCAGCAGCTTCTTGTTGGCATGTTCAGCAGGACGATCGGCCGACTAGATGGCGAAGGTAGATGGTGCAACTTGGACGTGTCAACAAACGCACATGCATCTTCCTTTAGCAACACCAGTGGTGGTGTCCACGAGCTTGCGGCAGTGGGCGCAGACTTGGATCGAGAGCCAGCGTGACGAGAACCGATAGCATGGGTTAGGATATAAACCTAGGCCTAAGATACTATGAAAGATAATATAATTGATGAAATATTGGATATATTGCATTGTGTCTCATGGGCTGATTATATAGGGTACATAAGACTAACCCATCATGTGGCTAGACAATGTGGTACTATTCCTATTCACTCTAACAGGATACTCGATGACCCAGAGGCTAGTAAGCAGTCGCGATTTTTCAAGCACACCTGAGTCGGTGACACAAACACGGGCATGGTGAGAAGATGAAAACACTAATTGACTGTCTTACTATTTTCTAAACTAGAAACTTTTAATTTAATGGTATATACAAGAATCTCCTAATTACACGTCAACTAGCAATATATGATACTAATTAATGTTGCACCTTTGACCTTTACTTTGTGGGCTTTAAACATTAAAACCCATTAGAAAACACATGTATTGGGGGTTTTTAGATTTATTCGAATTTCTTCATATGGATTTAGGGAATTATCCATATAAGTTCTAACAGATCCACTTGTGCTTTGCGTTTTGTTATTTACCCTCATTTGATCCCTCTCCGTGTAATATTTTGTTATTAGAACATCTCCAAGAGTTTTTAAAACAATCTCTCCATCCATGATTTTTGGCAAAATTGAAAAAAATTCATTTCCAACAACCTCATATCTTTTAGCACTTGGAAAAATCCACCCCGTTGCGTGGATAGTTACACGCACGTATCCATCGCGGCAATCTAGGTGGAAGAATGTAGGAAACAATGAAAAATAGGACAAGGTGTGTAAGAAAGAAAAAAAATAGCTAGAGTAATCTAGAAACAGTTCGAGAAAATTACCTTTGTATCTTTTAAGAGTGATTTTTTTAAAAAAAACTGTGGGAGAAATATTTTTTTGGTGTTTCTAATATTCTTTTGGCACTTGGAAATGCTCTTTGGGTCCAGATTCCAGAAACAGATTTTTGTGTATATGGAGATGCTCTTTGGGTCCGGAAATTATTAAACCGTGTGGACCATGCGCGCATGCACCGGCACCAGCGAGTTTATTCCACGGTCATGGTTGGACAAACAGTGCGTTTCAAGTTTCGCGCTAGCTAGGCTCGATCGCTCAAATACTCATACAATATATACGTACTGTACAATACAACTGTCTCCCAGCTGTAACGTTAAAGTGTACACACACAAAATTCCACGCTAGATTGGACTGGAGGTTCCGGCTGAGCCATCGACAACTCTTAGCAATACATCATGTAAGAGTTACTACTTGTTTGACATAACTTAATTTTAATAGTAAAGCTATTTTCTTTAACAAAATAGATTTATAAGTAACTTTCTAAGTGAAGCTAAACTATTTTATAAAAAACTGTTGACAAAATAGCTTCACCAACAGTTTTATATATGGATGAGAGAGAGAAATAAGAGAATTTTATGGTAGAGTGATTCTAGTGGATCAAAAGTAGGATGAAGAGCATGATAAAAAGCCTAAGAGCATCTTCAAGAGATTAGCCAGTCTGATTAGCTAAATTTAGTGATTTTGTTGTTCTCTAAAATGGATAATATGAGAGTACTCCAACAGACTCTGTAAAACTAAAAGTTAGATAGTTAGTGAGGTAGACTATCTAAAAGTAGAGAGCGAATTAGGTGGGATAGAGAATCACTAAATTTGGAGAGTCATTTAGATAGTCTGTTGGAGATGTTTTTTCTTTAGCAATAGCCAAATTTAACTTTAGAGAAGGATTTAGCTAGTCTCTTGGAGATGCTCTCCAAAAGATTAGCTAAAAAGACTAGTCAAATTTAGTGATTTAGTTGTTCTCTAAAATAGATAATACTAGAGTACTCCAACAGACTCTGTAAAATGAAGAGACTAGATGACTAATGAGGTAGGCTATCCAAAAGTAGAGAGCGAATGTCCTGGAATAGAGAGTTAATAAATTTGGAGTCATTTACAGAGTCCTTTGGAGACGATTTTTGCTTTTTATATTTAGAAAACGATTTACCTAATCTCTTGGAGATGCTCTAAAAAAAGTTCTAGATTGATTTTAAGGATGATTAAATAAGAGGTTAATGACATTTTACTTTTTTAAAAAACTCTTAGCTTGTAGTTTAATAAAACGAAAAAAATGATTCTCACCAGCTCTGTACTAAAATCTAGTTACTCGTACATTTTATCCATAGTTTTTGGTAAGAATCCGCTTGGAAGTGAAATGCTATACCAAACCAAGAGTTTAAGCTGATGGGAGAGGTGGACAATTCACTTATATTCTAACACTCCCCCTCATGTGAAGACTCGTGGAATAGGAGGGAGCAACAATTATTTTATTTTAATTACGCTAATCAGGATTTGAACTCGAGACCTCTGGCTCTGATATCATATTGAGTTGCATGCACCGACCAGTTTAACCCAAGAGCTTAAGCTGATAGGAGAGGTGGGCAATTCACTTACGGTCGTCACTGACTTTTTGCGTCACTGCTCATTGGCAGTGGCAGAGATAGCCGGCCGGGCTCCACTGGAAAACGAGAGGAAAAGTTGCAGCAACGACTTGTGTCCAGGTCCAAGCCGCCAAACTGCAATTGGCATGCTTCTTGGCACGCTCCAGATCTCGGTGCTGACCACTGTGGGCCGCCGCGGCGTGATCCGGTGCTCAGATCAGATCCTCCGCCGCGGCCGTCATCAACAAACCGGAGTAGTTTGTCATGTCGATGCTGGGAGTGACGGAGGACGGCACTGGTAAATGCACAGTACAGTACAGTAGCTAGGCCTAGACGACCTACTCCAGGCCAAGCCCCTCCCTACTACCCATCGAGACGAAGAAAGCCCAGCGTGGTCGGTCCGGTCTACCTGCCATCCGTCCCCGGCCCGGCCCTTTAGCGGTAGCGCGTCAGCCGGGAGGGAGCCCATTTCGCAACGGGTCCAGGACAACGACTAGATCTACAGGAGATCATGTCCGATTGTAACCATGTTCATGACACTTGAATGAAGCTCCGGTTGTTTCTCAACAAAAAAAAAAGTTACCAACGTCTATGGATGTCAGTTGTCACCCGGAGCCGGAGCCTGCACGAGTGCACTGACCCGGAGCCGGACTCTCTTGTACTCCGTCCATCCGGGCCATGTTGCTCCGCCGCCCCATGCGCCATGCATGACCATGCGGGCCTGGGTGCACATGAGCCACGGTCATGTGTGCACGCGCAAAATGTGCCGTGTGTTGCCATCAGATAGACTAGCTAGCCACTTTCTATACAGCTACTACTGCTAGTAAATGGATAAGGCTAGCCCAGCGTAGCCCAGCCATTGCTGCATCCTCTCATACGGTACAGTGTCCTTTGCATGCATGCAGTAGAGTAGCCTGTACTACAGTGTTATCAAGGACCACACTTGATCAGCCAGTAGCCCAGGAGTGACGACAAAGCACACACCACACAGTGGTGATTTTAATCAGCAGGCGTCAGCGTGCATTTTACAATTACTACTGCATTTACGTCCATGCTCGTACTCCCTCCGTCCCACAAATACTACAATTCTTTGACTTCTATAATCACTCTTTGACCATTTGTCTTATTTAAATTTTTGTATAAATAATAAAATAAATATATCATTATAGAAATATATCTAACGATAAAATAAATTATAATAAAACAAATAATATTTATTAAAATATTTTGAATAAGACGACCGATTAAATACGAATCATCGAAGTCAAAGAATTGCGTTTTTTTGCGGGACGGAGGGAGTACAGCCCAACCGGCGGGCAAGTTAAACCAGGGCAGAAAAATTGGGTGCAGACTGTTCTATAGTTCAACAAATCAACAAATCAACAAATCAACTACTTAATAATTATTCTATAGTTCATTGCATTATTTATCCAGCAAAGAACACAGTAGAGACATATATTTCGGTATCTAGAGACAATAATGAATATTCACCTCATCAAAACTAATGGAGCTAAAGTAGTTTTGCTGCTAAATCAAAGAGCAGTATTTAATTAGTTGAGCTAAACCTTCACAGCGACAATAGTTGAACAATTAACATTTAGGACACGACTAAATTACGGTCGTGCGTGCGAGGCCGCACGCACGGTCGTCTTCTACCTCGCGTCTGATGTGCCCGCGAGACTCCCCTCCGACCTTCCTCCTCACCCTCGCCCCCGCCCTCGTCTACTGCCCCGCCGCGGTGAGCTAGGGTTTCGCCGGAGCTCCGTGGCTGAAGCTCCAGCAAAACCCTAGCTCGCCCGCGGTGCCACCTTCTTCCCCTCCCCGCCACTGCCGCCACCTCCATAGCCCGAGCTCCCTTGCCCCGACCGCCCCTACCACCGCCAGCTCCCCTAAACCGCCCAACGGCCATTCCCACCGCCTGGCCTACCTCCCTCCCCCGGCTGGCCGACCACTACATCCCACCGGGATTGGGGAAGACAAGGAGAAACCTCGCCGAAACCCTAGATCGGAGGAGAACCTACCTGGCCGGATCCACCACGATCGCCGGATCTACTCGTCGGAGTTGGGGAGGAGGTCTTCAGGAGAGAGAGGGGACGGGGGAGAGAGTCCTTGCCCGCGCCAGATCCGCGCCCTCGCCGGTGTTCGCGAGCAGGATACCTAGGAGAGAGAGGGAGGGAGAGGAGAGAGGAGCCGCACGTGCAAGACGAGCGAGAGCGAGTGCTAGTGCGGGTGCGATCCGGGCGTGAGGAGGGCAGAGCCGTGCGCTCGGTATAAAATACGGCCGCCTATAACAAATTCTTTACCTAACATTTAACAATATATCAGTAAAAGTTTGATTGGTTAAGTTGACTTTTTTTATCGATTCAGTTAAAACCATGATTTTGATTGATTTAGTTGACTTCTTGACATTATGTTTAATGCACCTTAATTGATAGTAGTGCTGCAAGATTTAAGATTAGAATTTAGAATTCTATTAACCTCCTTGAACCCAATTTTGTTTCCAAAAGAGAATTGCAGCGTCCATAAATCCACCATGATTAGCACAACTTGTGTACACGTATTCTATAGTGCTACTCGCATTGGACGCAATCGCGTTTGGTGTTTTACACACGGCTAAAGAATTCCAAACGGCCGGCACTGGTACTACACAACACTAACACGCTTAGGCACGACCCGGCTAGGCACGACACTATCAGGCACATCAGCTAAGTCGTGTCATGTCGTGTAGTGCCACCATGCCACAACTCTGGCCCATGCACGACACTAAGGATGCCAGACAGTGTCGTGCCATGCCACAGGGCACGGCAGCCCAACGGATTAGTGTCGTGCCTAGACACTATACCCACACAATTCAATTATCACAATCAAATATGAAGAATATAAAAAACAAAAGGATAAAAGGAGATAACAGAATATAAAATTAAAGGAGTTGTGCAATGACTGCCTCATTAAAAATCTGTCTAGGTAAAACTCACCCTTGTGAGAAACCCTGGACAGGGAAAAAGAGTGTAGCCAACTCCATAATCAAAAGTTCAATTGTTCATTATATGAATCCATGGTCCAAAGCATCCAAGTCTAAGTCTAGTTAAGATTACCAAACCATTACATAAATGACTAATCAAGATAAAGTTGTTCAAAAGCCTCCTCGAGCTCCTTATCTTCCACCATATGATGCAGCCTCAACTCTGCAGTTTTCTAGACCTTAGTGCATGTGAGTGCCTCCACAGTCTCAGGGTTCAGCCTCCTCCTCCTTTCTTCAATTATCCTGTCAGTGGTACTGAAAGTAGATTCTGAGGAAATAGTTGAAACAGGCACACTAAAAACATCTTTAGCAAGGGTAGAAAGAACTGGATAGGTTAGTTTATGATGATGCCACCAGTTCAAGATGTTGAAGTCATCATCCAACTGGCTGACTATATCACAGTCCAGATAAGCTGAAAGTTCATAACTACTATTAGAGGAACTTGCTGCATGTAGCAAACTAGTAGCAGAAATAGTTCTGGACATATCAAGATTAGGAGGAAGAGAAGAACACCCAGCTCCCAGCAGACCATCATCATCATCATCATCATCATCATCATATATTTCAGCCCAAGCTGTCCTTTTCTTACCAGATAGGCTTGGAGGGTCAGCCCTTTTTGCCCTTACAGAGCCATACAAATCATCATACTTATGATACAGTTTGAAAAGAAGAGTTCTAGTTTGCATCACCTTAGTAGAATAATCAACATCAATAAGCAAACTTAACTTCCTAAGAACTTTGTTAAAACCTTTAATTTTAGCTCTTGGATCCAAGATAAATGCAATATAGTAAAGATCAGGTATGGTTCTCCAATACTTATTGTACTTATAAATCATAGGTTGAACAACATTTCTAATATGTTCATCATTTTGATACTTATGCAGGTGTATAGCAATCTTAACAATGTGACGAACCATAAGTGGGGCAGTAGGATAGTACACACCAGACAAAGCAACTGTTGAGTCATAAAAGAGTTCAAGGAATTCCAGTATTTTACTTGCCATAGCCCAATGATCATGAGTAAAAAGAAAGGGGTCACCTTTAGGTCTAGGATAATTAGACTCAATGAAAGTATGGAAAATTTCCTTGTGTGGTAGCAAATGCTTAAGCATCAGGTATGTAGAGTTCCACCTAACATTCATGTCCAATGCAAACTTCCTAGGTCTAATACCAGATTTCATGCAATAACTCTTATATGCAACAACTCTTATATGCAACAACTTTCTGATTAGAAGCATTAATGTATGATATTGCAGTTCTGAAAGCATCAATCAAAGGACTAACAACAACTAGAGCCTATTTAACAATCAGATTAATGATATGACAAGCACAACGTTGATGCAAAAATAGATCAGAACCCAAATACTCCTTAAGTACATGATTCAATTTATCCATAGATTTATTATTAGCAGAGGATATTGTCTAAAGTAACAAAAAAGACCTTGTTCAATATACCATAGTCATTAAGGACATTAGTAACACGTTCACCAATGTTCTCAGCATTATGTGATGCATCAATAAGCCTTAAGGCAAGCACCCTTTTTTCAAGTTGCCAATCAACATTAATGTAATGACCAACAACACTCAAATAATCATCTTTAGCATTTCCAGACCAAATATCAGAAGTAATAGCAACAGATGAAATGGCATTACTCTTCAAATTCTCAATCAAACGCTCACACTTATCATTGAAATACTTAAAAAGATCTCTAGTTATTGTTTGCTTAGAAACAGGTGTGTACCTAGGGTTATGACCAGTTTTTATGTAATCTTCCCAGACCTCAGTTTCACCAAGACGCAGGGGCAGATCTAACCTAGCAAGCAAGTGGACAAGATGAACACGAGCAACCTCAGCCGAATACTCCCAGTTATGGATACTACCATCCTTATTGAAAGTAATGTGGAACTGAGCCATGTGACATTTCTCACGCTTCTTAGGGCAAGTGTCCTGATGACACAGAAGGTGGCAAGTCCCAAATCTAGAATATGCAGAATACTCCTTACGAAAGTGAAGACATCGAGTGCCATACCTGACATCCTTACCCTTTACCTTCTTGAAGAGCTTCTCGAAGTCTTCCCAGCATACTGAGGTAGAGGGGCGGTTAGGCCGCCTGCTGCTGCCGCCATCATCAGTGTTGCCGATGACAACATGAGCCCCCTAGATGGCATCGGGGCCGTCAGTGTCGTCGACGGAAACTGGGTGAGTAGCAGTACCGTCGTTGAGCTCCTCGGCAACACGACTGCCGAAGAACTCCTCGACATGCCCAGAGACATCGTCCTCGTCGTCTCCGGTCATCCCGCAGAGGCGCAACTCGTCGTTGATGGTCATGGAGTGACTGATGTCCTCGTGCTCGTCCGACATCTCGTCGGCGGCGGCCTCCGGTCCCTCAACGCCAGCAACTACCAAAAACAATAGTAGATCTAGGGTTACTGCTCGAGAAAGAAGAAGAAGAAGAAGGACCAGATCTAGGGTTATGGCTAAAGAAGAAGAAGAACGGCTGGATCTAGGGTTACTGCTCAAGAAGAAGAAGAAGAACGACTAGATCTAGGGTTAGGGTTAAGGCTCACCTCGCTTGACGGAGCACCAAAGAAAATGACGACGACGAATGTGGGGAGATCCGGCGCCCTGGTACCTCAACAACTCAGAGCGGAGCCCCCTGGACGCCGGAGTCCGGCAAGATCGATGAGAACGACGAGCGCGACGAGATAAAGAGAGAGATGAGGACGATGAGTGAGAGATCTCGACGACAAATCTACATCGCCGATCAAGGAGATAGAAGAGGGGGGTGTAGAAGGTCGTGTCGTGTGCCCGTGCCAACCACCACCATTGTAACCAGCCACCAGACGGCGAGAAGAAGAGAGGAAAGCTGGTGAGGCGGCGGCGGGTCGGGGAGGAGGATGAGAGACTGGATCTGGATCCAGGAGGGCAGACTGGCGGAGGCAGGACGAGGCCCCAAGCGGCCGAGCGGGATGCGAGGTGGAGGGGGCGATGGCGCCGCTTATATACGACCTCTCCCATACCCTAAATCCAACGGCTATCTGCTCTCAGGGGGCTCCATCCAACGGCTATAAGTCGTGCTAACCCCGTGCCGACCGATGGAGCGTGTCATGCCCGTGCCGTACCAACGGGCTGGCATCGCGGCCCAAGCACGGGCATGGGAGAGGCCGTGCCGTGTAGTTTTCGCCCCGGACCAACCCGTGTCGCCCCAGCGGGCTAGGCCCATTTGGAATTCTTTACGCATGACACTGTATGCCAAATTGCAGCAGATGGACTACTATGTGGACATGAGGGCACTCACAATTAATAATGGATAACGAGCCAACTCGGCTTATTTAGGCTCGAGGCTGGATAACGAGCCAGCTCGGCTTATTTAGGCTCGACTCGTTTTGGCTGCTAGCTCGTTATCCTAACGAGCTAGAAATCTAGCTCGGCTCGGCCCATTAAAAACTCGAGCTGGCTTGTTAAGCTCGCGAGCCAGGTATAAATAAATCACAAAATGTAATATTTACATTTATCTAAAGCTTGATAATAGTAACTATACAAAAGTAAAATATCCAACCTTCTTAAATTGGACAAAAAAATTAATATGTGCTAACATATACACTAAAGTATACTTGAAAGCCCTTGTTTGGTTTTGGTCAATTGATGAAACTTATTGGACTAACCTTTTTCCTAAGTGTGTAGAAAAAATGGAATTTGCAAGGTGTTAGTCCATTGGAAGATTCAATGATGATATTCGGTGATTATAGCACTCCAAAGCTTCATTCGATGGATAGCGGCTCGACTCGTTGGTTAAATAGCTTTTACCTTTACTTGAGTCTTAGGGAATGCCGCACTATCAACAGGGTGCATTCTAATCTAGTTAGATGGGATAAAAGTGCTTATGTCTTTAACTTATGCGTTTGAGAGACACTTTGCACTCACATGCACTTAGAAGAGCTCCTTTGTGGCTATCTGTTGTGCCACCGGTAGTACTGGTCTCCCACTGGTACTCGGTCAGCTACCGGTAGGACTTTCTCGCATGCGAAGGCATCACCCTTTTGAACTACCGGTAGTACCGGTGTGCCACCGGTAGTAGCAGCAGACTCATTTTACACATCGTTCGGAAGGCTCCAACGGTCATATTTGTTGGACCGGTAGTATCGGTGAGCCACCGGTAGTGCTCTGGAGCAGCGAGTATAAAGGGCGCGCCCCTTCTCTTTTGGCCGTAAGCCACTCATTCTAACTCGCCCCAACTCTGAGAAAAAGGCTCCCAAGCACAAGGCACTCCTCCCCTCTCTCCCTCCATGCTCTAGGATTCAATCCCTTGCAATACTTGAGCTAGAGAAGTGAGATTAGAGAGTGAGGAACATCGATTCAAGACTAGAGAACTTGGTTCCTCATCTAGCTGGTTTGGATTTGCATTTGTTACTCTTAGGTTCTTGAAACCCTAGCCAGCTAGGCGTTCTTTGTGTTGCCCATATTGATTCTTGGTTTGATTCTTTGTGAGGGCACACAAAGTGTTTGTAATCCTCATTCGATCTTAGTGAGAACCTTGGAAACTCTTTGTGTGGGCCTCAAGGAAGAGGCAAGGAGGTGAAAGAGACTCCGACCTTCGCGGTCACCTCAACAACGAGGAGTAGGAACTCTTGTGTAGAGTTGCCGAACCTCGGTATAAATCGTGAGTCTCGTGTGCTTGTTGATGTGGAGATAGCTTCGACTATCCTTGTTCTTCGTGTTCTTCTTCTCTCTCCTCATTCATAGGTTTGGAAGGGCCGATCTACAAATTGGTAAGGATTCAAGCCAAGGGAACATCAACATCAACATCCACAACCTCAAGGAGTGTGGGGAAAAGCTTGGATCTGAAATCCAAGTTGAATTCCTTGGCTTATTGGAGAATCCCGACAGGTACCGGTACTACCGGTCAGGTATTTCCTGCACCCTTTCAAGTTCATCTTGTTCTATCTTTTTGCTAGGGTGTTAGTTTGTGTGTGGTTTACATTCTTTGATTATTAGACTTGTGAATAGGTGGCTGGCTTTATCCTTTCTAGAGCTAGTGTAGCATTGCTTTATCGCCATCTAGTTTACTAACCTCTTGCTTAAGTGTTAGTTGTAGAAATTTTTATAGGCTATTCACCCCTCCTCTAGCCATCTAGGACCTTTCAAGTGGTATCAAAGTCGTGGTCACCGCTATTATCAAGGCTTAACAACCTTCGGTGTCAGTGATGGCTCAAATACAATTCAACCATGTGGGGAGCAAACCGCCAATGTTTGATGGCACCTCATTTGATTATTGGAAGAGGAAGATGAAGGTGCATCTAGGATTAAAACATGAGAAGGTGTGGAGTGTGACCGAACATGACTTTGTCATTCTTGATGAAGCCGCTCCAACACCTAAAGAGCAAGAGAACCGACAATGCAACACTATGGCTCTCAATGTGATCTACAATGGCATTGATTCCAAGGTGTTTGAACAAATCAAAGATCTTGAGAAGTCAAGTTAAGTATGGACAAGATTAGAAGATACATATGAGGGCACCGCAAAAGTGAAAAGCTCAAAGCTATACATGCTCAAGGACAAGCTATCTCATTTCAAGATGAAAGAAGATGAATCAATCCGGAGATGTTTCATAGGCTCCAAGTGATCATCAATGATCTCAAGGGTTTGGGTGAGAAGGTCAAGGATGAAGACTTCTCAAACCGGTTTCTTGGTTGTTTGCCCAAATGAAGTGCTTGGAGAAATCATGACCGAAGAGCAATACAATGAAGAAAGTGAAGAAGAAGAGGTCAAGGAAGAAAAGAAGGAAAATAAAAGCTTAGCATTCAAGGCATAATCATCCAAGAGCAAGGGCAAAGCAAAGAAGCAAGAATCAAGTGATGATGAAGATGCAAGTGATATGGATGATGAGATGATGGCTCTCTTTGTGCGCAAGTTTGACAAGTTCATGAAGAAGAAGAGCTATGGTGCTAGAAAGAGAAGAGATAATTTCAAGAGCAAAGAGCATGTGAGAAGATGCTACAAGTGCAAAAGCACTGATCACATGATTGCGGATTGCCCCAACAATAGTGATGATGATGAGAAGAAGAAGGGCAAGCATGACAAAAATAAGAAGAAGCTATACTTCACCAAGAAGAAGAAGGGTGAATCGTATATGGTGACTTGGGATAGTAGTGACTCTTCCAATAATGACTCTAGTGATGATGAAGGGAAGAAGTTCAAGAAGAAGGCATTAGCTAACATTGATATCAACAACAAAACTTCCATCTTCGACAATCCATCATGCTTCATGGCTAAGCCATCTAAGGTACAATCTTGTGATGATAGTGATAGTGATGATGGTAGTAGTGATGATGAGGAGGAGTACTCCAAGGAAGAACTAGTAGATATGATGAAGCAAACTTATGCTTGCTTTGAGACAAAGAGGAAGGAGTGCAAAGAATTGAACAAGAAACTTAAGGCTCTTGAACAATCCTTTGATGAGCTCAATAGCTCTCATGAGAGGCTAATGGGAGCCCATGAGAAACTTGAGAGGACTCACAACAAGCTTGAAAAGTCTCATTCCTCCCTCCTTGAACAAAACAAGGATAAGGTTGATGCATCATGTGATATTGGAGTTACTTGTGATATTCTAGATGAATCATTTTTCACTCCTATCATTGTCACCCCAACCTAAACACAATGTAGCACATCCACTAGTGAGAGCTCAAAGGTTGATGCTACACTAGTGAGTGAAAATGAAAAATTGAAACATGATGTTAATGAACTCACTCATGCTTTGGGTAAGGCATATGGTGGAGATGTCTGCTTGCTAAAGTGCTTGGATAGCCAAAGATTTTCCCACTACAAAGAGGGATTGGGCTATACCCCCAAGAAAGGCAAGGCGGCCTTTGTAACTCCAAAGCCTAGCTTTGTGAGGAGCAATGGTCACTTTTGCAACAAATGCAAGCAAGTGGGGCATGTTGACCAATATTGCAAGCTTAACATGAGCCAAACCAAGTTTGCTAAATCTACTTCTATGCACTTTGACTCTTGTTTATGCTTACCAAAAGTGCTAAGGGTATCATGGCTAAGTATGTTGGCACATCCATAGTTGGTCCAAAGAAGAAGGCTATTTGGGTGCCAAAATCTTTGGTCACTAACTTTGGAGGACCCAAACAAGTGTGGGTACCTAAGAAGAACTAATTTGTTTTGTAGGTCAATTACAAAGCAGGAGAAATGCATTGGGTGCTTGATAGTGGGTGCACTCAACACATGACCGAGGATTCTAGAATATTCAAATCAATCAACTCCAACACCAATGATGGCATTGATAGTATTACTTTTGGTGATAATGGCAAGGGCAAGGTCAAGGGTCTTGGTAAGATTGCAATATCCAATGACTTGAGCATATCAAATGTCTTGCTAGTTGAGAGTTTAAACTTCGATTTGCTATTGGTAGCTCAATTGTGTGATCTTGGATTCAAATGCATATTTGGAGTAGATGATGTTAAGATAATTAGTGTAGATGGTTCAAACTTGATCTTCAAAGGCTTTAGATATGAGAACCTCTACCTAGTTGATTTTAATGCTAGTGAAGCTCAATTGTCAACTTGCTTGCTCACTAAATCAAGGTTGGTTATGGCATAGAAGGCTTGGTCATGTTGGGATGAAGCAATTGAATAGATTGATCAAACATGACTTAGTAAGAGGCTTGAAAGATGTTGTGTTTGAGAAGGATAAACTTTGTAGCTCTTGTCAAGCCGGCAAACAAGTTGGAAGCACCCATCCTAAGAAGAACACGATGAGCACTAGTAAAGCATTTGAGTTGTTGCACATGGACTTGTTTGGTCCAACAACCTACACTAGTATTGGAGGGAACAAGTATAGATTTGTCATTGTGGATGATCTTATAAGATATACTTGGGTATTCTTTCTCAATGACAAGAGTGAAACATTTTCCACATTCAAGACTTTTGTCAAGAGATGTCACAATGAGTTTGAAACTACCATCAAGAAAGTGAGAAGTGACAATGGAAGTGAATTCAAGAATACAAGAGTTGAAGAGCTATGTGATGAGATTGGAATCAAGCATCAATTTTCGACCAAGTACACTCCTCAATCAAATGGCCTTGTTGAGAGGAAAAATAGAACATTGATTTATATGGCAAGGTCTATGCTTAGTGAGTACAATGTGAGTCACTCCTTTTGGGCTGAAGCTATCAACACCGCTTACTACTCTAGCAACCGGTTGTATTGTCACCCATTGATGGAGAAGACACCTTATGAGATATTGAATGGAAGAAAGCCCAGCATTTCATACTGAGTGTTTGGTTGTAAATGCTACATCTTGAAGAAAGGCACAAGACTTGGGAAGTTTGACAAGAAATGTGATGAAGGGTTCTTACTTGGTTACTCAACCACAAGCAAAGCCTATAGAGTGTGGAATTCGGCTAGCAGTATACTTGAGGAGGTTTATGATGTTGAATTTGATGAAACCAATGGCTCTCAAGATGATCATGAGAATCTAGAAGATATGAGTGGGTCTCAATTGGTAAATTCTATGAAAAGCATGGATGTTGGAGATATTAGGCCAAAACAAGTAATTGACATTGAAGATGACAAAGATCAAGTGCTCAACTCACCTATAAAGCAAGCTAGTGGTTCTTAAGCACAAGATCAACAAGTTGCTAGTTCATCTCAACCAAGCTCAAGCAATCAAGTTCCTATCCTTCAACCAACCAACATTACAAGAGATCACCCCATTGATCAAATAGTTGGAGACTTTACAAGTGGTGTTCAAACAAGATCAAGATTGGCATCCTTTTGTGAGCACTACTCATTTGTATCATCTATAGAGCCAACAAAGATTGATGAAGCCCTACAAGATGTTGATTGGGTCAATGCTATGCATGAAGAGCTCAACAATTTCACTAGAAACCAATTTTGGGAACTAGTTGAAAGACCTAAGAACTATAATGTGATTGGCACAAGATGGGTATTTAGAAACAAGCAAGATCAAGATGGTATAGTTGTGAGAAACAAAGCAAGATTGGTAGCTCAAGGTTACACTCAAGTTGAAGGTCTTGACTTTGGAGAAACCTATGCACCGGTTGTAAGATTAGAGGCAATAAGAATCCTATTGGCCTATGCATGTGCACACAACATCAAGCTATACCAAATGGATGTGAAGAGTGCTTTCTTGAATGGATACATCAATGAGCTAGTATATGTTGAGCAACCTCCCAGTTTTGAAGATGATAAGAAGCCTAACCATGTGTACAAGTTGAAGAAGGCTTTATATGGCTTGAAGCAAGCACCTAGAGCATGGTATGAAAGATTGAGGGATTTTCTCCTATCCAAAGGGTTCATCATGGGGAAGGTTGATACTACTCTCTTCACCAAGAAGCTTGACAAGGATTTATTTGTGCTCCAAATCTATGTTGATGATATCATATTTGGTTCAACCAATCAAGATTTTTGTGAAGAGTTTGGCAAGATGATGGCAAATGAGTTTGAAATGTCAATGATTGATGAACTTAGCTACTTGGTCTTCAAATCAAGCAATTGAAGAATGACACCTTTGTGAGTCAAGGCAAGTACATTAAGGATATGATGAAGAAGTTTGGCTTAGAAGATTCTAAAGGCATTAGCACTCCTATGGGCATAAATGGACATTTGGATAGTGATGCTAGTGGCAACATGGTGGATCAAAAGTTGTAGCGGTCTATGATTGGAAGCCTACTCTATGTGACCGCTTCTAGGCCGGATGTGATGTTTAGTGTATGTATGTGTGCAAGATTCCAAGCCTCTCCAAGAGAAAGTCACTTGAAGGCTACAAAGAGAATATTGAGGTACTTGAAGCATACAACTTTTGTGGGCTTAATATGGTACCACTATTGCCTATATGCTTAATATGATCTAGTGGTAGAATATGACATGTTTGTGGGCTTGTAATCCTAGTGTTTGATCTAGAATATGAACTTCAAATGTTTAGCTCAACATGGGAAAGATAACCATTCTAGAATGTGTGAACAAGCTTGTCTATGGTTTAAACCGAGTTAAATACCTTGGGGAAAGTAATCTAGATTGAACCACAACTAAGTTTCTCTCCAATAATCAATAATTTGAGCACATCTTTTATGATAATAGATGACAAAGGGGGAGAAGTAAGTAAGTAAGTAGTACACAAAGATGAAAATTTTGAAAATAAAAGCACACAAGTAGGGGGAGCAAGCCTATGAACTTGGTTGTTGCATTTCTATGTGCATTCATAAGTGCCTGCTTGCATATGTATTTATATTCATGACATTCTTGTGTGGTGAATGCTAGAAACTTAAATGATATGGTGCTTGAAGAACTAGCATGCTTAGGCTTTTATATTCTCAAGTAATATCTAGTTCTCTCAAGTTGTTTTCAAGTGGTCTTCTAGGCATTCATGGTGCTAAGGATGGTATATTGGTGCACTCCGATTGGTATCACGCTTCAAAGGTCCATTCTTTATACCTTAGCATCATTTGGTAGTTATTCACTCTCCCACATTTCTTATTCATACATATGTGCCATGCTTTGTACCAAACACAACCAAGCACATATGTAGGGGGAGCAAATACTACCAAAATCGAATTTGTGGTGATTGTCCATTTCTATCATGATTCAAAATGCTTGGACAAGTAACTCAAATTTAAATCCTTTATTCTAAAAATATCTTTGTGAAAGGTTGTCATCAATTACCAAAAAGGGGAGATTGAAAGCCCTTGTTTGGTTTTGGTCAATTGATGAAACCTATTGGACTAACCTTTTTTCTAAGTGTGTAGACAAAATGGAATTTGCAAGGTGTTAGTCCATTGGAAGATTCAATGATGATATTCGGTGATTATAGCACTCCAAAGCTTCATTCGATGGATAGCGGCTCGACTCGTTGGTTAAATAGCTTTTACCTTTACTTGAGTCTTAGGGAATGCCGCACTATCAACAGGGGTGCATTCTAATCTAGTTAGATGGGATAAAAGTGCTCATGTCTTTAACTTATGCGTTTGAGAGACACTTTTCACTCACATGCACTTAGAAGAGCTCCTTTGTGGCTATCTGCTGTGCCACCGGTAGTACTGGTCTCCCACCGGTACTACTGGTGGAGGACCGGTAGTGCCGGTCAGCTACCGGTAGGACTTTCTCGCATGCGAAGGCATCACCCTTTTGAACTACCGGTAGTACCGGTGAGCCACCGGTAGTAGCAGTAGACTCACTTTACACATCGTTCGGAAAGCTCCAACGGTCATATTTGTTGGACCGGTAGTACCGGGAGCCACCGGTAGTACCGGTAGTGTTCTGGAGCAGCGAGTATAAAGGGCGCGCCCCTTCTCTTTTGGCCATGAGCCACTCATTCTAACTCACTCCAACTCTGAGAAAAAGGCTCCCAAGCACAATGCACTCCTCCCCTCTCTCCCTCCATGCTCTAGGCTTCAATCCCTTGCAATACTTGAGCTAGAGAAGTGAGATTAGAGAGTGAGGAACATCGATTCAAGACTTGAGCACTTGGTTCCTCATCTAGCCGGTTTGGATTTGCATTTGTTACTCTTGGGTTCTTGAAACCCTAGCTGGCTAGGCGTTCTTTGTGTTGCCCATATTGATTCTTGGTTTGATTCTTTGTGAGGGCACACAAAGTGTTTGTAATCCTCATTCGATCTTAGTGAGAACCTTGGGCACTCTTTGTGTGGGCCTCAAGAAAGAGGCAAGGAGGTGAAAGAGACTCCGACCTTCGCGGTCACCTCAACAACGAGGAGTAGGAACTCTTGTGTAGAGTTGTCGAACCTCGGTATAAATCGTGAGTCTCGTGTGCTTGTTGATGTGGAGATAGCTTCGACTATCCTTGTTCTTCGTGTTCTTCTTCTCTCTCCTCATTCATAGGTTTGGAAGGGCCGATCTACAAATTGGTAAGGATTCAAGCCAAGGGAACATCAACATCAACATTAACATCCACAACCTCAAGGAGTGTGGGGAAAAGCTTGGATCTGAAATCCAAGTTGAATTCCTTGGCTTATTGGAGAATCCCGACAGGTACCGGTAGTACCGGTCAGGTATTTCCTGCACCCTTTCAAGTTCATCTTGTTCTATCTTTTTGCTAGGGTGTTAGTTTGTGTGTGGTTTACATTCTTTGATTATTAGACTTGTGAATAGGTGGCTGGCTTTATCCTTTCTAGAGCTAGTGCAACATTGCTTTATCACCATCTAGTTTACTAACCTCTTGCTTAAGTGTTAGTTGTAGAAATTTTTATAGGCTATTCATCCCCCCTCTAGCCATCTAGGACCTTTGTAGAAATTTTTATAGGCTATTCACCCCCCTCTAGCCATCTAGGACCTTTCAATATTGATATACAAAAATTAATACAAGTTCTACTACTTTTTTCTTAAAAGTGTGGCTCGTTTATTTGGCTCGCGAGCGGCTCGCGAGCTAGCTTGATTTGGCTCGTTATAACTAACAAGCTAAAATCTTGGTTCGGCTCAGCTCGTTATCTTAACGAGCCGAGTCGAGTCTAGCCAGGCTAGCCATGAGCCGAGCGAGCTAACAAGTTTCGAGTTTTTCATCCGGTCACAATGTAGACTCTATCATGGAGTCTAAGCGTATTTATTACCTCGAAGATATCATAGACTTGGGTCTAAATAAGACTTAGAGTCTTATTTTTTCTCCTCTCTTCAATAAATATACTGTCAAATCAGTAAAATACCATAAATAAGAGGATAATAAATAAATTTAGACTCTATGGTAGAGTTAGGGTACTCACAATGCAGACTCTACCATAGAGTCTAAGTCTATTTATTACCCTCTTATTTATAGTATTTTGCTGATGTGACAGTATATTTATTGAAGAGAGAAAGAGAAAAAACAAGACTTTGAGTCTTATTTAGACTGCAAGTGTGAGTGTCCTCATGTCCATGTGTGGCTATGGCCGTGTAGCTGCACTATCGACCTTGTGCACACGAAACATGTAGCTTGGCCCGACGACCAGCATACACAGAGCACCATGGAAAGATGTTGTGTCTGCTTGCAACAACTTTTCAAATCCACTTGGTATTCTTATTTTTTTTAGAAAAACACGAAAACACCTCTCCAACAACTCCTTAAATCTACTTGGTATATTTATCAACTTGGTAAATATCACCCCGAACTTGATAAATCTCCGCACTCGTTAGGAACTTGGTAAATACCAACTTGTTGGAGATAGATATTTTTTCACTTGCCAAATATTTTAGCAACTTGCTAAACCATAGAATTTGCCAAGTAAATTTTAAGGAGTGTTGGAGAGCTCTCAGGCCAGAACAAAGCTTGACACCAAAGACACTCACTACTGGAGACGGCCCTTTGCCAAGTGCTTGCGGCACTCGATAACCACCATAATACACTCGGTAAAGCGCACACGGTAAAGATTCTTTGCCGAGTGTTTTTTGTCGGGCACTCGACAAATGATTTGCCGTGTGTATGGAGACACTCGGCAAAAGCAAAGCGACACTCGGCAAAAAAAAGTGCACAGTAACGACCGTTGGCGCAGTGACGGAAGGTTTGTCGAGTGTCGAGTCAAACACTCGGCGAACGTCACCCCTTTGCCGAGTGTCGTTGACTGAAACACTCGACACACGTAAACCGTTTGCCGAGTGCCCCATGCACGGCACTCGGCAAAAATTTCTTTTTATTTTTTTTTTTGAAAATTAGTTGCCGAGTGCCACCTAGTAAGTACTCGGCAAAGAAATATATTTTTTTGAAAAATTCTTTGTCTAATGTCACCTAGCCTGTGCATACACATATTCATCCAACCATCACATAAACACAGTTATATTTGTATTTGCTACAAATATATTAGAAACCACAATTCAACAATAATATATCATAAACCACATTTATGTATTATAAATGACCAAATTTGTCTGAAATCTACAATATATTACAAACCATAAGTTCAATACATAAAACTGCATCATATATTACTTGTATCAGGAAGGTTTCATCCTTGTTGAACAAAACATGTAGAGGTCTAACAAACATTTTCCCTCTATCTCTACTCCTAAAAAGAGAGAAGATATTATGCCAACCCCGCTCCCTCGTCCAGTCTCTACTCCAACTTGTGCCGACGTGTGGGACACGAGCTCCACCACGTGACTGCACTACACTCAGAACGACCCCGCCCCATTCTGTTCTCCAGCATCCTGCCATCCTCCCAGCTCCCACACGTTCGGCCTCCCAAGCGCACCGCCGAAGCCGGCGCTCCACCCTGCCGGTCTGCCGCCTCGCCGCCTCTTTGGCTGCTGGCATGCTGCAACTCCACCGCTCCACTCCATTGGGGCACGACCCGAGACAACCACCACCACCACCACGCACCGCCTCCAAACCCTAGCCCCCTCGCTCCGCCGCGCCGCCGCATCGTCGTCCCCGGCCTCCGCCCGCGCCGCGCCTCTCCACGTCGCCGTCAGCCACGTTCCGGCGCACGCGCCTCTCCTCTCCTCTCCCGGTAAGCCCCCGTCTTGTCCGGGGGCTCGGATCTCCAGCAGCAGTTACTTCCTTGCGCCTCCAAGCTTATCGGCTTGTTCTGACGCATCGGTGGTCTGTGGCCGCGCAGGCAACAATCCAGCACCCACCAAGGTCGAGGATGTCATGCTGAGGCGGAGCTCCAGGTGCGGAGCCACCTTGGGGCCGGAATCTCCACGTGATTCCGGCGGCATTTGACATGGGTTTCGATGCGTTTTCTTTAGGGAAGAAGCAGTTCGACATGGATCCTCCCGTCGCCCCCTTCGGTACTAAGGTGAGGTGCCTGGCTCCCTTCTACCCTGACTCTGAGATCACGCCAGTTGTTTGGTGTGTAGAAAAATTTGCACAGCAGTTTCTTCCTCAAACCGAGTTCTATTTGAACCGTGTAATTTGATAATTAGTCTCAGAATGTGACTGTCCCAACTGAATGTCTCAGAAATATTTTTGAGCAATAAATTAGTCTTTTAAAATATTTTTAGCCTTCAGAAGGAAGCGTGCTTGAGAGTTTTTGAGCACATTTGACTGTAAAATATTCTCCAGTTTGGATTGCGCATTTATTTACCAATCTTTTCACTTGTATTTCGTAAACGAACAATGTAGCGTTGATGCTGCTAATTTCGTAAGGTTAACTGAAGACAAAAGAAAAAAGAACACATCTTATAGACAGTATGTGACTGCTGAGAACCAAATAAATATGATTGCGGGCATGTGCTTGTCAAGGAAAATTGTGTCTAATAAATCTGACAGATATGAAAAAATAGCATAATATCTTCCAAGTATTGCCAATTAATTATATATACTAAACAAAATAGTCACTTATCTAAGTAGAGAACCCATATATAAAGCCAAGCAATGCCGCATCATCACATCTAAAACATGTCGTAATATTAAGCCACATGTTGAGCGTCGTGGTCTCTTCAGAGAACATTGAGCTGAATCGCAGGGCAGCCATTTCACGGGTGAGGTGCCTGGCTGCCTGCTGCCCTATGAAATTTTCGGATGTACTACCTCCGTCCCTAAAAGAACGCAACTATAGGAACCGTGCCGATCAAGGAATCTTATGTTTGACCAACTTTATTTTAAATAGTATTAACATTTATGTCTCTAAATAATTTTATTATGAAAATATATTCTATAACGAATCTAATGATATTAATTTTATATCACGAATGTTAGTACTTTTTTATATAAAATTAGTCAAAGTTCGAATTGATTGACTTCTCGAAAAGCGAGAATTGCATTCTTTTGGGGACGGAGGTAGTACTCAATAGGGAGACAACTAGCTTCAGTTGGTAGCAACAGTGAAATACTTCTTATGAACAGAATGGGCATTTCCTATAACTACAGTCCTGAAGGATAGTTTCAGTTGTGATGATATTGGTTCCGGATGCTACTAAGTTAGTAGTGACCATTAGATAAAAAAAGGTCTGCATCCTCTGATATGGCGTGCATGAGTTAAAATATGTTAGCAAGGTTGCCAGAGTTCAAAAGGGGACAAAAGCTTCATTCTAGGATAAGGAGCTACACGGATTTGTAACTGCAAAATCGATTCCTTTTATTAGGTTTCATTCAAATAGGAATACTAAAAATTATTGTGGTACAACAACAACAACAACATAGCCATTTGTCCCAAGCAAGTTGGGGTAGGCACTAAAAAATATTGTGGTACTGCTCATTAATTCTTGTACGATTGTCAAGCTAGAATAGGTCTACAAGTTCATCTCAGCAACTACCCTGTGTGTGTGTGTGTGTTTTTTTTTGACAATGGCCTGTGTTGTTTTTATATGGCAATGGTTCTACCTATCTCTTAAGAAGAAAGTGATTACTGGTTGCACTTATAGATTCGATACTTGGAGTTTGTTTAGATAATCAAGCACTGCGATACATGTGGGTTGGCTTTCTGCATGTACCATTTTCTTTTGCTTCATGGTACTAGATTGGTCTAATAATCTGTGGTATCACCAAACTGTTGCATTGGATTTCAAGTTGGTCAATTCCTGTTATTCTCAAGTGTCTAACCTTGTGCTATTTATTGTGCCAACATTTTTTTGCAGCACCAAAACAAGATGAAAGACTATCTGATGTTTTTACTTCAGTCATGTGATTGGAAGAGATGGCTACTAAATGACGAAAACTGTGTAAGAAAATTATTTAGTGCCATAGGAAAAGTTTTGGACAGCTGAAGACAAAATATTTAGTTCCTGATGTATGTAGCAAGATGAAACACACAAACTCTCTGCATTTGTTGTGTGTTTCTTTTAAATCACCGCCTCCTGGTAGACGTTTGTAGCTAGCTTACTCCACCGTTGTCTGCACTTTCTCATAGACATTTTTGTGTATTATATATGGGTTGTTTAGGTTCTTGGTGCTGCAACCACGGTGAGACGGGAAATCGTCCAGGGTAACCGAAAGATCAGGTCACAAAGATCAGGTCACACTTCTCCTGCAGGGACTACTAGAGCTTGAGATGGGTGCATTTCGTGGAACGCTGATTAGTGCTGTTGTTGTTGCCACAGTGGTGCTGCGAGCTGTCAGAGTTTGATCGATGTTCATTTTAGCGGATTTCGAGAAAGGCTGTTTTTTTGTTGATATACATGCTTTATATGTTTTGATCAATATTTCATTTTCACGAATGATGCAAATTAATAGATCATTTGTTGCTTTAACTTTATTATTGGCACCAACATTGTTTCGTAAACCTTTCTTATGGAAGCAACAACTTTGATTAATATTGTTTTGTCACCCGTAGCAACGCACGGGCATTGGCTAGTTGAAATAAAAAAATGAGAGCACGTACAAGCTGCCCACTGAATTTCTATGTAGCAAAATGACAGGTCCTGCTGATCTGCTTCACTAATAGAAATGAAAATTGTCGGATGGCAAAATGACAATCTAATCATACATACTTGAACCATACTGGAATAATTAATAATAGCATCACAAAAATCGTTGACATCCCCATATTAATCTTTTTTTTACTAGGAACCATATGGCACTATGCACAGATACTAGAGCATCAAAAGACAAAAAACGAGGATAGGAAAATCTACACAGTTCCAGTTTCACACTGACTAGACCTAGAGCAGATGTCAAACAACCTACTTCCAATATGCAATTTCTAACAATATTACATTGAGTCCTATATTAATCCACTTAGGAGCTAGTCAGTAGCATTGAAAACAATAATATACCCCTACATACACTCGATAGATCTCGCACAACTTACTTTGAGTTTTAGACTTTTAGTATTCTAGACTTCACTACTTAAGCCATCCACCGAACTGCTGTTGGGCTGCTGCTTAGCCTGAAAAAAAAGAAGAATGCATCAGCTTCTTAACATATTGATTTTCATATATTCCTAAGGGCTCCTTTGGATGCTGGGGACATAAATACACATGGGTTTGAATCCCCAAGGGGTTTTCTTTATTTAAAGGAAATACTGAAATCCCAAGACAAGATATAAAAGAGTACATTAAACAAAGCTATTCCTGGGCTTCCACATCACAATATATACACCTCTGTTTACTCACCTCTCCCTAACAGCTATTCCAGAGAGTACTCCACCATAAGGACGGTTCACAGTCCTATGGTTCCTAGACAACCTGGACCTCTTGTACTCAGCAGGCCTCAAGTGTGGGATCTGGAGATATGGAAACAATAGCATTATATATTAGATGGAAAATTCACACTGAATAGCAGATGAATACATAGTTGACTCTTTGGGAGATGTTCCGATAGGGAAATTAGCAGATCATGTGAAGTAAATGATGAATGGAAACAACCAAATAAATAGTCCAAGCACACATAGAAGACAAACTAACACATAAGTTGATAGAACCAACCAATTGAAACTTTAAACTCGAACAAAAACAGAAGGCCTAGGAAGTGAATCGGATGAAACTAACATGACAATAGAATATTTAATCAATAGGGAAAAACTCGGGAAATCAACTTAGCTTATTTGGCTTCAGTGCCAACATCAACATAAATGTTTGCTTGACAAAATGTTGACACAACCACACCATTTCATCAGATAAGCAATTCAGTGTTACACACAAGATCATTTGCAATCAAACAAATACAACATAGGATAGTGTGAACACAGCAATTTGCTTGATCAAAGTTGACTAGGGTCAGCCAACTTGGGGAGGTGATATGTAGCATGCTCCTCACAATTCAAGTCATAACTCAGCAGGGTTTAAAAAATAATATACACATTCTCCTAGCTTATCAGTTTAACACACTCAGTCTCACCTAAGAAATAAGATATACACAAAATGATGAATCTGAAGCAAGCAGCAGAAAAAATTACTTGGCAGATCTATAATGTGTCACTCTGAATCAACTATGTGTAAGCAAGAGAACACTATATGTAAACAACAGCAATAACATGCAAGTATCAATTAACAAGTAACATGTTTTCCCCAAATGGAAGCAATAGGTCGCAACTATTTTACTTATTACTTTAATTCCACAAGACACCCAACAGCTAGCGAAGTCCGATGGATCACATAGAAACACAACAAATGGAAGGAAGAAATACAATACAGTACGTACCTGGATGACGAGGAGGTGTGGGATGCAATACGGGATGCAATACAGTACAGTACGTACCCCGACGCGTCCCCCGGTCTTGACAGCGACCCTAGCTCGGCGCAGCATCTCGGCGTAGAGCTCGGTGCCCTTGCCCCACTCTGTTGGGTTTCGTCCCACATCGGTAATTGATGGTGGGGGAGCACAACATATAAGGCGGGGGCAGCCCTCACCTATCAGGCTAGTCTTTTGGGTTGAGTTAGGCCTGATGCCTGGATATGTTGTGGGCTCCGTTGGACCTGGGTCCGAGGGGTGCCGGCTCGTGGGTATAGCGACCTGGGTTGAATTCCGCTGCGCACTCTAACAAGTGGTATCAGAGCTCATGGTCGGAAAACCTAGAAAATCTCAGGGTCACATGTGACGGGGGAGCCCGTTAACGCTTGGAGATCACACGAGTTGTGTGATGAGCGTTGGACTCAGGGCCTGGATAACGTCTTCGGAGATCACATGGTGTAGTGTGATGGAAGAGTTGAGTCCGATGTGTGACGGGGGAGATTGTTGGGTTTAGTCCCACATCGGTAATTGATGGTGGGGGAGCACAACATATATGTAACACCCTAAAATTTGAATTAGTAAATTAGGTTTGAATTTGTTTAATTTGATTTAATTCAAATAATTTTTGTGAAGCATAGAATTAAATAAATAAAAATTAAAACTAATATCATGTTAGGGTTCAACATGTTGTGATGCATTTCATGCCCCTGCATTTTCTTGTTTGGTTGGTTTCCAAAATTCAAAGAGTATATTTCAAATCCATTTTTAAAATCAATTTGGAAAAGCAAAATAAAAAGAAAAAGGAAAATATTTTCTCTCTCTCTTTCCTTTCAGCCCGAGAGGCCCAGTCGGCCTGCCCTCCCCCTCTCCCTTCTTTCACCCGCGCGGGCCGGCCTCCCTCCCGGCCTAGCTCGCCCATGGCCCAGCTGCTGAAGCCGCGGCCTCTCTCCTCCCTCCTCTCCCACTGACACCGCGACCCCGCCTGTCAGCGCCCTCTCTTCTCCTTCCCCGTGTCCGGGTCGGACTCCCGCCGCGACGCCGCGCCGACGCCGCGTCCGCAACCGCCTCCCCGCTGTTTCCGCGCTCCCCTCCGCGTGGGACTCTATCCTCGGCCCCCTTTAAATAGCCCGGCACCCCGCGCCGCCTCTCCCCATCCTCGCATCGTCTAGCAGCAGCAACAGCCGCACCGCGCCTTTGCCGCCGCTCTGCTCTCGCCGTCGAACGTCGTTCTGCGCCGTCGGACGCCACAAGCTCTTCCCCGAGCCGCGCATCATCTTCGCGTAGGTGCGGAACACCTTCTCCCTCCTTTTTCCCTCTCTTTCGTGCACTGGGTGACCTTGCCGCCGTGCACAGGGAAGCCGTCGCCGCTGCCTCTCGTCGCCGGCCATCTGCAGCCGTCCTCGAGCCCCTCTATGTGATCAGGTGAGTTCCCCTCCCTCTCCTCGTTCTTCCGGTGCTCTCGGTTTTGAAAACGGGGCACCAGAGCTCCCGATCGGCTTACGCCGACGAGCCTCGGGCTCGGCCGGCCATGACGCCACCGCGCGCCGCCCACTCCCTCCCTCTCTCCCCTCTGTTCTAATCTGAGCCGCCGGCATCAGATCCAACGACCCAGATTGGCCGATACCCCTTCGCGGGTAATCTTGCTAAAGAGCCCCTGCTCTTTTCTCCTCTCAACCCGCAGTCCATAAAGCGGATTTCAGCTTTGCGCTTTCCCCTCGGGAAAACGTATTCCCTTTTCAGATCAGTTTAATTCAAAAATAAAATAAAAACCCTAATTATAGTTTTGCCACTGATATTCAAATGCTCATATTTTCTTCGTTTTAAATCCAAATCGATCCGTTCAAGTTGCGTTAGATCCGTAATTTTATGCTCTAGCCAGTAGTATAGATTTCATCTATGTTAATTACTTTTGAAAATCAAAATAAATTAATTTGTTAATGCTTTAATCTTACCCTTTTCAAAATCCTGTTTAATCTATAACTTATTCGTTTTAGATCCGATTAGTGTGGTTCTCGTGTCTTTGTGATCGTAGTAAAGTACAGATCTGTTTTATAATCTTTTCGAAATCTCTTTATTGTTTATGGTGTAATGTTCTGATCATATCTTTATTGCTTCGTGCATGATTGTTCGGATGATTGCGTGGTGATGTTGATCGAGTACAGCCGGTGAGATCTTCGATGAGCAAGAGTTCTTTGCAGCAGATCAGGATCACCAGGAGCTTTGTGATCAAGGCAAGTTTAACATGGGATCATCCTTGTTACCTATTCACCCTAATTCATCTAGTCATGATTGCATGTGTCTAATTTGATTCCTTTTAGATCTATACCATAGCTTTGTTATCCTTGTACCTTGTCACCATTGGTTTCTATGCATATGGGTAGCTTTGCTATGCTTTACCATAATGGATCTTGAGCTGAATCTTGACTAATGATATATGCAACAAGGAGATAAAACAGGCTTTTGTAGCAACATGGAATAGGACCCCACTGTAGGACAAAAGCTGGGATTTCAAATGCAACCACGAGTGCTATGATGGCTCTGGCTTTAGTTAAGTATAAAGTTTGGACTAGCATGCTTGTGGTTCGTGAAAGGCACCTTTGCCGAGCTGGTTATGGGGTATAGCTTGTGTGGGGACCGCTGCGGGTGGTACCATCGGGGTGTCCCATATTCCCCTTTGCATTGGGTCCGTAGGGTCCGCTACATGCTAGAAAGGGCTTTTGAAAGACTTCATAGTGTTCCCTGCCCACTCACTTTAGAAGTGTTATGGGAGTTATAAACCCGGACATATGGGTAACATGGCTTGTGGGTTAAGTGTATAACCTCTGCAGAGTATAAATCTATCATGATAGCCGTGCTCACGGTTACGAGTGGCCTGGAAAACTCACAGTGTAGATGATCATGTTGTTTAATGTTTAATTATTAATGTTGTTTATTAATTTTATCATGTGGTTATTAATTGGGTTAAGCATAATTAAAGCTAAGTGTTGGTAAAACTTGACCAAGTTAAAAGCAACCGCAGTACAGACAGTGTCAACCTTTTGAGCTTCATAACCCTATGTTACTCTTGCTGAGTACTTTAAGTGCTCACTCTTGCTTTCTCAACCCCGTTCAGATGGCTTTGAAGACTACCGTGAGGAGTACTAGGCTAGTAGTCAACCAGTCGGCGTTCCCTGTGAAGTGGAGCTTCGTCGCGAGAGTTATCTTTATTTTCCGCTGGTTTGATGAAGAATATTATTCGTTATGTAATAAGCACTCAGTGATGGTACTATTTAAAGATTTGTCGGCTTATGTGTGTGATTGATCTCTGGGCACACATGAGTTATTCATATTCAATTTTATCCTTAAAATTGGGTGTGACAATATAAGGCGGGGCAACCCTCACCTATCAGGCTAGTCTTTTGGGTTGAGTTAGGCCTGAGGCCTGGATATGTTGTGGGCTCCGGTGGACCTGGGTCCGAGGGGTGCCGACTCGTGGGTATAGCGAGCTGGGCCGGATTCCGCTGCGCACCCTAACACACTCCGCCATCCGCGTGCCTCCCACGGCGGAGCTGCGGCGACGTGCACGCTAGGGGACGGCGAGGCGAGCGGCGGCGGCGCAGAGGTGCAGGGCGGGGTGGGGGGGGGCGCGGGATAGGGTTTGTGGGGGGTGGGGCGCGGTACGGGCCGGTTGGGCCTAATAGGCCTGTCCGGCCTCCTTATTTTTTTTAACTTCTTTGACGTCCCCCTTTGCCGAGTGTCTCCCCATTGACACTCGGTAAACGTTACATAAATGTTACTCCCTCCGTTTCAATTTATAATTCGTTTGACTTTTTTGACCTCAACTTTGACCACTCGTTTTATTCAAAAATTTCGTGCAAACATAGTCAAATTTAAGTCATTCATGTAGACTATTTAATAAATAAGTAAGCTACACCAAAAGAAATGATATTTTGAACAAAAATTTGAATAAGATGAGTGGTCAAACTTAGGGTTGAAAAATTCAAACGAACTATAATTTGGAATGAATTAAGTACTAAAAATTTAAAAAATATCAAACGGTTTCAAAAAATTACCGAATCTTGACATCACACCATATATGTGTTTGTATTGCCTGTACGAAAAGTTTTGAAGTCAAATTTGAATTTTAGCTTCGATTTCAATTCAAATTCTACTCAATCTCTCTAAGTGATATGAAACATTATCGAAGATGATTGAATTTGTAAGATACATATGTGACAACTTTTGCGAAATCATTCCAAATTTTTATCACATGTTCTAAGTATGATATAATGGCTCCATGATAAATTTTAACATTTTTGGAGTCCATTTGCTATTTATATATTTTTTAATCAATTCTAGCACAAGTTTGAGATCATGTTTCGTAAATAATATGTGAAGTTTTTGTTTTAGTTTACCACATATGAACTCAAATTATGCTTAATAATATGGATAATATTTTTTCAATCATTGTTTTTCATTATTTCAATCACTTGTAGTTCAAATTTGGCTTCGGTCAAATAATTCGCTTAATTGAAAAAAAAACTAACTAAATATAGCAAATACATGGATAAAATTGTCATAAGAAAACATGTAGTTCTAGGTACTATTGAAGGACAGTAGAAAAAGTCTGGAGACCAAAACTCAAAAAGAAAAAAAATTGGTTTGCCGAGTGCAAGAGAAAACACTCGACAAACGGTTAGGTTTGCCGAGTGTATAGCTCAAGACACTCGACAAACCATTTAAGTTGCCGAGTGTTTAACGAGGACACTCGGCAAACCTCTGACGGCGTCTGTTCCTAACGTCGTTTGCCGAGTGTCGACGTTGCCGTGTGTCTCACACTCGGCAAAATGTTCGTTTGCCGAGTGCCGGATGTTACCGAGTGCCCGACACTCGGCAAACGGCTCTTTTGCCGAGTGTCGCACTCGACAAACGACTAGTTTGCCGAGTGCCCGAAGGAAAGCACTCGGCAAACCCTAGGACACTCGGCAACGAGCCGGTTTCCGGTAGTGACTCTTAATATTGGTAACGTCATGTGGTCCCTAGTGAAACGCATGCTATAGTGAGGCTTAGGACGTCCACTGGTGCAGGAAGAGGAATGAGTGGTTGTGCCATGCCCTAGAGCATGTAAGATGCATGTAGGGCAGCGTGGTGTGAATACATAAAAGATGGCAACAACTGTCGAGAAAGAAAAATTGAAGTATACTATATATAATAAGAAGGGAAAACAAGTAAATCTGTTCAACCCCAATACAAAGAGGGACGACAAGGTTCTGACCCATGCGATCCCAATCGATCCTAGGTTCTCAACGTTGAGACTTGCAACACTACCATGCTCCTTCTCGCATCCCCGATTCTCCCTACTACTAAGTGATAAAGATAGAAAATGAAAACTTGGACAAAAAAAGGAGAAAGCTCAATGACACTAGGTTGTTTTCGAGCAATCCAACACTCAATTTTAAGAGCATTCTAATTGAAGCTCTTGCCCTATGATTAACATAGTTAATAACACTTGGGGTTGAATGGCCTTTCTTCCCTAACTCTTGCAGGCTTAGAAGAAAAATCTAGGAGGAAGGTTAGACTGACGGTGGTGGCAGACGCAAAGGTGGTATGGGCGAGGCCGCGATGACGCCACAAGCCAAGTGGTGGAGGAAGGCGGTTGGGCATGGGACGGGTTTGGGAATCACAATGATGCCCCAACGAGGGTTAACATAGGGGTGGAGGTGGAGGAGGGTCTTAGTAGTGGGGAGCCACTAGAGACGCGAGAGGCGGGTGGGGCGAGCGAAACACCATGAACGATAGGAGTAGAAGAAGACCGGAGGTAGGAGAAGACATGAGGTGGAAGGAAGAATAAGGACTATTCGATATATGAGTCTGTCTATCAAACACGTGTCGAGCACTTGATTTTCACTATTCTTCTTTCTCCTCGCCCTCGTCCCCCCACCCTGCCACGACCTCCTTCTCCCCCTTCCTTCTGCGGCAAGCTCCAGCCATGAGCGCTCTCATTCTGACCTAGCCCGGCCCTCTCGCCGTCCCCTGCCCTGGCTGGCCTGCCTCTTATTTCCCATCTTAGGCCACTAGTTTTGTAGATGAAGAGGAGAGAGTTGACGAATTTGGAGAAAAAAAAAAGAGGGGAGAGGAGTATATAAGTGTTAAGAGGGACCGTTGTTTAGCGTTTCTTGGAAAAAATGGGACTTGAACCGTTAAAACACTCACATAGGCCCAGATTAAAAAAAAAAAACCCGGCAACCGTGTTTCCGTTTGCTTCGCCTGGTCACCTTCCGCGGTGCGTGCGTACGCGGTCGTCTCCATCCGACCCAACTCAACTCGTCTCCCTCTCCTCCCCCGATCACCCAAATACTAGACCAAAATACCAAATCTTCCCCGTCAATCCCAACTCCCACCCTATCTCGTCGCTCGGTTGTTGCCTCCCAAAGCCGGGCCTTCCAACGAGATTTCTCCCCTCCCCTCTCCAATAACGCTAGCCGCCTCCGCCGCCGGCGACGAATCCGGTAAGCCTCCTCGCTTCTGCTAGATACACCGCTCCCAGATCGGTGCGGCCCACGATTAGGGAGAGGGTCGATTGCGATCCGCTGTTCCTCAGTCTTAGGTCATCGCAGTCGATTAGTCGGCGGTCTCTGCTCGGATCGGGTATCCGCTGCGCATAGGTGGGGGCTCCACCGTACACAAGCTCTACTTTTCCACATCAGTTACTTTTGGGTAGTGCTTGGAATTGCTACTTGACGAGTTTCTCGAATTAGCTTGTGACATTTCCTGCTGTTGTTTTTTGCCTCGCAGGCGTTTTGAGTTTCTGTTGCCAGTGTAGCCATGTCCATGTTCAATAGGATCTTCGGGAAGCCCAAGGAGCAGGCCAACTCCAATGCCTTGGCCACCCTCGACAAGTTAAATGAGGTGACCTTTCTGTCTTTATTTATTCCCTGGTGTATGATTACCTTGTCTCACTTCCATTAAGGTGTTTTTTTTTTGGCACGCATTGATGTTCTCTTATTTTGGCTGCTGAAATATAATTGCGACCTAAGAGTATCCTTCATTTGAATTGAGTTGTTAAAGTTTTAACCAAAATATAACATCACTTGTTGCCTGACAAATCTACTTAGTGTCTTTTTTTTAACAAGTTCTACTTTAGTGTCTTGGAACTTTCACATTTTGTTAACTTCATCTCAATTTATGGGATGCTTAGGTTCTTCCCATGGCATTTGCAAGCTCCATATATTTATGATCAATACCTTTATAGGCTGATCATTCTTTGATTTGCTTTATTTGCTCCTGAAGTTCTAACATTTTACTTATTATGAAGGGATCGTTAACTCTTTATATTTGTTTAACCAACTAATGAACAATGCTCTTGTTATAGCTGACTTTGTCACATGTAGTGGCTATGCCATAGTAAATTAGAAAGTTCTTAAAGCTTGCTTTGTTTATATTCAGACTCTTGATATGCTGGAGAAGAAAGAAAAGGTGCTGGACAAAAAAGCAGCCGCTGAGCTTGAGAGAGCCAAGGAGTTCTCAAAAGCTAAGAATAAAAGAGGTATCATAAACAACAACAATGCAATTTGAAATGTGTAGTTGTATACTTGTGCTCTGGCGGTACGATTGGAGACTACATGATTTTGTTAAGTAATCTCAATCTCCTCGGTGCACATGCTGCACTCCAAGCTTATCCATCATATTTGTGTATTTGTGCATATAAATTTCTTTGGTGCATCAGATCAAGAAATATGCGCATATTATTTGGACACAGTTATTTTGCTTATCATTATTAGTGTTGTGTCACCATATTGACATAGTATTTTACCGAAATGAATTTAGCTTATCCATCGGTATTTGTGTACACAAATTCCGTTAGTGTATGGTGATTGGATCAACAAATATGTGGGTATTTCTTTTGAAACAGTTATTGTGCTTATCATTGTTACTTATCAGTAGTGTTTCACCATGTTGACATATTATTTTATCAAAACAAGTTTAGGTTTGTATGCACCTGCAATGTAATAGATCCACATAGAATGCAAATTCCGTGGAGCATTATTTATAGAGAAATTTTTCAACATCTTTGACTTGAAGACGTCATGATCATAACATTATTAGCTAATACAGCTTATGTCAGCTTTATTTTCCCTCTTTTTTGGCTTCCATGTAAACTAATGTTAACCATCTTTAATTGCTACCAACTTCCTTTCCTATGCAATGGAAACTGGATTTACAGAAACTTATGCTAATACAAATAAACTTCCTCTTAACAGCGGCTATCCAATCCTTGAAGAGGAAAAAACTTTATGAGCAACAAATTGAGCAGCTTGGAAATTTTCAGTTGAGAATCCATGATCAGGTATATTTGCACTCAAACATTGAGCTTTTTGTTTACTGTACGCTGTGTGTTAACTGTACACCCATTTTGTATACAGATGATCATGTTAGAAGCAGCTAAAGCTACAACAGAGACTGTTGACGCATTGAGAACTGGAGCTGCAGCTATGAAAGCAATGCAAAAAGCAACGTTAGTATTGATATTGAGTCCATTTTAGGATTTATGCACCTTAGTCGTTCAAGCCTCAAAATGATTATTTACCATGTCCCTGCAGAAACATTGATGATGTTGACAAGACCATGGATGAAATTAACGAACAGACTGAAAATATGAAACAAATTCAGGATGCTTTGTCAGCTCCCCTGGGAGCTTCTGCTGATTTCGATGAGGTAATAATTCACTTTGGGCATTTAAGATTTGCATTCTTGCAGTGCATAGTTTTCTCTGACACACTTAGCACCCATTGCACTCAAAAACTTACAGGATGAATTGGAGGCGGAACTTGAAGAACTGGAGGGAGCAGAGTTGGAATCTCAGCTCCTGGAGCCTGTTGCAGCTCCTCCGGTGCATCCAGTGCATGTCCCAGCCAACAAGCAACCAGCTCGCCCTGCTCCACAGAAAGCTACAGCTGAAGATGATGAGCTTGCTGCACTGCAAGCTGAAATGGCATTGTGATCAGGTTAATGTTTGATCCATTTGTACATCTTAATGTGTATTTGCCTTTCATGGGACTAATTCACTGGCATCTGTTGGCTAAATCTGATAATGCTGTATCCAACCGTTTGTATGGTTGTCAGTAGTACATATATTTGTTATTGATCCAATGCACAAGTGTGCATATATTATACTACCTCCATTCAAATTATTAGACGTTTTGACTTTTCTAGATACATAGCTTTTGCTATGCACTTAGATATACACTGGCTAAATACATAGCTTTTGCTATGCACTTAGATATACACTGGCTAAATACATAGCAAAAGCAATATGTGTATCTAGAAAAGCCAAAACATCTTATAATTTGGAATAGGGGAGTAGTTTCTAAATTATTCTACACTGTTTTATTCCTTCATTTTTTTTTTCAACTGTTTAGGCTCAGTTTTAGGTCCTAAGATATCCTAATTCATTAGGACGATAGAAATATTGTCACTGGAACACTGCATGATGAAATAATGTACTCCCTCCGTTTGAAATTACAAGCTTATTTTGTTTACAAGCCTTTGACTACTGATTACTCCATTAACTCATATTCTTTTGACAGTTGATGCCATTACATTCATGTATTAAAAAAAATACTTGCTTATGATTATAATTTTTCATCTCATAAATAAAATGTTAATATAGTAATTACTCTTCAAAATCTTGTCCTAACGAAACTAAGTGTACCATGCAAAAAAATAGAGAGCTAGTAATTTACATATGCTGGTAGATACTCGCTTGATAAAGAAGTTCAGCAGATCAAATGTGCTAATTTGGTTACTGCTTACAGCTATTCAAGCATCCTCATTCTTTTTAGATGGTTTGCTGGAAGCATGCAATCATCATGACAGGTTTCTATCTAGATAGACTTTTCTAATTTTAAAAGGGTCATATGCTTCAAGGCGGAGGTGTATCCAATTATAAATCCAGTTGATGTTCAATATTAGCACTTGAGAATTGAACTGCTTATTAGCACCTGTTGTTTGTCTTAATGGGCTGAGAACCTAGTTTCATATCAGTTGAACTGTGGCTGAACTTATTGCAGCCACATTATAGTTTACCTTCATTTTCTTTTGGCTACTTGCTACAATCAAAGAGAACCGTAATTTTTTAAATAAAATATTTGCAGAATTTACTTGGAATTTACACTTAATTAGTTCAAGTTTATGGTGTTTGGAGTATATATGTCCCTGGAATAATCTCCAAGGATATGGTTTCTATGGAAATACTATTATTTGAGTCCTGCATTTTTTTTTGCTTTGCGTGTTTTAAGCTATTGCTGCTCTTGGTCATTGTTATTAACCCTACCGAAACTTTCAGGTTTCCAATGAAGAGGTGAAATTTGTATATGAATGGCGCTATGCTACAAAGATGAAAGCTGAGTCAGGCTTTATTATGTTTGCCATGTGTGTATAATCTTGGTGGATATTTGGCAACCGAAGCAGAAAAAAGGCTGCTCCCGCCAGTGTTTGTTCAGTGATTTTGGGCTCTGTTTTCCACAGACAAATTAGTTAATGTCGCCCGGTTAGCTCTATGCTAACTATTCAGGTCACAGACGTGCATTGTTTGTCACAGTATTTTTCATTTACGGATTTGCCCATATTCTCTGGAGCCATGTAAGAGTGTTGGAACGTATAAAGCCTCAGGGTCATTTAATGTGCAGGTTCGCAGCTATTTCAACCTTGCATGCAGAATATCTCCAACAACCGTAACCTAAGATTGTTTTACTTTTGCGAGTACTGTTATCAAGTCGCCCTATTAATCACAATTAGTTGGTGTCTTACTGTTATCAAGTTAGTCGGTCTTGGAAATTGTCAGGCTCGCCAAAATTTAAGAGCAGACCGATTTGTCTAAGCTCCGTTTGGATGTCGACATTGGAGGCCTTGGCATTGAATTGTCTTCAATACCAAATCAGAGTAGTATTGGTAGTGAGTTATAATACCAAAACCATTGTTTGGATGCAAATGAAATTGGTAGATAGAAATGAAGGAGCTAGTGAATACTGATTTGAGTTTGGGTGTTCATACCATGGATTCACGCCACCCACGACTCGTCGGTCCGGGGCGCAGCTCTTACACGCCGCCCACGACTCATCAGTCTGGGGGCGGAGCTCCCCCACGCCTCGCCGAATGGGTTCTGGAGCGGCGTAGGGGAGAACGGGGGTCGGCGTGGCGTGGCGTGCTGATGGAGAGAAGGGCGCCGCCGGAGTCAAAGGGGAAGGGGAAGGAGAAGAGGAAAGGGTGCCGTCGGAGTAGAAGAGGAGGGGTGTCGTCGGAGTCGAAGGGGAGGGGCGCCGCCGGGAGGCAACAGATTCGAAGGGGAGGGGCACCGCCGGAGTTAAAGGGGAGGGGCGACGCCGGAGTCGAAGGGGAAGGGGCGCCTGCGTGGTGGAGTAGCGAGAGGGAAACAGAGGCGCGGGGGTCGCGACTTGCGAGATGGAGATGAGAGTGTCAATGCCGATGAATACGAAGGGGAAGGGGTCTGAATTGGTGGAGGGTGTGCGGCTGAAGGCCCAATACCTCTTGGGGAGGGGCGACGCCGGAGTCGAAGGGGAAGGGGCGCCGGCGTGGTGGAGTAGCGAGAGGGAAACAGAGGCGCGGGGGTCGCGACTCGCGAGATGGAGATGAGAGTGTCAATGCCGATGAATACGAAGGGGAAGGGGTCTGAATTGGTGGAGGGTGTGCGGCTGAAGGCCCAATACCTCTTGGTATTGGAGGAGCTTTCCAATTCCAATGCCAAGAACATCCAAACAGCGGGTATTAAAGACACCCAATACCAATACCAATTTTGAATTTCAGGCCTCAATATCTACATCCAAACGGGTTTGAAAGGATAAGATGCCCAAGACGCAGGGGGGGTGAATTGGGCTCTTTTTAATTTCTAAACAAGAATTAAACCTACAAAGATCCAATTAACCCCCTAGTGCCTACCATTTGTGTGTCCTAGCTAGAAAGCGGTAGCAAGTCAATTGAAAGCGAAAACTCCCTACACAACTCTAGTATGAATTGAAGAACAAGTGCGGAAAGTAATGCAGTATGAAAGAGCTAGGGAAAGAGATGCTTGACACGGCGATGTTTTGCCGAGATATCGAGGAGTCGACACTCCCCCTAGTCCTCGTTGGAGCACCTCGCAAGGTATAGCTCCCCCTCAATCCCGCGCAAGGGATGAGTGCTCTCTACGGGTTGATTCTTCGCCACTCTGGCTCGGTGAATCGCCCACAACCGATCACAGGTCGATGGAGAAGGGCCGCCGACAATCCTCCGGCGATCACCTTCCTCCCAAGCACCACCGGACCATCTAGGTGATGTCGATCACCAAGAGTAACAAGCCTCGATCTTCACTTGATTCACTCAATCTTCACAACTAGAGGATGCACACTTGAACTCTTGGAAGAACTAGAGGAGAGGATGGATGGATTCACAAATCACTCTCTCTCTCTAGGGCTCTTGCTCTCTTCCCAACCTTCTCAAACAGCACAGCAAATGAAATGAGCAAAGGCCCCACACAAAACTGCCTCGGGCTGGAAAAAGCATAGCTTTTAAGTTGGCGACGAACGCTCCGACGCCCTGCCCCAACGGCTAGTTACTGTGTACGGTAGTAGGCGCCGGATGCTCCGACGCTTTGCGACGGACGCTGCGCCTCAGCGTCCGGCGCAACTAGCTGCTCTCAGGTTTCTGGGAAAATATTCCCGAACGCTCGCTAGCGTCCGACGCCCATGCGACAGACGCGTCCATCGCGAAGTGGGCGTCTCTAGAGCTCTCTGTTACGCCGTCGGACGCTAGGACGTGCATACATCATCATCCGGCGCCAGCGTCTGGCGCGCCGGACAGCGTCCGACGCCCTGGACCTCAACGTCCGACGCTCAGAAAACAGCTCCCTCAACTTTGGTTTTCGTCGCAATGAATATGGAAGTTGTTCTAGGCTATCTTACGGTCACCATAGGCTTGATTAGAGATAAGGAAGTCAAGTGTGCACCACACCTAAGTCATGAAGCTCTCCTAAGTCAAGCTACTAGTCTCAACCCCTCCTAATAGTACGATCAAAGATCAAATAGAAGCCCTATCTATTTCTACGTGCCCTTCATCACCTTATGACACTTAGCCTATCATTCTAGGGTCTTCATCACGTCTCTTTGAAATCCGAAACGATATCCATCTTGGGGGCTAGGTGACAACCATTGATGCCCATTCATGTTGATCACTATGGCTAAGCTACACATAGCCTCTGCAAAACACACATTAGCCATAATAATCGCTAATTGCCGTTAATCACCGAAACCAATAGGGCCATTATTCTTCAGGGTTGTAAAGGATAATGAGTCTACTGCTGCTGTACATGAGGATTTTTGTTAGGCAGATTTTCCCTCACAATGGGGGTGGCTACAAGGACGAACCTCACGAGAAGGGTACATAGTCAGGGTGGTCCGATTGGCCAAACATGATCGTTCACTCGGACCACTTTAGGTGAATGGGGATCGTGAGCTCAACCATGTTCACCATAAGCCTACGTTTCGATTGATAGGCATATGGTCCGCTAAAGATCATGAGGCATCCTGAAGAATCATGGCCCTATTGGTTTTGGTGATTAACGAAAATTAGCAATTATTATGGCTAACGTGTGTTTTGCAGAGGCTATGAGTAGCCTAGCCATAGTGATCAACATGAATGAGCATCAATGGGTGTCACCTAGCCCCCAAGATGGATATCATTTCGGATTTCAAAGAGACATGATGAAGACCCTAGAATGATAGGCTAAGTGCCATAAGGTGATGAAGGGCACTTAGAAATAGTTAGAGCTTCTATTTGATCTTTGACCGTACTATTAAGAGGAGTTGAGACTAGTAACTTGACTTAGGAAAGCTTCATGAACTAGGTGTGGTGCACACTTGTCTTCCTTAGCTCTAAGCAAGCCTATGGTGACCGTAAGATAGCCTAGAACAACTTCCATATAAATCACGGCGAAAAACGAAGTTGAGAGGCCTGTTTTCTGGGCGACGGACGCTCCTGACGGAGGCGTCGGACGCTGTCCGTCGCGTCGGAAAAAGGCGTCGAACGCTGGGTGGTTGAGTCCACAGCGTCCGTCGGCCTTCCAGTGGCCGTGTTTTCTGGCTAAGTTTTTTAGGGTCCGACGGACGCTGTCCGTCGGCCAGGCGTCGGACGCTTGGAGAGCGTCTGTCGGCCTTCCAGTGAGGGTGTTTTTTTCAGCCCGAGTCAGAGTGTAGAGTCGCACGCTGGGAAGAGCGTCCGTCGCCCCTCCGACGGAGCGTCCGTCGCTGGGAAATCCTGTCAGAACTAGCCGTTGGGTAGGACGACGGACCGTCCGTCGCCTAGGCGTCGGAGCGTCCGTCGCCAACTTAAAGAGCCAGCCCGAGGCAGTTTCCTGGAGGGCTATTTATAGCTCCTCACACTTCTCTCCCACCTTGCCCTTGCTCATTTCATTTGCTGTGCTGTTTGAGAAGGTTGGGAAGAGAGCAAGAGCCCTAGAGAGAGAGAGTGATTTGTGAATCCATCCATCCTCTCCTCTAGTTCATCCAAGAGTTCAAGTGTGCATCCTCTAGTTGTGAAGCTTGAGTGAGTCAAGCGAAGATCGAGGCTTGTTACTCTTGGTGATCGACATCACTTGGACGGTCCGGTGGTGCTTGGAGGAAGGTGATCACCGGAGGATTGTCGGCGGCCCTTCTTCATCGACGTTGTGATCGGTTGTGGGCGATTCACCGAGCCAGAGTGGTGAAGAATCGCCCGTAGAGAGCACTCATACCTTGCGCGGGATTGAGGGGGAGCTATACCTTACGAGGTGCTCCAACGAGGACTAGGGGGGAGTGTCGACTCCTCGATACCTCGGCAAAATATCGCAGTGTCAAGCATCTCTTTCCCTAGCTCTTTCTTACCGCATTACTTTCCACACTTGTCTTTCAATTCATACTAGAATTGTGTAGGAAGTTTTCGCTTTCTATTGACTTGCTACCGCTTTCTAGCTAGGACACACAAGCGGTAGGCACTAGGGGGTTAATTGGCTCTTTATAGGTTTAATTCTTGTCTTGAAATTAAATAGAGCCCAATTCACCCCCCCTCTTGGGCATCTTGATCCTTTCAATTGGTATCGGAGCAAGGTTGCTCTTATTTTAGGCTTTACCGCCTAGAGCAAGATGTTCCATGGGGATGGACCACCTCCCATGTTCAATGGAGACGACTTCCCTTATTGGAAAGTTCATATGGAGGCCTATCTAGAGGCCGTTGACATGGGCGTGCTCAATGCCGCCACAAAGGGAGGCACTCTCTTCGCGGAGGACCTCAACTTTGATAAGCACAATGCCAAGGCGAAGAACATTCTTTTTCGTGGCATTTGCAAGGATGTCTTCAACCGAGTGCGTAATGCCAAAGACGCATTTGAGTTGTGGACCACTATTTGTGCTCTTCACGAAGGCACAAAGAGTGAGCGTGAGGAACACTATCACTTGGTCATGGCTAAGCTCAATTCTTTTTCCATGCATGGAAATGAAAATGCCAATGAAATGTACTCACGTCTTAACATTCTTGTAGAAGAATTGAATGGGCTCGGTCTCAACCAAATGGCACCGGCCGATGTGGTGCGCAAGATTCTTTGTGTCTTGCCCATTGAGAAGTATGGCCACATCGTCACGGTTCTTCACCAAGGAGACCTCTTCGCCGCTACACCAACACAAATCTTGGGCAAGATCAATACCCATGAGATGTACATGAAGATTGGTGATGGTGGCTCTTCTTCCTCCTCCAAGAAGAAAGAAAAAGAGAAGGAGGAGAAGGACTTGACTCTCAAGGCATCCTCTTCGGAGAAGTGCAAGATGCAATATGTGTATGAGAGTGCAAGTGATGGAGAGGATGATAATGACTTAGCTATCACGGTGAAGAAGACAACAAAGATGTTGAAGAGGCTAAACAAGAATGGAGTCAAGTTTGACTCAAAGAAGAAGAAATTCTTCACAAGCTCTTCAAGAAAGCCTCTCTCCAAGATGGATTGCTACAATTGTGACAAACTTGGACACTTGGCTCATGCTTGCCCCGAAGAGAAGAAAAACAAGTACAAGAACAAGAAATCCAACAACAAGTTCAAGTACAACAAGGGCAACAAAGATGAGTCAAGTGATGAGGAGAAGAAGGATGACAAGCCATTCAAGAAGAAGAAGAACTTCAACTTCCACAAGAAGAAGAAGGATGGCAAAGCCTACATTGTTGGTGATTGGCTCACCGACATTGAAGACACAAGTGACTCATCCGGAGATGAGAGTGAAGATGAGAAGGTGTCCGCCTTGGTGATTGGTTCATCTACTCCACCACTACCTCCTCCATCATCTCCGGGCTCATCCTCTACACATCTATGCCTCATGGCCAAAGGTGACAAGAAGGTACAAAAAGAGGATAATGATGATGAGGCTAACTCTAGTGATGATAGTGATGATGAGTTTGAGGCACCTTCCTATGACGAGCTAATTGTGATTTGCAACAAATACACTAAGCTCATTATGAAGTATAAAACTAAAAGTGAAACACTAGAGAAAGCCAACGATAACTTGCATGCTAAACTTGATGACTTGTCTAGTGCTAATGATGATTTGAAGCTTCAGAACAAATCTCTATCATCTAGCACTAGGGAGCTCAAAGCCTCACTCAAGCAAGCTAATGAGAAACATGATAAACTTGAGAGGTCAACACAAGAGCTCCATACAAGATACAACTTGCTAAAAGATGACTACAACCAAGTTAGAAATGAACATGGCACACTTGTGATAGCTAACGAATTGCTTACAAATGATCTTGCTACACATGTTGCTATTAACCCGGTTGTTAAGTGTCATATAGCTACTTCTTGTGAGGACTTGCTTGATGAAGTTGCTAGTGAGCAAAATGCTAAGTGCAAGGGCAAGAAGGTTGTTGAGGCCGAAAAGTATGATGACTATGTGAAGATGAGGCAAGAGAACTCAAAGCTCAAGGAAGAGCTAATCAACCTCAAGGACAACAAGTCCTTCACCATCAACACGGCCAAGCAAGATGACAAAGATGCAATCACCTTGATCAACTCTCTCAAAGAGGAAAATGCAAAGCTCAAGGTTGAGAAGATCAAGTTAGCAAGTGGAATGGAGAAGTTCACCAAGGGCCACAACCTTTAAAGTGAGCTCTTGATGAACACTATCATGAAGACCGACAAGTCCGGTATTGGATTCAAGGAGAACCAACTCATGAAGGCCAAAGTCAAGATGGAAGCAATGAACTACTACAAGAACAAGGCCATGAGGAACAACTATGTCACACCAAATAGCAAGCCCAAGAAGTGCTTTGGATGTGGTCAAGAGGGTCACTTTGAATTCCAATGCAAGACTCCACCTCCCAAGACCTTGCCCAAGCACACAAGGCCTTTTGCTCATGATGCACACTTCATCATAAACAAGGACTCCAAGGGTAGACCCCTAGTTGTGTTTCTCGGTCCTAAGATGAAGAACAAGCCCAAAGTGCTATGGGTTGCTAAGGAGTTGGTGAACAAGGCTATGGGACCTCGCCAAGTGTGGGTTCCCAAACAACAAGCTTAACTTCAAGTTGCTTGTGTGTAGGTGAACTAAAAGACCGGTGGAAGTCATTGGGTGATTGATAGTGGATGCACTCAACATATGACCGGTGACTCCCGGATGTTCACCACACTTGAGGAAGATTGTGAAGGGCAAAACAAGATTACCTTTGGGGAAAACTCAAAAGGCAAAGTGCAAGGCCTAAAGTGGCAATCTCCAATGATCAATCAATATCAAATGTCTTGCTAGTGCAATCTTTGAGCTTCAACTTGCTTTCGGTTGGTCAAATTTGTGATCTCGGGTTCCAATGTCTCTTCACCCCCAATGAGGTAGTTGTGACCAAGATTGAAGATTCATCTTTGATATTCAAAGGGTTTAGGCACAACAATCTCTATCTAGTGGACTTCACCTCGAATGAAGCAAGCTTGCAAACATGTCTTTTCTCCAAGAGCTCTTTAGGTTGGCTATGGCATAGAAGATTAGCACATGTGGGAATGTCAACTTTGAAGAAACTTGTCAAGAAGGAGATGGTTAGAGGTGTGAAGGATGTGGTGTTTGAGAAGGACAAGTTGTGTAGTGCATGTCAAGCCGGCAAGCAAGTGGCCAACACCCATCCCACCAAAGCTTTCATGTCAACCTCAAGAGTCCTAGAGCTACTTCACATGGATCTATTTGGACCTACCACCTATGCTAGCCTTGGTGGCAATCTCTTTTGCTTGGTGGTAGTTGATGACTACTCTAGGTACACTTGGGTGTTCTTCCTTCAAGACAAGGGAGAGACTCAATCAATATTCAAGAAGTTTGCAACTAGAGCCCAAAATGAGTTTGATGTGAAGATCAAGAAGATAAGAAGTGACAATGGGAGGACCGAGTTTGTGAACACCAAGATTGAAAATTATTGTGATGAAGTTGGAATCAAGCATGAGGTGTACGCCACCTATACCCCTCAACAAAATGGTGTAGTAGAGAGAAAGAACCGGACACTAATCACACTTGCAAGATCAATGCTTGATGAGTACAACACCCCCGAGAAGTTTTGGGCCGAAGCAATCAACACCGCATGCTATGCGGCCAACCGGCTATTTGTCCAAAGGCTTCTCAAGAAGACCCCCTATGAGCTTGTGAATGGGAAGAAACCGGATATATCCTTCTTCCGAGTGTTTGGATGCAAAGTGTACATCTACAAGAAGCGCCAACACTTGGGCAAGTTCCAAAGGAGATGTGACATTGGTTTCTTACTTGGTTATTCTCTTAAATCCAAGGCATATCGAGTATTTAACAAAGCCTCCGGCCTAGTTGAAGAAACATATGACTTGGAGTTTGATGAAACTAATGGCTCTCAAGAAGAGCATGAGAATCTTGATAATGTAGGTGATGAACCCTTGAGGGAGGCTATGAAGAATATGCCCGTTGGTGCAATCAACCCACTAGAGGTGGAAGGAGTTGAATATGATGCAAATCAAGTACCCTCTCCACCTCACACGCCTCAAGTTGATGAAGAACAAGTGAGGGAAGCACAAGAAGATACCTTCATCCCTCAAGATCAAGCCGAGGCTCAAGCTAGTGATGTTGATGCACCACAACCTTCTCCCCAAGTGATTGATAGAAGATCTACACCTATGCTTCAAGCTCATCCACAAGACCTCATCATAAGGAGTCCATCAAGGGGGGTAACAACTCGGTCTAAACTTGCGTCTTATGTTGAGCATCACTCCTTTGTTTCCTTTGTTGAGCCCTCTAGTGTGGAGGATGCACTTGCGGATCCAGATTGGGTGAACGCCATGCATGAAGAGTTGAACAACTTCACCCGGAATGAAGTGTGGACACTAGTAGAAAAGCCCAAAGGAGCAAGAATCATTGGCACCAAGTGGGTGTTTAGGAACAAGCAAGATGATCAAGGCGTGGTTGTGAGAAACAAGACAAGATTGGTGGCAAAGGGGTTCTCCCAAGTTGAAGGCTTGGATTTTGGGGAGACCTTTGCACCGGTTGCAAGACTAGAAGCCATTCGTATCCTTTTGGCATATGCTTCACATCATAAAATGAAACTTTTTCAAATGGATGTGAAGAGTGCCTTTCTAAATGGTTTCATCAATGAACTTGTTTTTGTCTCACAACCTCCCGGGTTTGAAGACCCCAATTGTCCTAATCATGTGTATAGGTTGTCCAAGGCACTCTAGGGACTTCCTACTCAAGAAGGGCTTCAAGATCGGGAAAGTGGATACCACACTCTTCACCAAGGTGCTAGATGGAGAGATCTTTGTTTGCCAAGTGTATGTCGATGACATTATATTTGGGTCAACAAACCAAGATCTGATGGAATACGAGATTGCTACGCTAGCTGGAAAACAAAACTTTTTGACCTCATAAAACAGGATCTACTGCTAGTTATAGGTTACGGGATTACCACTAGACGCGCAGGTGCAGCGGAAGACGACTTGATGTAGTCGTGCGCGTCGCAGCAGGCAGTGCAGTTGCGTGGTCGTCCGTCTCAACGTCCCCTTCGCGCGGTTCGTCCTTGTGCTCCAGATGCAGCACCTCCGAGGAATCCCACACGTACAGGGAGGAAGCGTTGCGCCTCCAGACTGCTAGGTCCGCGAGGAGCAAAAGGCGCGAGCGTGGGGAGGCGATGGCAGCTGCCAAAAGGCGTGGATCAATCTCGCCCCGCGCCCACCCCTTGCTTATATAGGCGTCCTAACGAGCTCCCACGTTGGAGGCCCATTAGTAACCCTAAACCTAGTCTAATTCGGGTCCAACCCGAATTAGGCTTCCAGCCCTTTAAGCGTGCGACCCTATGGGCTCACGCATACATAGACATGGCCCAAGTACTCTTACTCGACCAATAGTTGATAGCGGCCTCTAGCAAGGCATGTCAACTCCTATGCATACGCTATGATCATATTAGACGAACCACTATGACCATGTACAAGTTATTCCCTTTGCCACTCGATATATGGTTCAACTCGTGGGTTAACACTTAACCCAAGCACGACCATGCATTTGTTGATCCAATCACATGAGTGATCCAGTGATATCTCTCTCATGAAGAGAGGGGCAAATTCCATCTTGATTGTCTATGTCTCATAGCATGTTTCCCGACCACCCAACGACCACCTTTATAACTACCCAATAACGGAGTAGCGTTTGATAGTCCCTAAGTAGATCGTTTCACATCTTGAGTACATACCACAATCTCAGGTCTAAGGACATAACGTACATGACATGAATAGAGACTTTCTCTTGTTGGGTCAGTCCAGCCTACATGTCTCACATGTGCCCACATTATTAGTTTGACATCTCCATGTTTATGACTTGTGAAACATAGCCATCAACTAATACATGTGCTGGTCTAATATTCAAGTGTGCTCTTACAAGAATGCCGACCAGGGACAACTTTTAGAATAACCATTCAGGTAATTGAGTTCCACAAACAATTCACATAATCGTCAATCAATACTATTTGTCTATAATGGATATTCAAAGAACACTTTATTAATCATGGATACAATCGGAATATAATCATCTACATGATTAGCTCTAGGGCATATTCCTAACAGTCTCCCACTTGCACTAGAGTTAATCTCTTAGATGTCTAATCCCCATAGACCTCAAGTGTGCCTCATGCTTAGCCTGTGGAAGAGCCTTTGTCAAAGGATCTGCAACATTCAAATCCGTATGTATCTTGCACATTTTGATCTCATCTCTACCGACGAACTCTCGAATAAGATGAAACTTCCGCAGTACATGTTTGTTCTTTTGGTGTTTCCTTGGCTCCTTAGCCTGCGCTATCGCCCCATTGTTGTCACAATGTATATTCAATGGGCCGGGCGCATTTGGAAACACACCAAGCTCAATGAGGAACCTCCTCATCCAAACACCTTCCTTTGCAGCGGCAGAAGCTGCAATGTACTCGGCTTCTGTTGTAGAATCAGTCACCGTCTCCTGCTTGGAACTTTTCCAACTTACAACGAGCATCTATGTCACCATTTATTGTGAACACAAAACCTGATTGAGACTGTGAATCATCTATGTCAGTTTGGAAGCTAGCATCGGTGTAACCATTTACAACGAACTCCTCATTACCTCCATAGATTAGGAACACATCTTTAGTCCTTCTCAAGTACTTAAGAATGTTTTTAATAAGCGTCCAGTGACTCTCACCTGGATTGGCTTGGTACCTGCTCGCAACACTTAGAGCATATGAGACATCTGGGCGAGTACATATCATGGTGTACATGATGGAACCAACTGCCGAAGCGTATGGAACCTTACTCATTCGTTTCCGCTCATCAGCTGTCGAAGGACACTGCTTCTCGCTGATCATGTTTTAATGAATGTTCCAACTCCGAGATTCTTGCTTCAACCCATAAATGGATTTCTGTAGCTTGCATATTTTTCTAGCATTATTAGGATCATAACAAGGAATTTGGTGCATTGATGTCCAAGGAGTTTGAGATGTCAATGATTGGCGAGCTAACCTTCTTCCTTGGCTTTCAAGTGAAGCAAATGAGAGAAGGGACCTTCATCTCTCAAGAAAAGTACACTCATGATCTACTTAAGAAGTTCAAGATGGAGGATTGCAAGCCAATCAAGACCCCAATGCCTACTAATGGGCATCTCGATCTCGATGAGGGAGGTAAACCAATAGATCAAACTCTTTACCGCTCTATGATTGGTAGTTTACTTTACCTCACCGCATCTAGGCCGGACATCATGTTTAGTGTGTGTATGTGTGCTAGGTTTCAAGCAAACCCTAAGGAGTCGCATCTTTGTGCGATTAAAAGAATCCTTAGGTACATAAGGCACACCCCTAGCATTGGCCTTTGGTATCCCAAAGGAGCTCCATTCCCACTTTGTGGCTATTCCGATTCGGATTATGCCGGGTGTAAGGTTGATAGGAAGAGTACCTCCGGCGGTTGCCATTTGCTAGGAAGATCACTTGTTTCTTGGTCCTCTAAGAAGCAAAATAGTGTGGCATTGTCTACCACCGAGGCGGAATACATAGCCATGGGAGCAAGTTGTGCACAAATCTTATACATGACCCAAACTCTCCTTGATTACGGCGTGGTTTTAAAAGATGTTCCACTCTTGTGTGATAATGAAAGCGTCGTAAAGCTTGCAAATAACCCGGTTCAACACTCTCGCACCAAGCACATTGATATTCGCCATCACTTAGAGATCATGTGGCTAGGAAAGATATCACACTAGTAGGAGTTTCTAGCGAAGATCAATTGACAGATATCTTCACTAAACCACTCGATGAAGCAACCTTTTGTATGTTGAGAAACGAGTTGAATGTGCTTGATCTCTCTAACTTCACTAAAAAATGAGATTGTGTGAACCATGCATTCATTTGTAATATAATAGGTTTAATTTGGTAATGCACATAGGCTTGGCTAACATGGTTGTAATAACCGTTCTTGAACGTGTGAAGAAGTCCAAATCATGGTTTAAACTTGCAAGCAACCTAGATTCAAATTCTTGTAAATACATTGCATGTGCATGTGTTGTTTGTCGTTCCTTTTCGGTTAAGTTTGAGCATCCTCTATGTTCGTCCACTTAGGGGGGAGCATTCCAAGCTCAAGTCACTTCTATACCCCTCTTGTGGCCATATGATGTCTCCTTGAAGGTTCCATTCGAATATTTTGAGCTAAAATTAAATCTAAGCCTATGGAAAACTATTTGAAAAGGAGAGTTTGAAAGATGGTTCTCATATCAAGTATAATCAGGTGTTATTTGGATATTTTTTGGATTGGAACTTGGTTGGGAGAAAGAAACAAAAAGAAAATTTGAAACATTCTAAAATTTTGGCGACGGACGATCCCGACAGATGCTACGTCATTCTTACCTCAGCATCCGTCGCAACCGTCCGGACAGAAAAAGCCGCTTGATTAAGGGGCGACAGATGATCTCCAGCGTCCGTCGCAGAGCGTCCGACGCATTCAATGTCGGCCACCTCGAAAATTCCCTACTGGAAAACCGACGGACGATCCCGTCGGACGCTGTGCAGCGTCCGTCGCAGTCCGACGGAGCGTCCGTCGCTCCGCGTCGGAGCGTCCGTCACGAACTTAAGGCGCAAATTTTTTTTAAAAACCCCCGTCTTTCTTCCTCTCGGTTGGTTCAGTTCATCCGTACGCCGCCGCCACATCTTATCTCGCCGCCACCGCGTCTCCCACCCTCCCTGCGCCGCCGCCATTCATCCACCCAGCGTCGCCGCACCAGAGCTCGCGCCCAGCGCCGCCGTCACCGCTCTCTCTAAACCCTAACGGCTCCCTTCTCCGCGTTGCTGCCGCCATTGCCGCTCCAGAGCCGCGCCTTTTCTTCCTCGCTGCCGCCGCTGCCGCACCCAGGGCTATGCCAACCCTAGCCGGCAGTTCCTCTTCAGTGCCGCCACCGCCGCTCGCCGAGGAATCCTTCTGCTCTGCACGTTTTAGCCAAGCAGATTGCGTGGATTCTCTCCAAGGTTTCCTTTGAGTTCCTCCCTGGATCTCCAAGGCCGTTGAGTGTGAAATTCGACCAAGGCTCTTTCCCCTTCTTTTTTTTCTTGCGTCACTTGGTCAGAGGGTCAGCGTGTCAGAGACAGTGACAGTGAACTCGGGGCAAAGCCCGCGAGTAAGGAACGAGGCAAAGCGTCGAGAGTGTCAGTCCAGGGCCGTCGAGCCACTCTTGTTTGCGTTTTGGATTTGACCAGATCGTCAGAGGTTTGATTGCAGTGATCAGATCATGGCAAGGACGAAGAACGTCGGCCCCGTTCCCGGTAGTGGTGGTGACCCTCCACCTCCACCACGTCCACCCACTGATCGGGGAAGGGGTAAGTAGAAGGTTGTGTCACGGAAGCGCAAGAGGCCACTTATGGATCCAGACTTCGTAGCAGCACTTGCAGTAGCAGAGGCAGCAGAGCTAGCAGAGCGAGGTGGACATCGCGCCGGTTTGAGGCTCTCGCCTCGCCTTGGTGCGCGTCGTGAGTCCCCCTCGCGTCCAGAGACAGAGGAGGCAGAGCTAGTCCCAGAGACTGAGAAGACAGAGGCCGCGGGCCCGTCTTCGATTGGTGAGCTAATGAGCCGTAGAATTACACGATCTAGAGGCTCTGGTGCACCACCTAGTCCTCAAGGACCTCACCTACCAGATCTAGTGAGGCATCAGGTCAGGGTTCTCATAGCCAAGCAGGTCCAGCTACTCCGCTTTGTGGACTTTCAGTCTTGGTTCCCAGCCCAGAGAGACCCCCGTGCTGGATGTGGTTTCTATACCACTATTCACGAGGATTTCTATAGAGCGTACGTCGACACCGATGCTCCTCTTAGGGCTCACAGAGTGTGCCCACCTGCTCACATAGAGGGGTTCGGTGGTCCAGAGATTCTTCAGCACTTGCAGTATCTTCAGGGCTTGTCAGATTTGATGGGACGATCAGGAGCTTATAAGAAGGACTGGGTCTATCAGTTCTATGCCTCACTGTGGATCTCCCCTGATCACGAGTTCTTTCACTTTGGCTTTCAAGGCGCGACTTCAGGGTTTCAGCAGCTCGGTTCAGGGAGCTATTTCACTTAGAATTCTCTCCTACGAGGATTCACAGTCTGTGCTACGGGGATCAGGAGGCACCTCGTCGACCTCACGATGGGATAGTGCCATCTACAGACTTTGTGAGGCCGTGTTTTCAGCTGCCGTTCATAGAGGGTTCGAGCCGTACACCGAGAGATCTCACTCCTCTTGCTCAGATTCTCCACGAGGTACTTAGACGTACCATTCTTCCTCGGATTGGAGCTCGAGACACTATTACCCGTCTTCAGCTATGGCTACTTGCTCATGTCATCCGGAAGGAGAAGTTTGATCTTTGGGATCTGATCGTCAGCGAGCTTGAGGACATCATAGCTGCAAGATTCAGAGGACACTGGCAGCTACAGTTTGCACATTGGATTTCATACCTGGTAGTGGCCGCGACTCGATCTGGATCTCTACGTTTCACTCTTACCAGGTCAGCTACTGAGTTCCCCGTGTACTCGATGAGCCAGTTGGTCATCCACGGGAACCTGCCTCGCCCCAGCAGAGCATACCGACCAGGCACCAGACAGGCAGGTGTGCCACCTCAGTCAGCAGAGGACACTGACGCTACAGTTGAGCAGATTGCCCAGGCAGAGCTTGCGGATCTTGATGCTCAGATTGACACCGCCGCCGAGGCTGCCTACAGAGAGGACCTGGACTCTGACAGCTCTGATGAGGACTACAGGCCCATGCCCGATTACGCACCGATGTCTCATGATCATGAGGCAGGAGGGTTAGCTTCAGCTCCAGCTCCAGTTTCAGGCACCTCAGAGGCCACTATTCTTTCCCTACTTACGAGGATGCAGGAGGAGCAGTCACGATAGGCAGAGGAGCAGAGGCGAAAGGATGCAGATGTTCGGAGACTCACAGCTCAGCAGCTTGCGGCTCAGGCTCAGACTTAGGCCCGACAGGATGAGTTTCAGTGCCAGTTCCTAGCTTATCAGATGCAGCAGGCTGAAATCCAGAAGACTCAGACTCTGCTTCTTGAGCGTCTCCTTGGCTCGACCTTCGGACAGTCCGTCACTCCACAGCTTCAGATGTCCGGGGTCTCTCAGTAGCAGCCGTCAGTGGTCGTCGTACCGACTCCAGCGTTACCGTCCGGAGGACAGCAGAGTCAGGCACCATTTGCTCCTCCCTTCCAGGCACCAGCTTCTCCAGAGTGTCAGTCTCCGAGGACCCAGGTGTCCTCATGGTTGGTTTCACCCGATGAGCTTCAGACAGGTTTCACACCTACCCGGGGAACCACCATTGCAGAGGCCTCGCGTGACCTCTCAGCCTCCTACTTGGAGATCACAGGAGATGACTCTCCCGGAGTAGCTCAGCTAGACTCTCCAGCTCCAGAGGTTGAGGTGGATCCTCCGGCGACGGGCACTTACCTTTCTTCAGTTGCCTCGTCGGAGATCGCACCTGAGCAGTCTACGCAGATAGTTACTACTCCTCCAGCTGCAGTTCAGACAGATGCTATTTCAATAGCAGTTGAGATAGTTGTCACAGAGGCCCCAGTTCAGACACGTGAGCAGGATGAGGGAGTTACAGTTGCAGTATCCACTCCACCTCAGATTCACCCAACAGAGTTTGTCGTAGCAGTGTCACTCGTTGCTCTAGCAGTGTCTTCTACTCCCCCGCCTCGTGTGTTCACTTGTCGGGCTCGCCCCGCTCCTACTACAGAGGCAGGACCGTCTGAGGCTCCAGCTCAGGATGTTCCTTCTTCCGAGCCTCAGGGGGAGATAGAGGAGTCAGCTCAGCCTACCGAGACCGCTGCCCTGATAGATGCAGCTTCAGAGGGTCAAGCAGCTGATGACAGTGATGACAGTCCCGACTACTCACAGTTCGATCTTCACTCCCGCTCCACGGATGGTTCACTTCCAGATGCTCTGGGAGCTCCGTAGTTTTTGGTGCTTGGCGCCAAAGGGGGAGAGTGGGTAGTCGAGTATTAAAGATAGGGGAAGGGATTTGGATCTTTGTTGTGCTTAAATTCCCCGTACTCATTCATCATGTCTACTTTTATGCACTTGCATTTATGTGTGTTGGATGATGTTTGATGGTTGTGTAATATATGGTTGTGTGTGACAAACTCTTAATTATGACTAATATATCTTGTAAGTTGTCTTATGGTTCATGATATATCTCTATGTTCAAATGGTAATTGAGCTTCCGCGCTATACTCCGATACATGTTTTGAGAATATCATGAGGTACTCCTTTTTACATTCATATCAATGAGTACCATGGTTTGTGACTTGGATTGGGTGAGCAAGTATGCTTATTTACAAATTCTCTAATCCTTGCTCAATCATTCCAAGTCACCAAAATCCTAACCTTTCACTCTTATATCCATACTCGAGGAGTTATTGTCGTCAATCACCAAAAAGGTGGAGATTCAAGAATCATGGCCCTATTGGTTTTGGTGATTAACGAAAATTAGCAATTATTATGGCTAACGTGTGTTTTGCAGAGGCTATGAGTAGCCTAGCCATAGTGATCAACATGAATGGGCATCAATGGGTGTCACCTAGACCCCAAGATGGATATCATTTTGGATTTCAAAGAGACATGATGAAGACCCTAGAATGATAGGCTAAGTGCCATAAGGTGATGAAGGGCACTTAGAAATAGTTAGAGCTTCTATTTGATCTTTGACCGTACTATTAAGAGGGGTTGAGACTAGTAACTTGACTTAGGAAAGCTTCATGAACTAGGTGTGGTGCACACTTGTCTTCCTTAGCTCTAAGCAAGCCTATGGTGACCGTAAGATAGCCTAGAACAACTTCCATATAAATCGCGGCGAAAAACGAAGTTGAGAGGCCTGTTTTCTGGGCGACGGACGTTCCTGACGGATGCGTCGGACGCTGTCCGTCGCATCGGACAAAGGCGTCGGACGCTGGGTGGTTGAGTCCACAGTGTCCGTCGGCCTTCCAGTGGCCGTGTTTTCTGGATAAGTTTTTTAGGGTTCAACGGACGCTGTCCGTCGGCCAGGCGTCGGACGCTTGGAGAGCGTCCGTCGGCCTTCCAGTGAGGGTGTTTTTTTCAGCCCGAGTCAGAGTGTAGAGTCACACGCTGGGAAGAGCGTCCGTCGCCCCTCCGACGGAGCGTCCGTCGCTGGGAAATCCTGTCAGAACTAGCCGTTGGGCAGGACGACGGACCGTCCGTCGCCTAGGCGTCGGAGCGTCCGTCGCCAACTTAAAGAGCCAACCCGAGGCAGTTTCCTGGAGGGCTATTTATAGCTCCTCACACTTCTCTCCCACCTTGCCTTTGCTCATTTCTTTTGCTGTGCTGTTTGAGAAGGTTGGGAAGAGAGCAAGAGCCCTAGAGAGAGAGTGATTTGTGAATCCATCCATCCTCTCCTCTAGTTCATCCAAGAGTTCAAGTGTGCATCCTCTAGTTGTGAAGCTTGAGTGAGTCAAGCGAAGATCGAGGCTTATTACTCTTGGTGATCGACATCACCTAGAAGGTCCGGTGGTGCTTGGAGGAAGGTGATCGCCGGAGGATTGTCGGCGGCCCTTCTTCATCGACGTTGTGATCGGTTGTGGGCGATTCACCGAGCCGGAGTGGCGAAGAATCAGCCCGTAGAGAGCACTCATCCCTTACGCGGGATTGAGGGGGAGCTATACCTTGCGAGGTGCTCCAACGGGGACTAGGGGGGAGTGTCGACTCCTTGATACCTCGGCAAAACATCGCCATGTCAAGCATCTCTTTCCCTAGCTCTTTCTTACCGCATTACTTTCCGCACTTGTCTTTCAATTCATACTAGAATTGTGTAGGAAGTTTTCGCTTTCTATTGACTTGCTACCGCTTTCTAGCTAGGACACACAAGCGGTAGGCACTAGGGGGTTAATTGTCTCTTTATAGGTTTAATTCTTGTCTTGAAATTAAAAAGAGCCCAATTCACCCCCCCCTCTTGGGCATCTTGATCCTTTCACATCCCTTAGTGTGAGGGTACTTTTCGCTTCCATCATCGACATCTCTTCCATCCGCATTTGGAGGTGCTTTCCTTTCTTGAACTTTAGAGAGATCGAGTGTGATGTTTTGGTAGCTGATAGGGTCTAAATGGCTAGAGGGTGTGAATTTCCTACACAAATTCTACAAAAATACAACACTAGAGATGGATTAGTATAATAAGATATGCTAATAGCCACTACTTGCTTTAGCTCTACTAACACTCAAGAAAGCCCCTGCACAATTCTAGTATGTTTGAGTTCTAAACTAAACCAGAACACCACACAAGTTACAAAGAGCACTAGCTACAGTGGAGGTCTACTAAAAGAGAGCAACTAAAACTAGTTACTATTGCAGCTACAACTAAACTACACTAGCTAGCTAGCTAGCAAGGCAAACAACTACCACTCACAAGCAAGAAATGAAATGTAAAAAAATAAGTGTGTAGAGAGCAACCAACGAGACCAAGTGATAGACACAAGATTTATCTCCGAGGTTCGGTTGCTAGTCAGCAACCTAAATCCTTGTTGTGGCGAGTCCCCTAATGATTCTTGCGCTAACTAGCATGAAAAGCTAAACCAACGATTTGGTTGCCACAAGAATAAATAAAATGGTCCACTCTAACTAGCCACGAGCATTCCATTAGCATGCCCCTTTTCACTCTGGGAGGTGGGATCGAAACCTGTCACAATATCACCAGTCAAAGGCAAATAATAGCCACCAACTCTTCCTCAACGACCAAACCTACTTCAAGCCATCTTGGTGGCAGAATCCACCAAGAGTAATAAGAAATCCGTAGCCTAGCCCAGTCGATGAACTAGTGCCACTAGATGCAAAACAACAAAGGAAATGCACTAGATTTCTCCTGACCTCACTTTGGATCAAGCAGAAGTCAAGATACGAGTGGGAGGTGTTCTTGGATGCTCACAAGTATGTTGGTTTGCTTAGAATGCCAAAGGGCTCTCAAAGGGCCAGCCAACTTCTATTTATAAGCCCCTACAAGAAACTAGTCGTTGGGTTGGCTAACTACGTTGTGTAAGCATCAAATTGTTCTAGTGCCCAATAGGCAACGCCATTAGATTATGCGCTTCAATTAACCTAAGCCACAACTTATAATCTAATGCCCCCATTTAATAACAATCGAGTCAATCAAATGGCTTCATGCGCACACACATGGAAAACTAATCGTTGGGCTCCTCCAATGGCTAGGGCAACACATAGTCCGAGTTATCTATTGGTTATGCAAAGAGTTCTAGAAATTTTTTTAGCATAGGAATGCTCCTATGCCTAGCATTAGAACAATTTGATGACCTTTGCCTATGCACACTTTAGAACCCCTAATGCATACTCCTATGGTTTCTTAGGGTTAACCATCAGAACAATCTGGTTCCTTACCCTAGCTATAGTTAAAGCCCCACAACGTAGCTTATACACCAATGGACCTCCTAGGAACCCATTGGATCAATCCAATAGTCCACTAGAGGCACCAAATAGCCCCTTTTCAACCCCATTTTAAAATGTGCCAACTCCAATATTTGTCCGATATATGTGCAAGTGAGTTAGAATTTTCAACAGACATTTTCAAAGATTTTTCACTTGCATCTCACAATGACACTAGGTTTAATGTATATGAAATACATTTTCACACCTAGTGGCACTTAGATCACATATTTGGCTTTAGAGCCCCCCTCTTAATAGTATGACTATCTATCTTAAACCTGATCACACACTATATTGCATTTTCACTGGCAAAACAAAATCCCTATTTGTATCTTTTCCTTGACACCTTTGAAATTTTTTTCTCTTTCCTATTTTTCAAGTGAGAGCTTGCTCCAATTGGATTGATCACCTTCATTCATCTCTAATCCTTGCCCCTCCTCTTGGTGTGGACCTAACCTAGCTTAATCACACACTTAGAAAAAGGTTAGTCCACTAGTTGTATCCATTACCAAAACCAAACATAGGGCTTTCAATAGCCGTTCATCATGTTGCATTCTCTGAGAAGATGCGTGTAGGGCCGCCATTCAGTTTTCACATCTTTTCAAGGACCATCTTGGAGAATTGAGGAGGTGGCCCATTCCCATTTGTTTGGGTCTTACTGGCGAGATCAAAGGCGTCAATGAACTTCTCATCACCCCACTATTTCTTGTGGTCTTTCTTGTCCCTTTTCTCCTAGTTTTGGGAGGATGCACCGATGTTGTCTTCATCTTGTCTGTGGAAGGTGCACTTGCCTTCATTATCAAAGTTGGTGAGGATGGCCTCTTCTCCCATGGTGTACTTGATGGTAATGTTGAGGATTTCTCGAATGGTTTGGGGTGCTTCTCATCTGAGCATATGGACCCCTCACATAATGTGTCATAAGTGAAGGTGTCAATTATGTCTACGTTAGTGATGCTCAGGAGTACTCCAATTTTTTCTCTTGGCCTTTGTTTGTAGTTGCACATGTCCCGCAATTTCCTAGGGTGAGTGAATGTGCCTTGGAAGTGCTTAGCAAAAATAGTCTTGAGGTCCCCCAACCGTGAATGTAGTTAGTGTTGAGATGCTCAAGCCAAGCTCCTATAGAGATTGATAGGAGCAGAGGGTAGGTATTGGATGACAAAGTAGTTGTACACCCCTCCTACTCGCACAATGAACCAGAGGCAAAGCCAACAAATTAGCATCATGTTGGTATGCCCGAGCGGTAATCATAGAGATGATTGTATTTCCTTGTATCCATGACATGTTATGAGTTCATTGAATATCCATTAAAGGCAACCTGTATCGATTATCAATTATGTGAATTGTTTATGAAACTCTTTTACTTGTAAGGTTATTCTAACGTTGTTCCGGATTGGAGTTCGTGTGAGGACGCACATGAATATTAGATCAGTACACATTATTAGTTGATGACTATGTTTCACAAGTCATAAACATAGAGATGTCAAACTAATAATTTGGACACATGTGTGACATGGGATGGACTGACCCAACGTGAGATTGTCTCTATATACATCATGTACGTTATGTCCTTAGACATGAAATTGTCGTATGTACTAAAGATGTGAAATGACCTACTTAGGGACTACCAAACGCTACTTCGTGACTAGGTAGTTATAAAGGTGGCTTTCAGATTTATCAGGAAACTTGATGTGAGACATAGTCAATCAAAATGAAATTTTCCACTCTCCATGTGAGAGAGATATCACTGAACCACTCAAATTTGGATGAAGAAATGCATGGTCGTGCTTGGGTTAAGTGTTAACCTACGAGTTGAACCAAATATCATGAGGCAAAGGAATAACATGTACGCGGTTTTGTGGTGGTTTGTCTAATATGATGCATATGCATAGGAGTTTACACACCTTGCTAGAGGCTGCTATCTACTATTGGTCGAGTAAGAGTACTCGGGCCATGTTTATGTGTGCGTGAGCCCATAGGGTCACACACTTAAGGGGTTGGAAGCCTAATTCGGGTTGGACCCAAATTATACTAGGATTAGGGTTACTAATGAGCCTCAACGTGGGAGATCGTTAGGACGCCTATATAAGCAAGGGGTGGGCATGGGTCTAGGTCGATCCCACGCCTTCTGGCAGACGTCGTCACCTCCACATGCTCGCGCGTGTTTGAAAGCCCATGTTTGGTTTTGAGTAATTGATGAAACCTATGGACTAACCCTATTGCTAAGTGCTAAATCAAGATAGGGTAATCCACCTTGGTGCATGGAGCCTAAAGGATGATCATGATGAATCAAGTACCCCATGGACAAGGAAAAGATGGAATGGAAATGGCTCAAGGCAAAGGTATATCTATAGGGCCATTTTCGGTTTAGTGATCAAGACACTATAGAGAGTGTGATCACATTTAGGATAGATAGCCGTACTATCAAAAAGGGAAAACTCGTGTTGATTGCGGTTATCATGTGCCAGTAGGTTTGCATTGCATATCCATATAAAACAAACCTAAGTGACACAAACATGAACTAAAATCTAAGAACTATATTGTAAAGGCTAACATAGGTGAACAAAGGCATGGATCACAAGGTGTTAGTACATGAAGACTTGGACAAGAGGAAGCAACCTGTTTGGACAAAGGAAAGGTGTCCGGACGCAGGGTCCGGACCCTAGGGTAGCTCAGTCCGAACTAACGCAGACGTGTCCGGAAGCAAGCCCTCACCCTCGACTTCTCTGGATAGGAGGTCTGGACATAGATCAAAGTCCGGACTCGGACTCTGGACGCGTGTCCGGATAAATAGGCCTCTCTGGACCTCTCTGGTGTTAGGTCTGGATGCTAAGTGTCGTTCGGACACAAGGCACCGGACGTGTGTCTGGGCATTTGGAGCTCTCTGGATCGGCTCTGCGTAGGGTCCGTACGCAAGGCGCGATGGTCCAGACTTCGACTGTTCACTGAGTCTGGAGGCTACGTGGCAGCTCCTGGTGAAGGCGCGAAGAACAGGATTCAAACTCCAGAGGGTCCGAACGCATGGCCATTGCTCCGGACCCCCCATACAAACTGCATCCGGAGTCACGCAGTGGACTGAGAAAAGTGGAGCAAATGGCTAGCTCGGCTTGGTTGGCTATTTAAGTTCTTTGGCCGGCTCCTAGGGCTCACTCTTGCACCTCCCATTCATTTGACATACTTGTGCTTGCTTGAGATAGCCCCCAACTCACTCTCTTCACTCTTGTTGCATACTTGTGAGAGTTTGAGTGGTCCAAGTGCTTTGATCATTGCATTTCATAGTGGCACTTGGTCATCGTCGTCGCCGCGGAGTTTCTTGTTATTCTTGGTGTTTGCCAACACCTAGACGGCTTGGCGATTGTGGAGAAGCTTCGGCGCAATTGGTGATTGTTTGCGGCCGGCTTCGGTGATTGTGAGAGGGCTTGTACCCACCTCTGCGGAGCGCCAAAGGGTAACTCTAGTGGATTGCTCGTGTCATTGAGTTACTCTCATTTGCGTAGATTCTTATGGCGTCCGAGTTAGTGGGCTAGGCTTGTCATTGCCTATTAGCCACCGAATCACCACTTGAGTAGTAGACACAACGTGGACTAGCTTGGTGGCAACCAAGTGAACCTCGGGAGAAAAATCAATTATCAACTTGTCTCCCGGCTACTCATTGGTATTCTTGTGATTGGTTCTCTACATTGACATCCATACATCACAAGGCATCGGTATAACAATCACCTCCTCTCTTGCATTTATCTTCATTCATATCATATCTAGTTATCTTGCTAGTTAGCTTCTTTGTTAGTTGTTCTTGCTAGCTTGTGCTAAGTGCTTTAGGTTCTTGCTATTGATTGACAAGCACTTAGCTAACTAGAATTGCATTGGATAGGTGGCTTTGCACCCCAATTAGAGCTAGAGCAAAAAGCTTCACTTAAGTGTTATCTAACCTTTTGCTCTAGTGATTTGTAGAATTTTATTAGGCTATTCACCCCCCTCTAGCCATCTAGGACCTTTCAAGTGGTATCGGAGCCATGGTCACCGCTATTATCAAGGCTTAACAACCTTCGGTGTTAGTGATGGCTCAAATATCATTCAACCATGTGGGAAGCAAACCACCAATGTTTGATGACACATCATTTGATTATTGGAAGAGGAAGATGAAGATGCATCTAGGCTCAATACATGAGAAGGTGTGGAGTGTGACCGAAAGTGACTTGGTCATTCTTGATGAAGCCGCTCCCACACCTAGAGAGCAAGAGAACCGGCAATGCAACACTATGGCTCTCAATGGGATCTACAATGGCATTGACTCAAAAGTGTTTGAGCAAATCAAAGATCTTGAGAAGGCAAGTGAAGTATGGAAGAGACTAGAAGATACATATGAAGGCACTTCAACGGTAAAGAATGCCAAGTTGTACATGCTCAAGGATAAGCTATCTCACTTCAAGATGAAGGATGATGAGTCCATCCCGGAGATGTTCCATAGGCTCCAAGTGATCATCAATGATCTCAAGAGCTTGGGTGAGAAGATCAAGAATGAAGACTTCTCAAACCGATTTCTTGGTTGTTTGCCCAAGAAATACAAAACCTTGAGGCAAATAATTAGGAGAGATGGTTTGGACAAGATCACTCCCAATGAAGTCCTTGGTGAGATCATGACCGAAGAGCAATACAATGAGGAAAGTGAAGAAGAAGAGGTCAAGGAAGAAAAGAAAGAAAAGAAGAGCTTAGCATTCAAGGCTTCATCATCCAAGAGCAAGGGAAAAGCAAAGAAGCAAGAGTCAAGTGATGATGAAGAATCTAGTGACCTTGAGGATGAGATGATGGCCCTCTTTGTGCGCAAGTTTGGCAAGTTCATGAAGAAGAAGGGCTATGGTGCTAGAAAGAGAAGAGATAACTTCAAGAGCAAAGAATATGAGAAGAGATGCTACAAGTGCAAGCAAACCGGTCACATGATTGCGGATTGTCCCAATCATAGTGATGATGATGAGAAGAGCAAGTATGATAAGAAGGAGAAGAAGCTATTATTCACCAAGAAGAAGAAGGGTGAATCATACATGGTGACTTGGGATAGTAGTGATTCTTCCGATTATGAGTCTAGTGATGATGAAAGGAAGAAGACCAAGAAGAAGGCATTGGCAAGCATTGCTATCAACAACAAGCCATCTATCTTTGACACTCCATCATGCTTCATGGCTAAAGCCAACTAAGGTACAATCTCATGATGATAGTGATAGTGATGATGATAGTAATGATGATGATGAGGAGGAGTACTCCAAGGAGGAACTTGTTGATATGATAAAAAACTTATGGTTGCTTTGAGACAAAGAGGAAGGAGTGCAAAGAATTGAACAAGAAGCTTAAGGCTCTTGAACAATCCTTTGATGAGCTCAATGGCTCTCATGAGAGGCTAATGGAAGCCCATGAGAAGCTTGAGAGGACTCACCACAAGCTTGAAAATGCTCACTCCTCTCTCCTTCATCAAAACAAGGATAAGGTTGTTGCTTCATGTAGCATTGGAGTAACTTGTGATATTCTAGATGAATCATTTTTCACTCCTATCATTGTTGCACCAACCGAGACACAATGTAGCACCTCCACTTGCACATCTACTAGTGATAGCTCAAAGGATGATGCTACACTAGTGATTGAAAATGAAAAATTGAAAAATGATGTTAATGAATGTTGGTATTTCTTATGACTATTGGATAAATCCGCAAGCGCACAGATTATACCGATGTGGCTCCAACCTAGAGCCCGTTGGAGCACCATACTCGAAGAGAGGTGTTTGATCCATAAGTGTGTATGTGGAAAGAAAGGTTTAAATGAAACAAGGATAATAGGACCAAAGGGTACTAGATAAAAGCTACTGTTCCCCGGCAACCGTGCCAGAAATGCTTGTTGGTATTTCTTATGACTATTGGATAAATCCACAAGCGCACAGATTATACCGATGTAGCACTTCACCGGAAGTATTCCAGGTATCGTATTTTCCTCAAGGAACGATAGTGATCTAACTAGGATTAAAGATATGTCCTATGATGAATCAAGGGAGACTATGATAACTGGGTTGAGAGGTTCTATGTAGCAAAGATATCTAACAAGGCAAAGTTGGTTATACTGGCTTTATCAACCCTTCTCTTGCAGGAGGCGATGGGATAGATCAAAAAGAGGGCAAAACTCTAATCAGACCGCGCCATCATGTTGTATTGAGGCCTTACCTTTTAAGAACTTATCTGACACACGTGGTGGAATACGAAGACTAGATAGAGTTGTCACCTTCTACTAGCATCCACAAACAATCCGCGCGATAAGCGGTTTACAAAGGCAAGATCTAGTCTAGACACCACGTCTACACTATTCTTACTACTTTAACCCTACGTTAAGGCTAAAGCACTCTACTTAAAGTAAAGCGATGAACAAGCGTGAAAAGGTGTATAACAGCTAAACCAGATATAGAATAATTGCTATAAAGAACTCGGATGTATCACTTACAAGTGCTGAACTTACAAAGGATCGCATCCGCTGAGGTAGAGCTCCGGAGAAGATTCCCAACAGATCCGGGGCTTTTTCCAGAAGACTTCCCTCACTCTCCTCCAACTAGCATAGCACTACTACTAAGGAGTAGTTTCTCCAATGAGGCATGAGTGAGAGTGAGGGCCTAGGGGGTCTATTTATAGCTAGAGGTGGAGTAGAGGCTACTCCGGTGCCACGTCAGCGATCCGCGCCACCTCCATCAGCCACCGTAGGATGAAACCGTCATTGTAACCGTCTTAAATCAACGGAGGAGATCGAGTGGATGCATGGCGGCATGCAGGAAGTCGGTGGGGAGCTGGAGCCACCATATGGTGATTCGGCCGAACCCTATGGCAGGTGGGCCCTGCCACTTTTCTTCTAGAAGCTGACCCCACTGGTCAGGGGGGCTGTGGGTGGTCTCTGGCCCCACATAGGCATTCGGCTGAATGCCTTTTGTGGCCAAATGGGCTCATCTTTCGCAGGTGGCTTCTAGACGTAATGCCCATCTTGATGGTGTATGCCTTGTGCACATTTGCCATACTTGGAAATATGTCATGTTGGGCCTATGGATCCTTGTGTTGTGAATCTGGACCATTGAGAGGTGAATATACTTGGATCCAAGGGTAGAGAGTATTCTTGAGGGTGTTACATGGATCATGGGGGCTAAGGATGCCAAGTGGATCCATAGGGTGGTCGGCTGACCCCCTAAGTGGGCCCACTGGCTCCCAAAAGACCCCATTTGTCATTAGCTGCATCAAATAGTCATGGGACATGTGGAACTAGTTATTGGGTAAATTATGTTCATGCTATTCTTGTTTTCCTTTGAATATGAGGATGTTGATGGTGTTTTGATGGTGATAAAATAGCTTGTAATTACCGTCAACAAGATCCCCCATACTTACCTCTTTGCTCGTCCTCGAGTAAAGGTTAAAAGATAACAAGACTATGTTATTCAAAGTATAAAACAAACATAAAGATTCATTCAAGACATTTTGTCATACCAATGGGATATGTGGTATTGGCTAACATATATCCTTGAGAAGTTGAGAAATGGAACAGCTCTCAAGGCAAATTCATCTTTCCCAAATCAAATTTTAGTACTTGGAGTTTTTGATAAATTTTTCAAAAGAAAGCACATAAGTCAACTTACTCCTCTTATAGTACTCTAAGTCACTCAAAGTGTATGTTTCCTCACCAAGGCATAAAGAGGTTGCCTTCTTTGTATCTCCCTATTTCTAAATGGCTTATGTGGAGCTTAGGTAGGGATAAACAATGTAGCATACTTACCTTGCATATATTGTAAAGTCAAACTCCGGATCCAAGAAGAGAAATGTCATACTCTTAGATCAAGATGTGCAAGTGTGTGGAAACATGGCAAAATATCAAAACTCCTTTATATGATCTCTCTTTCCTAACTTATTATTTTGAGACATAGCTATCTTTATTTTTGATATGCTCATCATCAATTTTTTTTCTATGAGCTTTGATATGCTCATCAATTTTTTTGCTATATATATTATTATTATTTTTTTCATAATTTTGCATAGTCTATGTCTCATTTACTAGCACATACTAGAGAGAGGATTTTCTATTAGATCATGGAGCATGAACTATGTGGAAAATGTAAGGTATGTTTCTGCGTACTTCCAGTGTAGAAGCAGCATGTATATGTGGCGTGTACGTGATCTTGATCTTGGGAGCATGATAAGTCTCTCAACAAGGGTCACAAAACTTGACCAAACTCAACACAAAGTAAGCAACTTATGTAGAAAGCTTAAATCATGAAAGAGCATGTATGATTTTGGTAGGAATTTTCTCACTATAGAGTAGTAGTGACATTATGGTTTTATGATGTTTTCAAAAGTTAATATCCAAGAACCTTAAATAGACAGGGTATGAATCATGAGTCGAGAACTATATCACATTAATCAACAACTTAGTCAATATGGTTCCCTATCAAGATATTTTCCCACTAGCATAAGCAAAAGCAAGAATTCGTCTTTATGACACTTTTACCCTTTAAATGTCATAGATCATGTCACTTTTCAAAATTTTAATTTTCGATGTGATCTTCTTGTTTTATTCAATATTAAAAGGAATTTAAACTAAGTGAAAAGTTTCATGAAGGAATTGTTTTTATTTTTTTTATTTTTGAAGGGAAAGTGAATAAATAAATGAAAAAGTATAGAGAAAAGGGGAGAGACGTGGCAAACCAGTCAGATTTGAAGTTTGAATTTGAAGGGGTGCTGACTGATGGGTCCATGCCCTAGAAGTGCATTCGGCCAAATGCCTTTGGAGCCGTTTGGCCACGGGGATCTCTGCATTTGAATCTCTTACCTCTGAATGTTGATGTGCTCCGAACTTCCTGAATTTTTGCCAAAAATATGATTCGGCCGAATAAAAAAGGTGGCCGTTTTGGTCCAAGTTTTTTCTGGTACGTGTCATGGAAGTGTTCAGCATTGTTCAGTGATCCTTGTGATCTTTTGACAAGTTGGAGTTTCGACCGAACTCCCCCACACTTGTTTCAGAGCCTACTGAATTTAGTGATAGAGCAGACATCAAATGCAGGGGTTCTGCTGGGGTAAGATACCACCAGAACCAAGAGTTTCATTTGTCATTGATAGCTTTAGGCACGTGTTCATTGATTCAAGAGTGACAGACTATCATGCCTAAGTATCTTGTTGCTATAAAGGGCTAAGGTGATTCAAGGGAGAAGATGAAGAGAGAAGGTCCTTAGCATAATGGATGACAAACATCACTTCATGCTCTCTTCTATTAGGGTCATGAGGCAGGTTGTGCCAATGGCTCTAGAGGTTTACTAAGGAGAAAGAGAGGCAAGGAGATCCTCTCTCTCATTGGCCATGGATAAGCGTTTTAACTTTGCATTAGAGATAATGCGAAGATCATTAAAGCTATCTTCAAGATCGAGACGCGTCATTCTCTCCTTAGAAACTCTTTCTTCTAAGTTGGTACTGCTTTCTTTGGCAACAACACGTAGAATTTTTTCCATTTCGCTCTTCTTCTTGGTGGAACCATGGTGAGGTCAAGCAAGGAGAGAAGGGAAGCAAGAGGAGATGGAATTTCTACTGGTGGTGAAGAAGAACAAAGTGAGATGAGGAAAAAGGAGAGGGAGAGGTTAAGAAGAGAGAATTCAACGTCCTTCGCCTCTATTTTTACTTGGATCGTGCCGGAAACAGGATAGGAATGTCGGTCCAGCGCTAAGGAGCAATGGGCATGGCTGAAGAGCCAAAACCACGTTCGGCCAAACGCTTTTTGAAAGATTTTGAACGAAGGAGCTAGGTTTCGAACTTGATCGGGTCAGATGAGTCAACTCGTGAAGTTTCGGGTTGTTTGCCCCAAAGATAGGTTCGGCCGAACCACTTTAGAGGTCAAATGGGCCGATCTTTCACGAGGGGGGAGTCAAGGCTGAGTCTAGGCCATTTCTAAGGTCTTTTTTGAAATTTGAACAAAAAGGTTAAAACATGTAGATTTTAGTTCTAATTTGGATTAAGAACAAAATCTATCATATCAATTTATTGCTCAGGAATTTCATGCTCATGGAAAACTTTAAGACGTTGGCCATTTACCTTTATAGGTGTTGCAGCCGTAATCTCGAAGCGTGGCGATTCCTTGCGTCATGACATTGCTGATGACGAATGGTCTTTCTTCTGTGAATCGTCGCGTTGTACTTAGACCCTTTTTCTCCATTCATTGCTTCTCTCCTGCAAAGGATTAGTGGACAACATATACCCGAACGAATTCACATATGATTCGAAGTAGGGGCATTATTGCCATAGAAACAGAGGACATCTTTTATGCTATAGAAAAGTTGATTTTAGCATTTTAGCACAGAAAGAGATGTCCCATAATTGTTCACCAATTTTTTAAAAGTTAAGCAAGGTTGAGGCAAAGATCTGCAAGATTATTTCATTACTACCTCAACCCTTGATTTGTCTCTATGAAAGATCTCATGACTTAACCACCAAAATTTTGAAGTTATCATGCATTGGTTAGTCCAAGAGCACAACCAAATTCCATACAAGTTTACTTTTGGTACATTAATCAAACTTGACACCATGTCTAATTTGATTAAGGAAAACTATTTAACCTAAGCACCACGCTTAAATTAAAGAGCTTATAGGAGTATGTACACTACTCCCAAACCAAAGCATACTCAAAATAGAACTAGGAAGTATGAAGGCATAAAGAGATTCACTTAAAAGAGACAAGAGCATGGATGGTAAACCAGATAGCATTTGCATTTTTTTTATAATTTTTATTATTTATATGACTAGCAAGATGAGCAAGGTATAAAGAGAAAGCAAGGTAGAGAAATCCAAACAAAATTAAGAATGAAGCATGTCATGAATTTCTTAGAGAAATCCACTCCCCCATACTTGGATTTTGCAACATTTTACAATGTGAAAATCCAAGTCTAGGATGTGAAATTTTCTTTTAAATGTGCTTCATTATTGAAGGATGTTTGGTTGGACATACCTTGTGTTTTGCTCCATCATTCTTTTTGTTCAAACCTGAAATGGTTAGTGACAAAAATACCCGAAGGAACAATTTCACAAATATTCCCTTAATCTCTTTTTACAAAGTCATTTTATTCAGTTTAGAATTTTGGGAAACTAGAAATATTTTTTTTATTTTTGTTTTTTTTATATATATATATTTTTAGCAACCTTTAATGGAAAAGAAGAAGACTTGGGTTAGCTCCCAAAAGTGCTTAATTTTAAGACACAAGCTTGTCTTTGGGAAACCTTCAAGTTGTAACTTATGTTGGTGAAGCGGTTTCCCCTTCAACTCCAACATTTTCAAACCTATCCTTAAGACTAAAACCACTACGAGATTTGCAAAATTTATGGTAGACAAACACATCTACAACCATCCTTGCAAAGATTTTCGAAACAAGAAGAATGAAGGGGTTGTAGATCATGTGTGTAGTCATGGTCGAGGGAAGGATTGATTTGGAAGATTTCTCATTTGAGCATGGATTTGATTGGAAGATCAGAGTATAACTTCCATGCTCATTGACATCATTCTCCCTTTCAAAGAATGGGTGAGCACTTTCTTTCTCATGACATTTCAAGTCATTCTCAAGGCTTGAATGAGTCATGGTTGTTAGCGAGATTGACATTAGCTCACCCCGTGGATCAAGAACTGGTTTAGATTCTAACCCTTTGATGAGAGGTCGGGAAGACCAAATGGGTAGATAATTTTCACCTATTCTATGATCAAGCTTCTCATTTCCTGTTGTGTTCTCCAAGATTCTCATGATTGGCCTTCCGATAAAAGTGAGATGAAAGGAAAGTCCAGGAAGGTCAAAGATGTGGAAATCTAGGAAGATCTTGAGATCATCAACCACCACAAGAACATCATGAAGGACTCCTAAACAATCAAGGATTTGACCATTAGGGAGTCTAAGGTGTTTTGTGATTGGGATAGATGATTCTTTGATGATGTTGGAACATGGAAATGAGGAATGATATTGATCCCGAGGCTAGGATCGTAGCAAATTTCACTATCAATGCCCAACACTTGACAGGATATTCTCCTCACATGTGTGGGCATTTTAGTTACTTCCTTTGAGGATTTGGCCTCACCCAACCATTCTTGAATTATAACGGTAGACAAAGGCTCTAACCGTTGATTATGCTCCTCTTGGTCAGATTTATGGCCCTCATGGCTTCCATGCCTCGAGTGTCTTAATGAATTCCCAAAGTCATTAAGTGGGTCATCATAAGACTTGAATGAAGGAACACATGGGGAATCATCAGGATCAAGGATGTGTTCATAAGATAAGTCAGATGTGGGCATAGAGAAGGAAAGGATAGATTTGGATTCTAAACACTTTAGTTCTTCTTCTATAAGCTCACTCAACATTTCTTCATCAAATATCCCAAGCTTTTCCTGATGTGCCATGTGGAAAGTAGAGGCACAAGATGATGTTGCTGCGGGAGGTTTTCGAAGAGATTCCTTCACGAGAGGTCTAGAAAGATGTTTCTTAGAAGGTCTCTTTTGGATACGATAATTGTGGGCATTCCAAAAACCAGCAAGATCATATGAAAGGTTAGCCTCGAACTCGAAGGAATGGTTTAGATGTTGAATTTCTTCTTCCTTCGAGATTTGTGGTATTTGTGGTTCAGGATCGATGGCAGATTCTTTGGATGAGAGTGGTGGTGATTCGGCTATCGAGACTTCTTTTCTAGGGAATGGTTTTTCTCCTTCTATGGGTCCTTCATTATAAACGTTAATGTAGGGGTGTTTTCAAGAATCTTCATGAGAATACTCTTCCCTTCACTAACGGGTAAACACAGGAAGGCTCCCCTAGAAGTCATGTCAAGAATTTGTGCAGAATTTTTGCTAAGACCGCCATAAAAATGTTGTAACAATGTTGGCTCGGTTATAGCAAGATCAGGGCCCGATGATACTAGATCTAAGAGACGGACCCATGCCATACCAAGAGGTTTCTTTCTTCTTTTGTGAGAAAGTGATGACCTCTTTTCGAAGACGAACAACTCGAGGGGTGGGAAAGAAAGCTAGGCAGAATTTGGATTGTAACTTTTCCCACTCTCCGTTTGCATCATCTACATGGCGAAAATACCATTGTTTGGCTATTCCCATCAAAGAGAATGGAAACAACTTCCACTTAAGGGTACCTCGCCTCATCCCAAGGATGAGGACACATGAACACAATTGTTCGAAGTCACGTAGATGAGTGTAGGGATTTTCGTCTTCGTCCCCAGAAAAAGGTTTGTTCTGAACCATCCTTATGAGGCTTGGGCGAAGCTCATAATGAATGTCTAATATAGTCTGAGATGAACTAGGTGGCTCCAACCTAGTGCCCGTTGGAGCACCATACTCGAAGAGAAGTGTTTGATCCATAAGTGTGTATGTGGAAAGAAAGGTTTAAATGAAACAAGGATAACAGGACCAAAGGGTACTAGTTAAAAGATACTGTTCCCTGGCAACGGTGCCAGAAATGCTTGTTGGTATTTCTTATGACTATTGGATAAATCAGCAAGCGCACAGATTATACTGATGTAGCACTTCACTGGGAGTATTCCAGGTATCGTATTTTCCTCAGGGAACGATAGTGATCTAACTAGGATTAAAGATATATCCTATGATGAATCAAGGGAGACTGATAACTGGGTTGAGAGGTTCTATGTAGAAAAGATATCTAACAAGGCAAAGCTAGTTATACTGGCTTTATCAGCCCTTCTCTTGCAGGAGGCGATGGGATAGATCAGAAAGAGGGCAAAACTCTAACCGGACCGCGCCATCATGTTGTATTGAGGCCTTACCTTTTAAGAACTTATCTGACACACGTGGTGGAATACGAAGACTAGATAGAGTTGTCACCTTCTACTAGCATCCACAAACAATCCGCGCAATAAGCGGTTTACAAAGGCACGATCTACTCTAGACACCACGTCTACACTATTCTTACTACTTTAACCCTACATTAAGGCTAAAGCACTCTACTTAAAGTAAAGCGATGAACAAACGTGAAAAGGTGTATAATAGCTAAACCAGATTTAGAATATTAATTGCTATAAAGAACTCGGATGTATCACTTACAAGTGCTGAACTTATAAGAGGATCGCATCCGCTGAGGTAGAGCTCCGGAGAAGATTCTCGACAGATCCGGGGCTTTCTCCAGAAGACTTCCCTCACTCTCCTCCAACTAGCATAGCACTACTACTAAGGAGTAGTTTCTCCAATGAGGCATTAGTGAGAGTGAGGGCCTAGGGGTCTATTTATAGCTAGAGGTGGAGTAGGGGTACTCCGGTGCCACGTCACCGATCCGCGCCACCTCCATCAGCCACCGTAGGATGAAACCGTCATTGTAACCGTATTAAATCAATGGAGGAGATCGAGTGGATGCATGGCGGCATGCAGGAAGTTGGTGGGGATATGGAACCACCATATGGTGATTCGGCCGAACGCTATGGCAGGTGGGCCCTGCCACTTTTCTTCTAGAAGCTGACCCCACTGGTGAGGGGGCCTATGGGTGGTCTCTGGCCCCACCTAGGCATTCGGCCGAATGCCTTTTGTGGCCAAATGGGCTGATCTTTCGTAGGTAGCTTCTAGACATAATGCCCATCATGATGGTGTATGCCTTGTGCACATTTGCCATACTTGGAAATATGTCATGTTGGGCCTATGGATCCTTGTGCTGTGAATCTGGACCATTGAGAGGTGAATATACTTGGATCCAAGGGTAGAGAGTATTCTTGAGGGTGTTACACGTATCATGGGGGCTAAGGATGCCAAGTGGGTCCATAGGGTGTCTGCTGACCCCTAAGTGGGCCCACTGGCTCCCAAAAGACCCTATTTGTCATTACCTACATCAAATAGTCATGGGACATGTGGAACTAGTTATTGGGCAAATTATGTTCATGCTATTCTTGTTTTCCTTTGAATATGAGGATGTTGACGGTGTTTTGATGGTGATAAAATAGCTTGTAATTACCGTCAACAATGAACTCACTCATGCTTTGGGTAAGGCATATGGTGGAGATGCTCGCTTGCTAAAGTGCTTGGGTAGCCAAAGATTTTCCCACTACAAATAGGGATTGGGCTATACCCCCAAGAAGGGCAAGTCGGCCTTTGTGACTCCTAAGCCTAGCTTTGTGAGGAGCAATGGCCGGTTTTGCAACAAATGCAAGCAAGTGGGGCATGTGGACCAATATTGCAAACTTAACATGAGCCAAACCAAGTTTGCTAAAGCTACCTCCATGCACTTTGATTCATGTTATATGCTTATCAAAAGTGCTAAAGGTATCATGGCTAAGTATGTTGGCACACCTTGTGTTGGCCCAAAGAAGAAGGCTATTTGGGTGCCAAAATCCTTGGTCACTAACTTTGGAGGACCCAAACAAGTATGGGTACCTAAGAGGAACTAATTTGTTTTGTAGGTAAATTATAAGGCCGGAGGAAGGCATTGGGTGCTTCATAGTGGGTGCACTCAACACATGACCGGGGAATCTAGAATGTTCAAATCAATCAAATCCAACTCCAATGATGGCATTGATAGTATCACTTTTGGGGATAATGGAAAAGGCAAGGTCAAGGGTCTTGGTAAGATTGCAATATCCAATGATTTTAGCATATCCAATGTTTTGCTAGTTGAGAGCTTGAACTTCAATTTGCTATCGGTAGCTCAATTGTGTGATCTTGGATTCAAGTGCATATTTGGAATAGATGATGTTGAGATCATTAGTGTATCACAATTGTCTACATGTTTGCTCTCTAAGTCAAGTATGGGTTGGTTATGGCATAGAAGGCTTGGTCATGTTGGGATGAAGCAATTGAATAGATTGATCAAACATGACTTAGTAAGAGGCTTCAAAGATGTTGTGTTTGAGAAGGACAAACTTTGTAGCTCTTGTCAAGCCGGCAAGCAAGTTGGAAACACCCATCCTAAGAAGAGCATGATGAGTACTAGTAGAGCTTTTGAGTTGTTGCATATGTACTTGTTTAGTCCAACAACCTACACTAGTATTGGAGGGAACAAGTATGGATTTGTCATAGTGGATGATCTTACAAGATCTACTTGGGTATTCTTTCTCAATGACAAGAGTGATACATTTTCCACATTCAAGTCTTTTGTCAAGAGATGTGTCGGTGTTATGACCCAGGGGGTCAAGACCACCGGCTAGTAAATTTGTATATTACGTGCTCCCTCTCCCAGACGTGATGCAAGAAGAACACAAGATTTATCCTGGTTCGGGCAAAGAAGGCCCTACGTCCAGCGGGGGAGGATGGATTGTATTATCTTGCACCGAAGTGCTCGTATAGGGGGGGAGGGGTACAAGCAAGTTTACACGGGGGTGCTCAGGATGAGCTGAGGCCTAGGGCTAGCAGGGCTATCCTAGGTGGTCGGTTGATTGCTTGAGAGGTCGATCAAGCAATCGGGTGTGTGGTGTATGCGGGTCAGAGCTGATGTTCGAATGTCTAAGCCGATGTTGATCAGCCCCTGCCCTTCGAATGCTAATACAAATGCCCCTTTCTTCTATCTTGACGTCCCCTTTTATAGAT